>BPTQ01000009.1:176159773-176498818 GCA_019973895.1 Chrysanthemum seticuspe | reverse complement strand
TATTTGCCCGTTAGGGAATTGAGATGGTTCTTTTAACGTTGATCGTGATCACAACCTATAATCAAAAGTGCATGTGTAGTTTGGTATTGTTGTTCCACCGCATATTCACCTTAAGATCTCTCTCTTTCAATCTCCAAATCCCTTGAATCACTCTCTTTCACTTTCTATAATAATACTCGAGGTTGAGAGATGGAACCTTCCATCTCTCATAAATATCAGAATGTATTTAGCGGTGTGTAGCCCGACACCTAGTCCGTATGTCACCCATTTCTGGGCAGGCAGGAGGTGCCACAATGAATTGATTTATGATGAATTGAATTTTCTTGATGCTGATGCTCGAAAGATTGCTAATGTTTATGAACTCCACTGGCTGAGAAATTATGGACCTTAAAGATTAAGGATTGTTAGAGGGGGATTCCCTCCAGTGGAGTTAGTACATGGTTTTTTTGTAACTTATGTTGGTCTATGATGTAGCATGTCGGTCCTAAAGTCAGTACATCACATAATACCAACACCACAAAGGATGTGTCAGAGATTGTTGATAGCTGATGATCTCAAAAGATGGCTCAAAATTATTATCACGTGGATCAGTAAAAGACCTCCACTTGAAGTAACCAAACATGCAATGTGAAGAATCAATGACTACGAGCTTAGGAGCAAAGGACTACATCAAGAATGCAAGATCAATTGTTAATGTAGTATCTGGTTGTATTCAATGTTTTTTTGGTACATGATTGAGGTGACCTCCCTTAGGGGGAGATTGTTAGGAATTAGAAATTCCAGGTATTAAAGAGTCGGTCACCTCAAGTATTTGTAATCGTTAGAAAGCTCGTAGTCGTAGTTCTTTTAAGTTAAGTAGTATTTAGTTAAGTAACACCGTGGAGGACGGACGGGTCTTTACCCACTGTATGCCTGATCCACAGCCCGATGTGTGGCGATTTATGTAAGACTATAAATACTCTCTACCTTCCAAGGTAGAGAGTTGGAGCTCATAATAATATCTTTCACTTTCTCTCACTAAGTTCCCTAAACCTCTAACTTTCTCTCTCTAGAATTCCACTTATACGCCACCTTGTTGTTATGGTTTGATGTGTACGTGAAAACTAATATCCAACACTAGTGCTAGTTGCAATTTTCTTGGTAGAGTTAAGGGATTGCCCGTTTATGTAGGTAGTTTCACGTTTCCTACGGACTTCATAATTGTGGATGATATTAGCATGGCCATAGATCCTAGCTTGTCCCACGTTATTCTAGGAAAACCTTTCATAGAAAGCATCGGGATGACCAATGACCCCTCGTTAGGAATAGTGCGATTTAAAGATGAGACCGATAACATAGCTTACCAAATGCCGTTCAAGATTGAGAAGTTTTCATCACTCTCTAATGATGAAAGGAACTTAAACTGTCGGTCTATTATAGGAACGAGGAAGATAAAGAAAAAGGAGTAGATTATGTTATGGCTAAGATTTTCGGATTCTATAAGGATTGCTTGAGCCTAGGACCAAAATATAGGACCGATTGGGGAGAGGATGAACTCTTAGAGAAGTAAATTATAGGGCACTTCTACAACATGGAATCCCCCAATAGAGACTGTCATGAGAAAGAACATGGCGGTAATGAAGTAACGTAGGGGCACGACTACGAGTCTAGCTACAAGACTCTTAAATAAAGAAAAGCGCTTCGTGGGAGGCAACCCATGCTTAATTGTTTGCTTGTTAAGTGTCATATATCTTTTATTAATTGTTTATTCTCATGTTTAAATTTGTAAAAATGCTTTATTTTGTTTTTAACCTCGTCTTAATTGCATATAAAGGTATTTTACATAAAGGATAAGTGTAGGGAGGATTACACACGTTTTCAAAAGAAACGTAAACATGAGAATTGCAATTCATTAAAAGATATATATGTGTGTTTGTTCGAGTCAAATGCTTGTATCGAGTCATAATGGATGTTTTGCAGAACTTTTTCCAGATTCTAAAGATGTAAATTTTCCAGAATTTTTTCCAGAAAATCCCAGACCAGTTTTTGTCAGGATAACCTGACGGCGTCAGGATTGCAACCTGACGGCGTCAGGAAGGAGTAAAAACAACATATTACTTTTTTCTCGTTTTCTGAGCTACTTGTAAATTTTTGGAATTTTCCAGGTCTTAATTTTCCAGAAATTCTGTAAACATCCATTCCACAAGCATTATATCCTAGTTTAGTCGAGTCTTATATATATTATTACCGCTGATTTTACGCGAAGGTTTCGTTTGTTTTCTTCGAATGTGCAGGTTTTATTTATCAAGAAGAAGAAACAAAAGATTGGAAGGAGCTTTTCAAGCACACATTCTTCTTGGAAAGGATTTAACCACTACTTCACACACGGATCCTACCGAGCTAATCAGGGGAGTACTAGTTTCTTTCGTTTTTTTTATTACCTTCCATTATCATAACTTTGATACTTTCGGGGAACATTGGGGACAATGTTCAGTTTAAAGTGTAGGAAGGGAAAATAAAACGGGAACTTTGAAACTATGCTTATCCTTGATTATTTGCTTTGTCCAATTGTATTTGTGTAATAAACCATGAGAAAATGTCGGTTAGGGTAATTTTGGCACCAAATTTGAAATTTTTCATGACATATAGGAGTGGGCCATTAGTCTTAACAAAAGCGTCTCACGGATAGGAAGTTGCATGACTAGCACAAAAACCCTTTACCACCTAAATTCCACCCAAAATGTGAGGATCGCCCTTAGATTAGTAGGAATTAAAAGCATTCATCTTCAATGCTTAGAGTGTGAACCGGTAGTATAATAGATTCTAGAACTTGTTTTGTGATGCATTCCGAGATCGCTAGTAAGACTACACTTGTGTAGTTAGGAATAACTAAATGATAAGAGGCATTAGGATAACCCTTGTTTGATATCCGTAATATAATTACTTCTTCCACATCGGTTGAATAATTCCCCCACACCCTTTGCGTTGTACTCATCTTTAGTACACGATACCCCTAGTTAACCCCTCAGAGCCTATCCTTTTCGCGGTTCTCTTGATGTTTCGGTTTTTCCGAAATATCAATGAAGAGCATTGTTTACACCCCACCCCCAAATATACACCCAAATCGCCTTAGCCTACCCTGTATGCACTCACTTTTAGTGCATTATTGTTATCACCTTAAACCCTTAGTTCAATTATCTAGTTACTTGCATGGGTTGCTAAGTCGAGTCATATCCTTTGTACACAGTTTTGGGACGATTGGGATTCATGGGAAAAAGTTAAAGTTTATAAAATGATTGGAAGGGAACGTTAAATTCCCTAATTTTCGTAATAACGTACCCCAAGTGTTTTGATCTTTTCAATTCAGGTCAAATTAGTGTTAGAGTAATAAAAACTCAAGTGTAGGGATGTGCCTATAAATCCCTATCATTTTGATGTTACCGTAGAGGATGGTAGAGTAAAAGTGTATGTGAAAAAAAAAATAAAAATACGGGCTACCATCCTACATCTATCCTTTAAATTTATGTTTGTTTGTTTCAGTTATCTAGAGTTTAGAGTGTCGAGTCTTGGCTTAGCAACGCCATTCTTCGTATGCTTGTAACATAAAGATTTTTGACTTGCCACCACTAAATAGCCTATCCCACCAAACCCTTTGTTTCCCTACCGTAAGCCTAACATTACAACCCTTTAAAGACCTCTTTTATAGTCTTTCCTAGGTGCTTACGCCAAAGCGATGGAGGTTTGATCTATTCTCAAGCCTATGGTAATCTATGTACTAGGACCGGTTAATGAGTGTTTAATCTTCCATTTCCAACTTGTTATATTTAATATACACCCGAGAGAGATGTGAGTATCCAAACACCCCATGTGAGGTGCTAGTATGTAATTTATGTGCTTGTTATGACTTTTGCGGGGCTTATATGTGTTGTGGACTGTTTTAAACCAATGCTTCATGACCCTTAACTTATAAATTAATTGGCTAAAAGCACATTTGCTTGAGGACAAACAAATACCAAGTGTAGGGATATTTGATAAGGTTTTAAAATGTACCTTTTTGAGGGGTCGTTTAAGCCCTTATTTGATCACTTTTGTATCCGTTATTACTTAATATCGTTCCTTTTCACTTTTTAGGTCTCTTGAAGGCAAATTGCTGTAATGGCACTTATTTGGACGAAAAGGCGCGGATATACGAAGAAAATGGCCAAAGTCAAGAATCGAGACACTCCAGCTGCTGAAAAGACAAGGTGACGGCGTCACTGCTTAACTGCGACGCCGTCGGAGGATTTTGTGACGGGACAGAAGCCAAATCTCTTATTTTCAAGTGACGGTGTCAGGCTTTAAATGAGTAGGCCGTCGTAACTCAGACGGCCTAGATTCGATCCAGACGGCGTCAGAAGCTGAAGAGGACGGCGTCACAAGCACAAGGTGACGCCGTCGCAAGACTAACGTGGCCAAGACAAAACCCTAATGACGGCGACCCGACGGCGTCACAAAACATAAGGTGACGCCGTCGCATATGTAATCTTATATATAGAATCCGAATTTTTCAGTATTTGTGTGTAGTCTTTTGGAGTAAAAACCTAAACCGAACCAAGGCTGTCTTGTACAGTATTTTAGGGTGCCAAACCCTATCTTACATCAAGATAAGTGTTTTACTTCATTAATTCAATTATGTCTTTGATTATTTGTGTGTGCGCTTGCATGTTCTCCATGTCCGGCTAATTTACTTGTGTGTTTGCTTAGGGAATATGAAACTTAATTATTAAATATTGATTGGTTGTCTCTTATCTTAATTGTTAATGATCTAGTAATGCGATAGGTCATTCGTTGTGTACTTAATGCTTGATTAATCTTTGTGAACATTAGGTTATAGCACTTAGAGTGGTTGTAAGCTAAACCATCCAAAGAGGCCTTAGAGTTAGAGTTTATAAACCCTAGTGAACACATCTTTAAACTATCATACGAGCACACAATAATTAGACATAGACTACATACACCTTAGATTAGATAATTAGATAAGTAGAGTAATCGGTAGCAATACCAACCCCCAAATCCAAACCCCGAGATTCGTACCTTTCCATTTCCTAAAAAAACATAAAAAACATAAAAAAATAATCTTCCTCCACCCCAACCTTAGCGTAGTAACTTCTCACTAGCATTCCTATTCCCCTAGAGAACGATATCAATACCCGTGGCTTACTCTAATACTACACTACAACGATTAGGTTCACTGCCTAGGGTGTTATAAAACTTGCTCGAAGAAAAGGAAGTTCCTTTGACCCCGAACGACGCGTGTAGCATTATTACTCAGTCTTCACCCCTTAAGTTCCGCCTTACTGAGTGGAGAGACTTCTTCTTTGTCTCTTACTGAGTATCCTGAAGACAACTCACTGAGTGACTATGCGCTCAGTGACTTGTTAGTGTTTAAGGGACTAAACACTTAGGGTATTTTCTATTCAAATCCTAGATTTAAGGGGTTTGGGTATTCACTGAACCCAACAGTCTCCCCTATTTAGGATATACAAATAGCCTAACCGTTTGATCAGTGTAAGTGAGCAAATGGCTTCTTCTTACATTGCATGTACTAATGAACATAATAAGGAACACTGAATATTTTAACAAAACATACATCGTTTATTGATCGGATTACATAGTTCCTATCACTAGTACAAAAGATAAATGATAAAGCATTAGATGTCAATCAAGATGGATTCCCAGTGCTTCTAGCTTTGGTTTCTTTTTGAGGAGGGTTTCTTTGTCAGGGTGCTTTCTTATCTTGGCATTCAGGTCAGTGCAGAACCTGATGTTTTCTGGAGTTTGAATTTGAGAGGCCACTGGTAGGTAGCTTGCCATTGTAGACACCCCTGCTAGATCAATGTCACTCCACCTTTGGAATGCTGGGTTCCCATAGACATCAATAAAGAAAAGTCATCTTTTAGGCTTTTCAATAATCAAGCAATTCACAAACTTAACCCCTTCAGGTAGCTCCCTGTTGCAGTCAAGGCCAGGTACCTTGATTTTAGGTCCAGATTCAACCCGTTTTCTTTTACCTTGGGAAGGCTGAGACTGGGACCCTTGAGCTGCAGTTAGAGCTGGCTGTATCCCTAGCAGTGCTGGTGCATCCCTGAGTCTTTCATAACGCTTGCTGAGGGATTTCATCAGTTCCTTGACCACTGCATTTTGCTTCTTCTCGATAATTGGACCAAGCTCATCAAGTTCATTGATCCCAAAGTCAGTGAATTTCAAGGGATCATGAACCTCAAAGTGCCTTTTATCATCCCCCTGTAGATGTTCATTGCCAGTGGTTTAGATTTGGGGATGATTTTTACATCAGTGATTTTCTCAGGTAGCCTTCTGCTTGTCATGGTCCAGTTGTAGTGGTTGATCCTTTCTTTCCTGATAGCAGCAGCCTTCTTGTTCTTTTCATCTAGCTTCTTTCTCATAACAGCCATTTCAGCATTCTGAGCATCTTTGAATTGTTGGCCTGCCTGTCCCTTTTCAAGCTTCTTAGGATCAATCCGAATCTTTTCAGCTTCTTCAGCCACTACTTTGATCAAGGCATCTTTGCTTCTTTGCTCTTCCTCAGCCAGTTTCTTGAGTCTTTCTTCTTTTTCAAGATAAGCAGCGAGCTGTTCTGGACTGAGGTTGTACTTTTTGCCTTGTATTTCGTACAGGATTTTTTCAGGCTCAGGTGTGATCATGATTGCTTTGCCTTTATCCTGAGCTGATGAAGAAGAGGATACCAGTGGGGGTTTTGTTGTGATTATTGGAGTTGTTGTTGTTGTCATAGTCACTGAGGTTGGTGTTCCTGATGGTGAAATGGATGATATAGGTGTTGCTGATACTGGTTGAGCTGGATCCCCCTCAGTGTGAGAAAGAGCTTCTTCAGTGGCTCTCTCCCCCTCAACTGTTGCTGCAACGTCAGTGAGAGCAAGAGTTGCTTGGGATATTGAGGGAGAGGGAGCTGCTTGACCTTTGAAGGCTTGATATATCTCCGAGACCATGGTCTTGATATCAGATGTATCTTGTTGAAGACTGGTGACCTTTTTAGCAAGAGTGGCCTGAGATAACTCCAGTGCGGTCATTCTAGGCCCAAGATTCCAGGCCATAGAAGACGATGCTTTAGCCAGATCAGTAACTTTAGCATTCAGGGAACCCAGTGTGGATTGAAGAGACTGAATTGAAGACTGAAGACCCTGAACATTTTCAGAGTTGAGCATGTTGATCAGTTCAATGAGATTAGAGGAATTCTTCATGTAGACCTCAGTAGCCTCCAACACTTTGGAGTTAAGTGCTGGGTCTTCTTTAATAGAATCCCTGATTTCATCCAATTTGGTGTAAAACTCCTGAAAGTACTTGAAAAATTTAACCAGGTTTTCATCCAGTCTGTGCAGATGTTGATACATGAGCTCCCTGTGCTTGTCAGTGTTGGCATTGGTAGTGAGCACTTCAGCCTTTAGATCTGCATAGCTGGCAGCTGCTTCAACATGATGATCCCATAGAGTATCAGTAACACTAGAATATAACTTCCTTGAAGCCTTTGTGATCCACATAACCAGCTGCCTTTCAGTCAGTGGAAGAATGTTGTCATACTTTTTCAGTTCCTCAGGACAGGAGGAGGAAGAGGATTCAGAGTCATTATCATCAGGCTGAGCAGGTGACTCTTCAGTCTCTTGTGGATCAGGCTGATGCTCTTGTTCTTGTGATTGAACATCAATGTCCATTTCTTCTCCAGCTGAAAGTATTTCTTCTTCACTGTCAGCAAGCTCTTCATCAAAAAATAAAATATCATTGACCTCAACAACAGTTAACTAACCAATGGTGGTGATGGGTTCCGTATCAACGGGTGGTTTTTGTCCCTCTGAGTCTTTGTCCCCCTGTGCTCCTTCAAGCACTGGTGGGTGATTCCCAGTGCTATCCTTAGAAGCGGTGGCAGTGATATCCCTATCAGTGGGTTGTTTGTTTCCCCCTGAGTCTTTGGGATTGATAGTTGTGCCCTCAGACAAAAGCTGTGTTTTGCGAGTGTCCTCCTCGAGCTGAGTGGAAGGCGCTCCCCAACTAGCGGGTTGTATGTTTCCCTCTGGATCTTGGGGAGTAGTTTGTGGGACCAAGGGCACTGACTGTGATGTATCAGTGTCCTTTGATGTCACCAGGGTGGTTGTTGCTTGGTCGCCCTTGGGTGTCTTATCAGTCTGGGTCTTTTTGTGCCTTTTGGGCTGTGCTCCAGAAGTCTCAAGGCCCTGAGACTTGGGTTTAGTCTTAGTCCTAGTCTAAGACTTCCCCTTTCTCTTTTTGGGAGCAGGGTTTGGAGACACGGAATTCGCCTGGTTGTTTACTGCAACCATGTGGGCCGTCAATTCAATATCAGTGGCCAGGGATGGGTTCTTTTGAAAATTTGAGGCACTCAGGGTGGTTGGTAAAGCACCATGTTGAAAATCCTGAGTGTAGTTGCAACCCAGTAACACTTGCAAAGCACAAGAAACAAATTTAGGGTATGAAACGTATTTCACCCTAGTTTTGTTCTGTAGCTTGGTTACGAGATTACTGTAAATGATCTCCCCCATGTCGACATTAGTACCAGTCATCAAGCTGTAGGCCATCATCAACTGAATAGAATTAATATGTTCAGTGGATGAGTGGTTCCCGCCGAGAACCTGAATCACAAATGTGAACAGGATCCTCCAAGCCACGGGAAAAGAGTTCTTGGTGACTGGGGTTTTGTCCAAAAGTTTTGGATCAAGAGCAATTTTTTCTAACTCAGCCTTTACAATGACTGGGTCAGGGAGAGGAACATATTTTCCTTTGTTGTAGTCAAGCCCTGTTGATGAACAAAAAGTTTTGATGTCCAGGGTGACAATTTGTTGCCCATTTAAAATAGAGAACCTGATGAGAAACTCCATGAGGGGTCTTGGTATATTCTTATCAGTGGAGGGTGTCGGGTCATAGGCCACTGTAGTTGCCCAGAACTCCCTGAGGAAGTTGTGGTACAGTATAGATGGGGACTGAGTAAAGGCCTGTTTTAATGGGCAGTTCAGTAAAAATTTCATGACTCCCTTATAGGCTGGGACATCATGTGGGTATTCAAAGTTGCCTATAACAATATTTGTTTTGAATTCAATGTTTTCTAGACCGCCTACCCACTGAGGTGCAAACTGAAGAGACTGTGTTCTTGCCATTTCCATTCTATAAAGTTTTAGGGTTTTGAAAAAAGAAATTTCTTGACAAGAACAATCAAAGTGGTTAGAGTCTCTTGAGCTTTGTGAAGAAAAACCTTTTGTAAATTGTTTACAGAGAAGATTTTGCTTTAAAAACTGGTTGATGATTTAAAGAACACACAATGTTTCTGGGTTTGAGAGAAGATTTTAAAAGAGTTTTGATGCAGAAACAATTTGTGTATGTTTTAATGTTTTGAGAAGGGTATTTATAGAGTGGTGAGAATGGTAGATTTTGCATATGTGAGGATTTGTAAAGTCGGTTTTGAAAAACGTTTTATTTTACTCATTTAATGCGACCACTCACTACCCGTAGTTTTTCTCACGGTTTTCCAGGGAATAGTTGCAGTGCACAGTAAAAGTGCATTTTGCAGTATTAAAATATCCTTAGGATATTTGTTGTGAGAGAAGGCATTTAATGCCAAGTGGGATGAGGTAAGGTTTGAGGGACCCTTGACATAGGTGACAAAAGGACATAGAGACATATATTCCTATATTAAATTAGTATGTTTACCAACCTAGGACATTTAAGTAACTGAAATACTTAGTGCATTTAGTTACTCATTCAATGGTCAATATCCAATGTCAGGGTCCCTGAATGAGTCTTACTCATTCAGTGAGAAGATTATTTTAGGTTTTGTTCAGGGAGCAGGGACCATTTCAGAGAGAACTCACTGAGATTGGGATTGATTTTCAGGTTGCTGACTTTCAATGTCAAGCATTCCCAATTCAGCTTTCAGTCTCCTAAAGGTAGGTTCATCCAAGGGTTTAGTAAAGATATCAGCAAGTTGATATTCAGTGGGGATGAAGTGGAGTTCTATGTCTCCTTTCATGATGTGGTCCCTGATGAAATGATATCTGATATCAATGTGTTTGGTTCTTTGGTGGAGGACAGGGTCGTTGGAGATTGCAATAGCACCTATGTTGTCACAGAAGATGAGTACCATTTTGTAATGGATGTCATAGTCACTGAGTTGAATTTTCATCCATAACACATTGGCACAACATCCTGCAGCAGCCACATATTGAGCTTCAGCTGAAGACATAGCCACTGATTGTTGCTTTTTAGCACTCCAACAAACCAGCTTTCCTCCAAGAATTGACAGGACCCTGAGGTACTTTTCCTGTCCATGTTGCATCCTGCATAATCAGAGTCAGAATACCCTTTAAGGTCAAACCCTGAACATTTTGGATAGTAAAGTCCAAGGCTTGGAGTTCCCTTTAGGTTTCTGAGGATTCTTTTGGCTGCAGTGAGATGGGATTCTTTAGGATTGGATTGATATCTAGCTATTAGACATACTGAGAATTGTATGTCAGGTCTGGAAGCAGTTAGATACATCAGTGATCCTACAATCCCCCTGAAGTGAGTTTGATTGACTGATTTTCCAGTGAGATCAGGTCCAAGGTTGTTAGGAGGGACCATTTGTGTCTTCACTGAAGCATAGTCAGAGATCTCATATTTCTTCAAGAGATTTCTGGTATACTTCTCTTGACTGATGGACATTCCTTTGTCAGTTTTCCTGATTTGTAGTCTAAGGAAGTAAGTGAGTTCACCCATCATGCTCATTTCAAATTTCTTTGTCATCAGCTTTTCAAACTATTTGCTAAGAGTATAATTTGTTGAGCCAAAGATGATGTCATCAACATACACTTGGACCAGTATCACATCTTGTTTTCTCCTATAGATAAATAGTGTGTTGTCTATCTTTCCTCTGACAAACTTGTTTTGAATCAGGAAGGCTGAGAGAGTTTCATACCATGCTCTGGGAGCTTGTTTAAGTCCATATAGGGCTTTGTCAAGCTTGCAGACATAGTCAGGGAATTCACTACTCTCAAAGCCAGGAGGTTGCTGAACATACACATCTTCCTTGAGTTCACCATTCAGGAATGCACTTTTCACATCCATTTGGTAAACTTTGAATTTCATGTAAGTTGCATCATAGTCAATGCCTTCTTGTTGACTGTAACCTTTGGCTACAAGTCTGGCTTTGTTTTTAATGACAGTGCCGTTTTCATCAGTTTTGTTTCTGAAAACCCACTTCATTCCTATGACAATGACATCCTGAGGACATTTTATCAAGGTCATGACCTTGTTTTTATCAAACTATTAAAGTTCTTCTTGCATGGCCTGAACCCAGCTTGGATGTTTTAGAGCTTCAGTGACACTTTTGGGTTCTATTTCTGATAGAAAATCAACATATAGACATTCATTGACTGAAGCGGCTGTTAACTTAGCAGCCATGCTTCTAGTGAGCATGCCTTCAGTGGGTTCGCCAATGATGTTTACAAGCTCAATGTCCTGAGATCTTGTCCACTTACTTTGTGGTCTAGGATCTGAGCTTGAAGAGGTCACAGGAAACTTAGGAGTAAGTTCAGGTGCAGGAGCCACAAAATCATTTAGATCATCTGTTGAGCTGCTATGTTCAGGTTGGGGTTCTTGAATCACAGGTTCCTGAACATTAGGTTCAGTGTTACCTATCCCAATAGGGACTGATTAGTAATCAATGAATTCACTGATTGTTGGTTGAGGAAGGTTATGGGGTAAGACATAGTATGAGATATCAACATCAGCTTGACACGAGGAATTAATTTCAGTGTGGAACTCATCTAGAGGGTATCTTGATGAGTCATCAATTCCTATTTCCTCTACTGACATATTGGTAAACCTGATGCTTTCTGAACTTTCATCAAAGGTGACATGAAAGGTTTCCTCAACTTGTTGTCTTCTGGTGTTAAACACCCTAAAGGCTTTAGAGATTAGTGAGTAACCTAGGAAATACCCATCATCAGCTTTTGCATCAAACTTGCCTAAGTGATCCTTGTGATTGTGAATGAACACAGGACACTCAAACACATGAAAGTAGCTGATATAAGGAAGTCTTCCTTTGAAGATCTCATATGGGGTTTTGTTATGTCTTTTGACAATGATTGACATGTTTTGAGTGTAACACGCTGTTTTGACTGCTTCAGTCCAGAAGTGCTTTGAGAGTGTTGAGCCATTTAACATAGTTCTGGCAGCCTCATTGAGAGTTCTGTTTTTCCTTTCAGCTACCCCATTTTGTTCAAGGGTGTAAGGAGATGAAATTTTTTGGGAAATTCCCTTTTCATCACAGAAATTCTCAAGCTGTTGATTTCTGAACTCAGTACCATTGTCAGTTTTGTTTGTTTCATAGTAATGTCATTATGATTTTCAATCTTCCTGATGAATGACATTATGGTTTCAGCTGCCTCACTCTTTTTGGAAAGAAAGTATACCTAAGTGTATCTTGAAAAATCATCAACAATGACAAGTGTATACTTCTCATGCTGAATTGATCTTGGACTTACTGGTCCAAAGAGATCCATGTGCAGGAGGTGAAGGCAGCTTTTGATAGAGAAATTTTGTTTTGGTTTTGAATGATGCTCTGTGGTGTTTGCCTTTTTCACAGGCTGAGCATGGTTTGTCTTTTTCAAAAACCAGTTATGGTAAGCCAAGGACTTTATTTTGTTTTGCCAAGTTGTTGATGTTTTTGAAATTTAAGTGAGAAAGTCTCTTGTGCCACAGCCAGTTGACATTTTCAGTGGCTTTGGCAAAGAGACAAGTTCCATCTTGAGAGAGTGTTGACATGTCTAACACATAAACATCATCTATCCTGGGAGCTACCAAAACAACTTCTTTGTTGGCATTGAAAATGGTGCCTTGTTTGTCATTGAATTGCACAATGTACTTTGCATCACATAATTGATTGACACTGATGAGATTGTATTTTAGACCATTGACATAAGCTATCCTAGAGAAAACTATTCCATTGCAGTTTACTGAACCATAACCCTCAGTGGGACATGATGAGTTATCACCAAATACTACCTTGGGTCCTGGTTCCTTTACATACTTGTGCAGATACTCCTTTACACCAGTCATGCTTCTTGAACATCCACTATCTAGATGCCAAATAGGCTCCCTCGTGTGTCTATGCACAAATAGTAAACTGAATTAGTTTCTCTTGCTAACCCACATGCTAGTGGGCTTGGTCTAAAGGTCTGTTTGAATTTGGCAATTGACCCATGGTCACTGGTTGAGTGCATTGTGCTACCACGTGTTTTGCATTTGCTGAATGAGGATGACTCGGTGATGCGGGGTTGTTTTGAAATTCTCCTTTCTTGGATGACACTGTCATGCTGGGATGTCTCATGAGCTGGATTTCCGTAAATATCACAGTAGGTGTTCATGAGACAATCATCAGGATGATGATCATTGAAGCCACAGTGTGGACAAGGAGGAAAGGGTATTGCTCTATGCCTGTGAGCTTGTTTGGAGGTTGAAGCATGTTGATGACCAACATTGGTGTGTCTTGCTTCACTGAATGAACTTACATACTGTAAGTGATCAAAAGTTCTGTGATCATCCTTTTTGCAGATCATACAAAAAAAGATTTTGTAGCAATTATCAGTGGTATGACTGGTATAATGGCACAGATCACACTTTTGCCTGGGTTTGGTGTTGTATTTTGACCTTGATGAACTAGAGGAGGCTGACTTAGTTTCCTTGATTGAATCAGGAGCTTTTTCGATGGATTCCATCTTGTCGGTCAACTTCCTCACAAGTTCAGTCAGTTGCTGGATTTGGTCTGCTTCAATAGGAACTGAAGATGTGGAAGTCTCAGTGGGAACAGAGTCATCTTGGGTTGGTTTTTTTGGTCTTTTCAGGATGGTTCTACCAAGTCCAGATCTTTCTTTTGGTGAGTGAGGGTTGAATTGCAAGGGAGTAAGCTCAGAGCTAGGTGCAGCACCCTGAAGAGGTTTCAGGGGTGGAAGCGGTGCTTGAGATTCGGCTTCAGACTCATAGATGTGTTCAGCACTACTGGGCACATCAGGGAGTCCAAGCATGCTCTTTAGAGGTTGGCTTTTAGGCTCTAGTATTCTTCCAGAATCGAAATTTGGAAGCTTACTCTCAGGGTTAACTCATTCAACCCAATCACTGGACTTGGACATTGACTCCTTATTGGAGAGCATGCCAGCAGATACAAATGGTTTTAGACTATGGTCTTTATTAGAATCAGGGAGATGATCTTCACCTATGATTCTCTTCTTGCTACTCAGGGCTCCCACAATATCAAAGACCTTAGGATTCTTAGCAGTCCAACTTTCAATGATATCTTTTTTCCTTTTTAAGTTCTTCCTGAAGAGCTTGATTTCTTTTAACTAGTTCAGTGTTTTGAATTTGCAGTGTGACAGCCTCAAGCTTGGCTTGTTTTAAAAGAAGCAGTTCATCCCTACACTTGTTTAATTCAAAACTTAAATTGTTGTATTTAAAAAAAAAGATTTAATCGTTGTTCCTCTACAAACTTAAGGTCAAATTTGATATAATTCATAAAGGACTGCCAATCTGAATCATCATCCATAGAAAGTAAAATATTTACCTTCTTCATTGTGATATTGACCCATTCTCTATTCCTGGCATGATTCTTCCCAACAGCTAGCTTGTCCTCTTCTGAGAGAGCCATTAGTGCACTGACTTGCACCATTTCGTCATTAGAGGAGACTGGCTCTTCATCCCAGTCGAAGACTTCAGCAACTAGGCCCTTGTTTTTACCCTGCACGGATTTAACATTGTTTGTTGTTTATGAGGGAGTGGCCTCAAGCAGTGCTAGCTTAGCTTTGGCTTTCCTATACTTAGCTTCAAAATCAACAGTTTTATTTTGATCATATTTGTTTTGAAAGTTCTGATGAGACTGATAGATTTTTGGTTGAAATTTGCTAAAGCCTGAGGACTGATTTGACCATGATGGTTTGTAAGAGGGTTCAGAAATTGTTATTGAAAAACAGTCTTTGGCAAAATGACCTCTTTTGTGACACTTAAAATACTCAGTGTCCTCATTAGCTTTAGCATTAGAAAAACCTTTGTTTCTTTTTATAAACCTTCTAGAGTTAGCAAGGAGTGCCCTTTCCTGAAATTTGATGTTCAGGTCATTTAGGTACTCCTCGCTTGATCTCTCATCAGGCTCATCATCTGAATTTTCCTGAAAATCCTGAACCACACTGTTAGAATAAAAAGCAGTAGAAATTGATGTTGAAGTGGTGGTCAGGGACCTCTTGACTTCCTGAGACTTCTTCAAGTCAGGGTATCGTTTGTTGATGAGGTTTTCCTCGTAGACAAATTTCCCATATATTTCAGGAAGTTCAAGATTCTGGATATGATTTGCAATCCTAAGTCCTGAGAGAAATTCAACCACTTCTCAGGGAGACTATTGACAAAACTAACATTGATTTCATGTTTGGACAACTTAACACCATCATTTGACAGTTCATTTAACAAAGTTTTGTACCGGGTGTAAGTTTGAGACAAAGTTTCTGAGTCATTAGCCCTGAAGGTGTTATACTCAAGTTTCAGGTCCATAATCCTGTTCTCCTTGGTATATGAGGGACCATCATGATTGTGGACCAGGTCATCCCAGGTTTGTTTAGCTGTACTACAGCCTATAACAGACTCCATAACATCATCGGGAAGACAAGATATGATGATGCTTTTGAGCCTTTGGTCCTGGTTGACCACTCTCCTCTCGTCTTGAGTCCACTGAGCTTCAGGTTTAGGCAAACCTTCAGCAGTCTTTGGGATAAATGGACCTTTATTAATACACTTAATGTAGTAAGGTTCCATCCCAGTCAAATAGCAAAGCATTTGTTTTTTCCATTTGCTAAATTTACCAACTTCGAGTCGAGGGGCAACAGCGAAATAAGCTCCACCCTTTTGTCGAAAATTTGGGGCACATCAGTTTCAGCCATTAGGATCCTGATTTAAAAACGTTTTTGACCGGCTTAAAAAAGGTTTTATAATCAGCCTGCTCTGATAACACTTGTTGTTCTCGTTTCACAATCGTATAAAACAATAAAAACAATTAAAACAACTGATTGTGAATAATGAATGAAAAGAAGCAGATAAAAACACACTGATTAATTTTTAGCTTATAAATTCTTTATTAGAAACAAATAAAAAAGAATACATTACCCAAGTACTTGCGGAATAGTACTTGGGATTGAAATGACAAAGTATGGTATCTCCTCACTAAGCTCAGGCTAAGTCTGAGCACAACTACAAAAGTACCACTGAGCTATCTCAGGGACAAAGTTGTATTTGGAGGAGTGAAAGATGGCATGTGTGTGTGTTTTACAATTAATGCACAAGCTTAAAAATCTTTCACTCCATCTCTTATGCTATTTATACAAGTGTGGTTTTAACTCTATCCTAGAGGACAAACTGACAGGTTACAGAAGACAAATGATAACATCAAATTATCCTGACTATTAAGTGTCAATTTCCCTCGATAATGCTTGTAATTTGTATCATTTATATGGATTTACGCTTGTTTTCCATTATATTCCACTCTCAGGTAAATTACGAGCATTGGAGCTAAAGAGACGCGGATTTGGAGAATTATTAAAGATTTGTCATAATATGCTCACTTTGAAGAAGTTACGGCGTAACTCATCTCTCACATTACGTCGTAACTAAAGCGTGACTCAGAAATCCGACTCATCAGAAGATTACGGCGTAACTCTCCCAAAAGATTACGACGTAACTATATTAGATCAAATGAGGTTCCGCGCCGCTGATAACTACGCCGTAACTCTTGCATAAACTACGGCGTAACCAAGAATTATTGAAGATATGGCGTAACTACTTCTAAGGTTACGCTGTAACCAGCAGATCTAGTGCAATTTACGAAGAAGTAGAGGATTACGGCGTAACTATTTTATTAGTTACGCCGTAACCCAGATCTGGCCTATAAATACCCCACGATTTCCAGCGTTTCAAAGCATCCCATTTCACACACCACAACCAAAGAACGTGGGAAGAAGCCAAAGGCAGGTCTAGAGGAGCATACGGAGCTATCTCCAAGGGAGAAATCACTCCCCTACGATAAGCATTAGCATTTTATCTTTTCTTTACTTTCGATTCATGTATTTCGTAACATTAATTATTGAATTGATTTGTATGGTTAATATGAGCGGCTAAGCACCTCTTGGTGCTGGCCTAGTTATGATTCCTTAATTGTTTTGTTTGCATTTATATTACTTCCGTATAATTATTTCTAAGTGTATGCATGCATAGTTTATTGGTAGCTACCCTTGTTTCGGTAGTTTTGAATGGCGGTAGAGGCTAGTTGCTTAGGAGATATGACCAACTGACCCTAAGTGAGTAGACTGAGACGGGAAGGGTAAGATATGACCAACTGACGACCCTTTCTACTTGTGCGATTTGACCAACTGATCACCTACCGTTTAGATGAACTTAAGAATTAGGGGGTGAGTGTTTAAGTTGCTAACGCCCGAGAACTTACTATTATAATTCTAGCATGTAGCGGTACTTAATGACTCGGCTTAGGGGACCAGGAACAACTGGACTTATGAGGGGACACCTGACTTCTCCAGTGGTAGCAACTTTGCTGATAGGTTAGGGAGAATTGACCAAATGTTGTCCTCTCGACTTTGACCCCACCTGAAGTAATTAATTAGACGTAGAAATTACTAGCTAGGATTAATAACTAGGTTAGCACCACTCTCCTCTATTGATTACACCTTTGCCTTTACTTGCATTATTAGTTAATTAATTATATCATCTTAAAATTTGTGACACCTAGACTTAGTATTAATCCAACACACATAGCTCTTGGGACGACCTTGGTTTTACCAAATACTACACTACATACGACTGGGTACACTGCCCGTTAGTGCTTTAGGGTAGACCATAGGTATAACAAGACATTATAAATATTAAAACCTGGTCAGTAAAACTTGCATCAAGTTTTTGGCGCCGCTGCCGGGGAGTTATATTAGGATTTTTTAAGTCTATTTTTAATTTTCTTTCTTCTTTAAAATGTCAGGATACAAGACTTGAAGCTCGAGGCCTTTTCTGGCCACTCCATTCGATGATCTGGAGAAACAATTTCAGACAAGAAAAGTTTACTCTCCGATTCCTATTTATAATATCTTTTCATTTTACGAATCAGACCAGTCTGACGCAGAACCGGAGGTCATTGATGAAAATAATATCGAAGATTTAACCATGGAGCAGTATTTGGAGCGACCAAATGAGAACTGCCAACGAACCTTCACACAGGATTCTAGTACAAAAAAATACTCTATTCCGGACCAATTTATTCGAGAGTTGCACGAGCTTAAGTTTTCAGGAGATGAAGATAAGGATGTTCAGAATCATGTAGAAGAAGTACTCTGTGGAAAACTACAAGGGGGGGGGGGGTTGAATAGTTTTGCCAATTAAAACTTCCTTTTAAACTATTTAGATCGACTTATGTCAATCTATTTAGATGTGTGTGTTGGATGTTGATAAACAAACATATATAAGTATGTAATGAAAAGATAAGAGTAAGATGCACAAAACCACAACGCGAGTATTTATAGTGGTTCGGCTACAAGGACACCTTCCTTTCCATACTCCACTCCCCGAGTCACCTACTCGAGAGTTCGTAATCACTACACCAATGTCCTTATGGCGGAGAAGACTTCACAACGTCGCCTACCCTTTTTCCGGTGCTAGGCTAACCACCGGATTCTTTCACTCCAAGGTGAACCACACCTACACAACGTCGCCTACCCTTTATAAGGTACTAGGCTAAGTACCTAGTTCTTTCACACCAAGGTGAACCACACCTACACAACGTCGCCTACCCTTTATTAGGTACTAGGCTAAGCACCTAGTTCCATTGCAATGGAGGAACTACTACCCAACACTACACCAACGACTAATGCCAAAGGAGATCCACTCCTTTTTACAACATCATCAAGGATATCAATATCCTTGGATCTAGTACTAATCTAGCTTGTACATCGAAACACACCATATCGAATGTACATCTAAGGCACCTTTCACTAATGCCTTTAACTAGATCTTCAAGACACCCTTCACTAATGTCTTGTGTCTTGACTTCTAAGCACCCTTCAATAATGCTTCTAGTCTTGACTTCTAAGCACCTACCACAAGTGCTTATGATATGGACGATAGATACCCTTCACTAATATCTTCGTCTTGACACTTGAGACACCTTTCACAAATGTCTTCAACACTTCTTAGGAAAAGAAAAACAATCATCAACAAGAAGACTTCAGTAGTCTTGATGATGAGGAAGCATGACAACTCATGGACTTGAGCTTGCTCGACTTCAAAGGTGGTGATCTCGCCTTTAAGAGGAACCTAGAAGATCACATAAAAACAAAACTACAAACATAGATATCTTGGATATGAGGTTAGAGAGTTTTCAACTCTAGGGGAAAGTATGTTAGAAAGGGGTGAGCAACAATGAAGAAATGGCTCACTATTTATAGAAGAAAAAATCTACTGTTCCCCGGATCCCACGGATCCCTCCCACAACGGATCCGTCTAGCGTAAAGCTAGGGATCCGTGGGACGCTCCTCTTTACCCATGGGTATTTTGGTTATGGGTCATGCGTCATGGGTTGATCCATGGGTCTTAAGCTAGATACAATGTATCTCTTGAGTGCAATGCACCTAGTCACATGGGTATGGATCAAAACCATGGGTTATGGATATTATCCATATATGATATAAGCATGATGTCATGCAATGGGTTATGGGTCAAGCTCCATGGGTCATGGGATTTGGGTTGTACCCAACTACATTCAATGTATTTGCCCAATGGGTTATGATACTTAAGTTTCTACCCATTTATATTACCCAATATACTACATACTAGTTATGTGTATATTTTACCCAAATATGTAAACACTAGTTGTTGTACATATGTAATATTAAATCATAAAATCACTTATACTTGTTTTAGTGTTTTATGTGAAAATGTGAATATGTTAGAAACTATTAGTTCAAACCATTTACGTATTTTATTTGTTTCGTTAAAAGGATTTTACGTTTGTTATCGACAAAACATTAGAAGATCATAAAATATAAATAAACGTTTTTACAGCTTATTTGTATTAACAATCTCCCCCTTTTTGTTGATGACAAAATATAAAATTATTTCAAGGAAAAGCTAAAATTCATAAAAGTTTGAACTTGTAGTTTTTACTTTCTTCTCTCCCTTTTTGTCGAAACAAAAAGAGCTTCGAAAGGAAGCTAACATTTTTTAGGAAAAAACATGTGATAGAAATAAAAAGAAATAGAGAGCAAGTAGCGGGAAAAGATCTCGTCTTTACTCCCCCTTGACGAGACCATCCCTATGTAAGGTCGTCAAGAGACTAATTCTAAGCTAGTTTATTTGCAACTAAGTTTGCAAAAGATTTCGTCTATGTGACGAATGTGCTCCCCCTTGTTGATTGCAATATTGCAAAGGGATGTCATGAAATGTAATCCTAATATTGCAAGTGATTTGCAATGTATTGCTTTGACACAAAGCTCCCCCTAGCTTTAGGATGTCAAAGTCTTCATGTGTAAATTGAATAACTACAAAATAAAGATTAGAAAACCAAGTATAATGCACAATTTCCTGCAAATGTGATCAAAGTTAATAGAAAAATAGTTTTCTGTATCACGGATTCCACGGTTCCCTCCTAATAGGGATCCGTCTAGGCATATTAAAAGGATCCGTCTGGCTGATGAATAAATTCAGCAAATGGTGGTATAACAAATAATGTTATCACCAAAGTGAGATATGTATTATACAACATAATCATATACTCAGAAATATAACAAGTAGCACGTAATTTCATTTAATAAAACTAGAGTTATGATATACATGACTCTAAAAATTAAGAAAATAAATGATACATGACTAGGAATTTCTAGACCAACTAGCGCTTGATATTAGGACACCACTAAAATCTTCTAGCTCAAGTTTTTTTAGGTTTAATCTCGTTGAAACATTTGAGGAGGTGATAGAACATGAAACGTTGGTGTTCTCGTACTTCATGTATCAAACTTTCAACATGTTGACAATGATAACAATCTTTGTCATGGCTAGGTAGTGGTGGTGGAAGAAATGAAATGACTTGATGCGAAGGATCAAGTGAGGCAGCTTGTGGAGCCTCAAACGACGGAGGAATTGGTGGAGGCGCATTTGAGGATGGCTCGACCAAGAATGATGGTGGTGGTAGAGAAGTGTCAACTTCCATATGGTCGGGTGGTTGACTTTGATGATTTCTCATAATCTAAATGGGATTATATGATGGAAACGGCAAAAAGGAAGCCGGAGCTAATGTTGACTCAACACCTTGATTTTGTACCATTATTCCTTCTAATGAGGAGAATGTTGTCGGCGGAGGAGGATGAGACGTCCTAGGAGGCAAATCCTCTAAATTGTAGAGGTGTGGTGATGATAGTAGAGATGTAAAAGAAATAGCTCTAGGAACCAAGGGTGATGGTTTAGTGGAAATGATATTGTTTGGCCTAGGAGGTATGGTGGTGTTTGGCATAGGTAGTTTTGTGGGTACTATCCTTTTAGGAATTGGTTTGATTGGTTGAGAAGAGATCCTTGCATTTGTTGGTTTGACCGGAGATGATTCGGTTGAAGAAATTTCGTGTACAACACGAGCAATTTTCTTGGGTGGTTCTTTGGTGGATAAGTTACTACTTGGAGTTTTCCTCATGATGAGGTGATTTCAAGAAGTTTGTAAGGGTTTCTTAAGTGCTGAAAATTAGGATGAAGGTGATGACTATGGAAGTCCTAACAATGTGGTTTATAAAGCAAGAGATTTGGCAAGTACATTTAAGCCTTAAGCCACTAAAATTCATTGGAATGTGATGATTAACATGCACAAGAGTCAACTTCAGAGTTTGTACTGATCTAGGAACTCATTTAAGATGAGTTGGAGTGTTTGAGTTAGAAAGATGAGTTGAAATGATTGTTTTAGCAAGGTTTGACATAATTTGTCATCCGGATCCCACGGTTCCCTCCTCAGAGGGATCCGTCTAGGCTAATCCTAGTGATCCGGCTCTCAGCAGCTATGAAAGAGTAGAAATGATGTTTCTAAAGTCTAAGATCTATATCATCTTGAGTGTTTCATTCCTCCTAAGTGTCTTAAATGAAGGGGTGCTTAAGTACCTGAAGGTAATGAGTGATGTAGCTTAATGATTGCCTTTTATGGAAGGAATTGGAACTTTCATGAGTACCAATGAATGAACAAGGATGACACTAAGGATGAGAGTGTCAATTGAAGCTAAATGATCCTAGAGATCAGATAGTGACTTAGATTAATCCTTTGGAGAATATCCTAAAGGCTTAAGATGGAAAAATTAGAATTTGATCAATTTCGACCAATTTTGACGTAAGGATGATTGGGATCAATTTTGCTATAAGAGGTTTCCAACGTTTAGATATGAGGGATCATGTGAAAAATGATGTGTGAGTTTGAGAGCGGAAGAGTAATGGATTAAAGTGAAACGATAGATCTACAAGCATCTTTGAGTGTGATCTAGGTGAGTTATGTGTGAGTAGGAAGGATCTACTTAACTTGATAAGGACTTAATTTTCCTTAAGACACTATGTCTAGCTTAGTGTGAGGTGTTTTAAGGATATGTTTGAAATACAATGCTTGCAATTACATTTTCTGTTTGCCGGATCCTACGGTTCCCTAAATGTAGGGATCTGTCCAGCACAAACTTTGGGATCCGTCCAACTGCTAAGCAGAACCTTTACTAAAGGTATGCAATGATCTTGACAATGCATTATATTCCAAGGTTAGTTTAAATGGGTTCTAACACTAATATATCAAATGTAAGATGTTTTATTTCATGAGAGAAATTGGATTACATTGATAAAGCACGAGTACAAGAGGATTGATCCTATTTGAAATACTACTAAGTTCCTTGAGTGTTTTCGCTAGAAGGATCATCACGTGGTTGATGAGTGTTGGTGGAATCAAGAATGAAGAAAGTCTTCATGAGAGATACGTTTAGCGGTTCCATCATCTTGTTCACAAGTACGTACAATGGACTTTGAAATTGAGGATGAAAGTGCATAACGTTATGATAGAGGTGCGTCAAGAACATTCCATAAGGGATGAGTTTATTTTTGGAGCCTTGAAGATTTACAATTCTCCTTGCGAAGAAGTAGGCGAGATTGTATGGTTGTTGTGTTAGCAAACAGTACAACATGTGAGCACAAAAAGCGGGAAGGATTTCTCGATTTCCCCTAAGACTCCAAACATTCTCACGCAGGATGAGTGCAAGAGGCTTGTACTCTTCTAGGATGTCCCGTGTGAAGATAATGTTTGGATCGGAGTAATATGGTCGAGGTTTGCATTTATGCGATTTAAATCTTCCGGGGAGGGTATGTGTGAACAATATGGACTATTTTCTTCACGAAAGTTGAAGAGAGAATCAAGAGACCAATCTTCGGTGAAGGCACATTGTCCGTGATTTGGAATCTGGAGGATGTGAGCAAAATGCCCAAGGGTTAAAGTAAACTTTTGGTTTTTGATAGAAAACCAAAGAGATAGTGAGCGATCCTCGTTACGAACGAGTTCAACTTGACGGAAGAATTCCATTATGAACCTTGGACATATCTTCTCGTTGATTTCAAGAAGATATTCTAGTCCTATGGCTCGGAAGGAGGTATTGATACCTTCTTCGAATTGTAGAGAGGTGTCTACAATACGTCCTTCGTGGAAGTGACGGTTTTCGAGATTATTGAACCCACATACATGATTGCCAGGTGTGTTGGGTTCAAGGGAGATGTTCGGAGTGTAGACACTAGTGAGTGAAAAATCAAACTCATATTCATGCGTCATAGTTGAACCTATAGAAATGATGAGTTAATAGAAAGTGATGTTTTGTGGTCGACCAATGATTATCTAATGTTTTTACTAGATTTTTATTAACAATGGTTTTTATCAACATTGACACTTAACTCACTTATGGTTTTTGACATTCTACTGGAATATTACTTTTAGAAAGAAAGTGGTTTTTATTTTGCATGAAAAACAATTTTTCAGTAGGACGGTTCCCACGGTTCCCTTTCAAAAGGGATCCGGCTAGTACACTTGCCGGGATCCGTGGATCTGTAGTAACAGAAACAGATTTGATAAAAACATAGGTTTTACAGTTTTGTACCACGATATGTGTTTTAGCCTACATTTTCTTTTAGCATGCATACAAGACTTCTAATGTATCACGAAAGAGTACGAAACATATAAATCAAGAAAAATGACAAACACATTATGATAATAATAACCTAGATAAACTAGAGTATTAATAATATTTCATTTCAATGCTTAGAATGATACAAAGGATTGGGTATATGACCCCAATGTAGATTAACAACACAAAGTAAATGTCTCCGTATGTGAACTTCATCATAGGGAACACAAGTGCGATGAGTGTTAAGGCGATGAGCACGAGGGCGATGTAAACCATATTGAAGACGATCCTTCTTGGTTTCGGTTGAGATGAAATGGAGAGGGAAATGAAGTTTTGAATGAGAGGAGATTTTTGAAATTGGAAGATTTGAAAAAGTGGAGATTTGTTGGAATGAAGGACGGTGGGAGTTTTTATGGGGAAAGAGAAATTTTTGATATTTGTGTTTTTGTTTTATTATTAGAAGATATAATTTTAGGATTAAATAAAATAAAACACAAGTTTTATAAACCACGACTATAGACGAAAGAGTTACACGTATGTGAGAAAAAGCTTCCTAATGAAGCTACATGTAAAACATTTATATGCACATAAGATAATCAAATAAATACCTAGGTAATCATACTTATTTGTTAAGCTAATATCATTTCGAGATAAGTGGAAAGTCATACCTCAAATGCACTTAGGAATGTCTTTACAAATGACACATCAAATGTCAGAAGACAATTCCAGCTCCTTTGTGCTCAAGATACCTTCTTAGGGAAGGTAATCTTTATTATCAAGCAAATCCTATGGCTTCATAGATGTGAGCTTTGACTAATCAACATGACAAAGAGGATTAGTGCAATTAAATGAAAAAGTGAATAAGAAAAATGTTGTTATCAGATCAACATCCAAACATATAGTTTTAAAAGACATGATGTTTGTTTTTATTAAAAACCTTCTTTGTAGTTTTCAATTAACCATGGATCATATCAAGTTTTTAAAGTACAATATATTTCAAGAAACTTGGTAACGAAGCTCTGATGCCAATTGTGGAAAATTAGAAGGGGGGTTAAATAGTTTTGCCAATTAAAACTTCCTTTTAAACTATTTAGATCGACTAATGTCAATCTATTTAGATGTGTGTGTTGGATGTTGATAAACAAACATATATAAGTATGTAATGAAAAGATAAGAGTAAGAAGCACAAAACCACAACGCGAGTATTTATAGTTGTTCGGCTACAAGGACACCTTCCTTGCCATACTCCACTCCCCGAGTCACCTACTCGAGAGTTCGTAATCACTACACCAATCTCCTTATGGCGGAGAAGCCTTCATAACGTCGCCTACCCTTTTTCTGGTGTTAGGCTAACCACCGGGTTCTTTCACTCCAAGGTGAACCACACCTACACAACGTCGCCTACCCTTTATAAGGTACTAGGCTAAGTACCTAGTTCTTTCACACCAAGGTGAACCACACCTACACAACGTCGCCTACCCTTTATTAGGTACTAGGCTAAGCACCTAGTTCCATTGCAATGGAGGAACTACTACCCAACACTACACCAACGACTAATGCCAAAGGAGATCCACTCTTTTTTACAACATCATCAAGGATATCAATATCCTTGGATCTAGTACTAATCTAGCTTGTACATCGAAACACACCATATCGAATGTACATCTAAGGCACCTTTCACTAATGCCTTTAACTAGATCTTCAAGACACCCTTCACTAATGTCTTGTGTCTTGACTTCTAAGCACCCTTCAATAATGCTTCTAGTCTTGACTTCTAAGCACCTACCACAAGTGCTTATGATATGGACGATAGATACCCTTCACTAATATCTTCGTCTTGACACTTGAGACACCTTTCACAAATGTCTTCAACACTTCTTAGGAAAAGAAAAACAATCATCAACAAGAAGACTTCAGTAGTCTTGATGATGAGGAAGCATGACAACTCATGGACTTGAGCTTGCTCGACTTCAAAGGTGGTGATCTCGCCTTTAAGAGGAACCTAGAAGATCACACAAAAACAAAACTACAAAAATAGATCTCTTGGATCTGAGGTTAGAGAGTTTTCAACTCTAGGGGAAAGTATGTTAGAAAGGGGTGAGCAACAATGAAGAAATGGCTCACTATTTATATAAGAAAAAATCTACTGTTCCCCGGATCCCACGGATACCTCCCACAAGGGATCCGTCTAGCGTAAAGCTAGGGATCTGTGGGACGCTCCTCTTTACCCATGGGTATTTTGGTTATGGGTCATGGGTTGATCCATGGGTATTTAGCTAGATACAATGTATCTCTTGAGTGCAATGCACCTAGTCACATGGGTATGGATCAAAACCATGGGTTATGGATATTATCCATATATGATATAAGCATGATGTCATGCAATGGGTTATGGGTCAAGCTCTGTGGGTCATGGGCTTTGGGTTGTACCCAACTACATTCAATGTATTTGCCCAATGGGTTATGATACTTAAGTTTCTACCCATTTATATTACCCAATATACTACATACTAGTTATGTGTATATTTTACCCAAATATGTAAACACTAGTTGCTGTACATATGTAATATTAAATCATAAAATCAGTTATACTTGTTTTAGTGTTTTATGTGAAAATGTGAATATGTTAGAAACTATTAGTTCAAACCATTTACGTATTTTATTTGTTTCGTTAAAAGGATTTTACGTTTGTTATCGAAAAAACATTAGAAGATCGTAAAATATAAATAAACGTTTTTACGGCTTATTTGTATTAACATACTCTACTTATCATCTCTTTTCAGCGTCCGGAGCATCCCGAGCTATTCGGTTACCGCAAGAATTTTTCCTATGACTCTTACAGGAACTGCAAAAAGATGGTACAATAAACTCCTTGACGAATGTAAAGGAGCATGGGATAAATTAAGAAGAGAATTCGTCCAACAATTCTGCCCTCCTTAAAAAATGGCCAAACTTCTTGGTAAAATCTAACAATTCGTTCAAGAAGGAGAAGAAGCACTTTATCAGGATGGGAAAGATTTAATGAGCTACTTTATCGATGTCCCACTTATGATTTGAACAAACATCAAATCGTTTACGTCTTCTACAGGGGAATTAATGCGCTAACATGGGAATTACTCGATTCTCCTCGACCTATCCCTAGCATGACCCCTGACCAAGCCTTGGAATGTATTCAACGAATTTCTGAACATTGCTACAAATGGCATATGGATACAGGGAACGGACCAAGAGACAATTTTGATCATAAGGTAATGAAGACATTGACAAAGCAAGAAAACAATTATGGAGAAATTTTCAAAAAACAAAGGATGGAAAGGGCAAATGAAGCTGAAGCGTGTAGGGTTGAGAAGGTTAAGAGTGTATTTGGGGCCAAAAACGAGAAAAATCTTGAAAAAAAGATTCTTGAACACATCAAGGAATCAAGGGAACGAGATGAGAGAATTGAAAAGATGATGAAGACATTCGTGGAAAATACAGTCTCTTCTCTCAAAACTCTTGAAGATCGGATTAAGGGATTGGAGAAGAGTGTGAGCTCATGTTTGCAAGCCATCACGAATTACCTAGCGGCTCGGGAAGAGGAAGTTGTCAACACGGTGGAAACAATCCTTGAAGAACCGACTACCTTTTCGGAGAAGGTTAAGCGACGAATCAGCATGGAGAAAATCTCACTTCTAGAAAAAGCTCTACCGATAAATGTTCCTCTTATTAATTCCGTTAAAACTAATCATGATGATATTTTGCAGGAATTAAGCAGTGATTCCGATAAGACAATTCAACTTAACGAGAG
The DNA here is from genome assembly GCA_019973895.1 of Chrysanthemum seticuspe. Lineage (NCBI taxonomy): Eukaryota > Viridiplantae > Streptophyta > Magnoliopsida > Asterales > Asteraceae > Chrysanthemum > Chrysanthemum seticuspe. The sequence goes on along the minus strand of BPTQ01000009.1, from coordinate 176,470,795 downwards.
ATACTCAGCGGTTTTAAGAAATGAGTTGCCACAAAAGGAAAAAGATCCTGGTTGTTTCACTCTCCCTTGCTTGATCGGGAGTCTCAATATGTGTAATGCCCTAGCTGATCTTGGAGCAAGTATTAACATAATGCCTCATTCGATGTTCCTACGTATGGCTATTGGTGACCTAAAACCAGCCAAAATGAAGATTGAAATGGCAGATCGATCGATGCAGTCACCCTTGGGTATTGTTGAGAATGTTTTGGTAAAAATAAAGAATTTTTTCTTCCTAGTTGATTTCGTGATTCTGGATATTCTTGAAGAAAATAGAATACCTATTATCTTAGGAAGACCTATGCTAGCTACTGCCCATGCAAAGGTGGATGTCTTCGCCCGAAAATTAACTCTAGAGGCTAACGGGGAAATTGACACATTTAGACCTAATGAACTTCTATCCACTCAAAAGGTTTGTGCAATTGACCCCATTGGTGATTTTGCCGATGCATTAGAGGATTTTCTTAGTAACTCTCCGAAAACTTTTACAAATCTTGGCGAGATAGCTTCGGGAAAGGATTTCGATGTGTTCATAAATTTTGAAGAAGAAGACCTAGGGGTTAGTGCTGATGATTTCTCTAGCGACATCGAAATGGTTCCTTAGAACAACACTGATAAGACTCTTTCACAACTTGGCAAACCAAAGTTTTATGAGATGGGAGCTCGAATCCATCATAGAAACCCTCATTATTTGAAAATTTCTTGCAAAATTGGGTTCATTGATTTCCATCCATTCATCGACACGGAGTCCCCAGTTAACATCATTTCTAAGGAATGCTACAACCAGGTTATGAAAAAAGAACTCGAATATAGAGGAAACAATTTCCTATGAATTGCAACATACATCAGTGTCTTTGTTGGGACTCACTCATTTCTGGTAGACTTTGTGGTTTTGGATGACGTCAACGAATTCATAGAAGATGGGCTAACGGAGTAATTTTCGGGAAACCTTTTAAAGAACTATCTGGGCTAGACAAGGATGAGAAAGAAGGGCTGGTATGGTTAAAGATTGGGGACGATAAAACAATTTTTAAAATGCCACGGACTATTACAAATTTTAAAAAATGGACAAAAAGGCAGTTAAGCCATGCTCAGCCACTACTCGATATTAGTGATGAAGATAAGGTCAAGGGTATTGACCACCCTTACCAGAAGATCAAATTTTTTTACTCGGGATGTTTAGAACTTGGGATGGACTACAAACGGGATGAGAATCTGATAAGTTGGATCCCTCGTGGAGATTGCCATATCCACGAAATGACCAACAAGCACTGGTAGCTCCGAGGCTCTGAGTCTAACTTAAAGACTCGTAAATAAAGAAAAGTGCTCTTTCGGGAGACAACCCGAATTATCTCTTTCTTTTATTTTATTTCCATTTCTGTAGGGTTTTGTGTTTTAACCATTTTTTTACAGGAAACGAAGAGTGATGGCTGCTGCAGTATGCTGATCTGACTATAGTTACGGCTAACTCATCTCAGTAGTTACGCCATAACCAACACCTTGCAGCAGAATTTTCGTGCATCACCAATTACGGCGTAAGTCCATCTCTGTGGTTACGCCGTAGCTACACTCTTGTAGCGTATGCCAGGTTTTGCCTAGTTACGGCGTAACTCCCTCTAAGAGTTACGACGTAACTATCCCCTGCTTTACTTCTTTCATTTTAAACACAATAACTTTGTATTAGTATTTTTAATGAACTTTGTGGGTGTGTTCCCTGTAAACCCTCAGGAGACTTCACTTGTCCACTTGGGACACCAAGTGGTTTAAAAGGCTTGTTGCATATGCTAAATGCAGCCGTGATTCCTACGAAAGTGAGTTAGGTTTGTTTTTCATTTTTCATTTTTCTTTTTAGAATTATGCTTGTCGGTAGTGTGATTTCAGGGATTGAAGTTTGCTCATGGATGCTTATACGAAGGCACGACTCTTTTTCGTGGGCCTTCTTTCTTTTTGGAGCAAATTTCAGGGAAGTTCTCGCTCTAATTCTACTTTTCTCTTCACCTTTATTTAACGCTTAGTACAAAAGGGACTTTGTACAATTCAAGTGGGGGGACGAGAGTAGAATTATCTCTTGAAGTTTACTTTTCCCTCGTTTTTCTAGTTTATTTTGAAAAATTATACCATTTTTAAAATTTTGACATATTTTTCTTAACCTAACTAGATTAGACCTTAGCCGAGCACATACAACCCTTGATATTATATGGTGAGATTAGCCTTATCCGTTTCCAATATTTTACCCCAAATCAACCAAATTATGAGTGTGCCGGTAGCTTGTAAACTTTAGAACTTGGCCTTTGCCTCATTTCGAGACCATAGACGAGGTATGTTGAGTTAGCTCGATGTATTTAGACTTTTTAGTTTAAGAAGGCAATATTATAGGATTATCCCCCAAATAGCCTACCATTGTGTGTCTATCGATTAGTCACCTTGACTTCTCGACCCCCATGTAAAACCCTTTTGTTGCACTCACCTTTAGTGCAAGATACCCCTAGATACACCCTTCTGAGCCATTCCTTTCATTTTATTAACCTAATATATTGTTTCGATACACCTAAATACCTTAGCCTACCCTGTAGTCTTTATTTGTGATTGAGAATTCATCATTTGCCTAAGTTCAAGGTTTAAGTGGAAAGGTTCGAGAATCACGCTTTCGTCGAAGACATATTCTTGAAGATCATTGAAGACCCCCCGAATTCCCATTGTTCATCTCAAGTGGGGGGATATTATGTTTCATTGTTATATTTATGTTTAAAAAAATGATTTGAAAAAAAAAATAGTTATGTTATTTAGTTTATTGTAAAGTGCAATGTTATAAGCACTAGTTATGAGCTTTATATAGATTTAGTATCGAGGAGGCCACCTCGATCACATTCAAAAATTGGAGTTGGTTAGTGTGCCAACAGTTGGAGAAAAGGTAGTGTGCCCATCATGACGTCCTCTAATGACACATCTACCTAGTATTTCATGATCCGGTTTCTTAACTTCAAAGCTTGAACTTTGGGCGGACGGTAAGTGGTGATGACTTGGTTATAGATTTAGACTATCTGCTTGATTTTTATTTTACACCATTTATATATCGCATGTCTTATCCTACCCTTTAGTCATGAAGCGTGTCTAGGTGATGCAGCGAGCAATCTTTGGTGTCTTGGCCATGGATTTGGTCATGTATCATTGATTTTGTCCACTTCGCCGTGACATGTTAGTAATGACGAGTCACCCTTAACCTTTGTCGTGTCTACCCATATTGCCTTCAAAAATTGTTTAGCCCTTAACTCTAGTGGTGGAGATTTGTGTAACCGCCAAGCTTATGATAGAATACATGCTATGACTGTGCGATTGAGTGATAACCCCGAAATTGACACTTAGAATAGTTGAGAGATTTGAGTGTTTCGTTCCCATTTCGTGAGGTGTTCGGCTTTGTTTTATTCTAGCATAAGGGATTTGTAAACTTATATTTTCCAGGTTATGGGAGATATCTTTTTAAGAATCTTTCTAATAAGGTCTACTTGAGGGCAAATAGAGTTCAAGTGGGGGGATATTTGATAACATCAAATTATCCTGAATATTAAGTGTCAATTTTCCCCGATAATGCTTATAATTTATATCATTTATATGGATTTACGCTTGTTTTTCATTATATTCCACTTCAGGTAAATTACGAGCATTGGAGCTAAAGAGACGCGGAATTGGGGAATTATTAAAGATTTATCATAGTATGCTCACTTTGAAGAAGTTACGGCGTAACTCATCTCTCACATTACGCCGTAACTAAAGCGTGACTCAGAAAGCCAACTCCTCAGAAGATTACGACGTAACTCTCCCAAAAGATTACGACGTAACTATATTAGGTCAAATGAGGTTCCGCGCCGCTGATAACTATGCCGTAACTCTTGCATAAACTACGACGTAACCAAGAATTATTGAAGACACGGCGTAACTACTTCTAAGGTTAAGCCGTAACCAGCAGATCTAGTGCAATTTACGAAGAAATAGAGGATTACGGCGTAACTATTTTATTAGTTACGCCGTAACCCAGATCTGGCTTATAAATTCCCCACGATTTCCAGCATTCCAAAGCATCCCATTTCACACACCACAACCAAAGAACGTGGGAAGAAGCCAAAGGCAGGTCTAGAGGAGCATACAGAGCTATCTCCAAGGGAGAAATCACTCCCCTACGATAAGCATTAGCATTTTATCGTTTCTTTACTTTCGATTCATGTATTTCGTAACATTAATTATTGAATTGATTTGTATGGTTAATATGAGCGGCTAAGTACCTCTTGGTTCTGGTCTAGTTATGATTCCTTAATTTTTTTGTTTGCGTTTATATTACTTCCGTATAATTATTTCTAAGTGTATGCATGCATAGTTTATTGGTAGCTACCCTTGTTTCGGTAGTTTTGAATAGCGGTAGAGGCTAGTTGCTTAGGAGATATGACCAACTGACCCTAAGTGAGTAGACTGAGACTGGAAGGGTAAGATATGACCAACTGAAGACCCTTTTTACTTGTGCGATTTGACCAACTGATCACCTACCGTTTGAATGAACTTAAGAATTAGGGGGTGAGTGTTTAAGTTGCTAACGCCCGGGCACTCACTATTATAAGTCTAGCATGTAGCGGTACTTAATGACTCGGCTTAGGGGACCAGGAAAAACTGGACTTATGAGGGGACACCTGACTTCTCCAGTGGTGGAATCTTTACTGATAGGTTAGGGCGAATTGACCAAATGTTGTCCTCTCGACTTTGACCCCACCTGAAGTAATTGGAAGTAATTAGACGTAGACATTACTAGCTAGGATGAATAACTAGGTTAGCACCACTTTCCTCTATTTATTACACCTTTGCCTTTACTTGCTTTATTAGTTAATTAGTTATATCATCTTAAAATCTGTGACACCTAGACTTAGTATTAATCCAACACACATAGCTCTTGGTACGACCTCGGTTTTACCAAATACTACACTACACACGACCCGGTACACTGCCCGTTAGTGCTTTAGGGTAGACCATAGGTATAACGAGACATTATAAATATTAAAACCTGGTAAGTAAAACCTGCATCAACAAAATACCGATGTATTTTGTCTCTGTTTACATTTGCTATTTAGGGTAAGTAACAAGGCTACTTTCTTCTAGTCAGTGATGACACTGAGCCTGGTAGTTAGAGATTCATGGAAAGTGTTAGCCTTAATAGTTTTTATTAGAAGTGATGGTCATTCACGATTAGGAACTTTGTAAAGTGTGTTAGATATTGTGATAGAATAGTCAACGGGCTCGTGGATTGGGCTAATCTAATTGGTTAAACTTTAGGGTATGTTAGCCGTTTATAAGCTTAAGTACCCCAAGCCCAATCCAAGTCCAACGAGGCCCAAAGGAAAGCCTTTTAGGTTTTCATGTATTCCAACTATAAATACCCCTCAAATGGTCATTTGAGGGGTGTGCATGAGTGTGTGTGTGTGTGTTTTTCCTTGAAGCAATATACAACTTATTGTTTTCATCTTCTTTCCTTTATCTCTCTAAAACATACATACACGATCTATCATTCAAATCACCAAGTTCTATTCTTTATCTTTCTATTCTTATACGCATAGTGTAACTGTTGTGGGTTACGCATATAGTGTGTTTGTGTCTAACGTTGTGTTGATAAGGTATTCGTGGTAAAAGGGGCTTTAAAATTGGTATCAATCGCCTAACAATGGTTTAGGAGTGTTTGTGTTTGTTTTGAAGGTTGGTACTGTTTGCGTAAAGGCTCTCGTTATTCATATTTGAAATGCTTAAAGCTTTAATTTTTGCACTCAAAAATTCAAGATTCTTGTGGTTTAAGGTTTATTTGGTGCTAAAGTTTCAGTTTTTTGCAAAAAGTTCGAAGCTTTACGTGTTTTAAATCATCTTTAAGCTCGTTTTTGGTTCATTGGTCATTTCTACTCGTAACTTTTCTAAGCACTTTGGGTGAAAAAGGTCAACATTTTTGGGTTATTCGAGTGTTTTTAAGGCTATCTGTGCAAGAGAAATCGTTCTAGTTCTACGCGTAAGAAAGTCAAACTACGCATAAGGTTCTACTCATAACTTTTTGGTGCAGATTCTTCGAGCTTAAACGGTGACTCAGTGCTTCCCTCACTTGGATAAGTTTGTGGAACACTTCGACTTTTGGATATCCCTTACACTGTGATAGTGTAAAGGATTTTTGGGCAAAACCCTAATCTTACGCATAAGCTTAGACTTACGCGTAGATTACTTTACGCTTAAGTATTTATCCTACGCCTAAGCCTTGTCTTACGCATAAGCTAAATCTTACGCATAAGTTTTCCTACGCCTAACTTTAAGTCTACGCATAAGATCCTACGCCTAAGGAATCATACGCCTAAGCTTCCTACGCATAAGATCCTACGCCTAAGCATCGTCTACTCGTAACTTCGTGTTTCTACGCCTAAGCTCTTCATTTTTGGCGGGAAAACTTGAGTAAAATTTTAATTTTTGAGGAGACTAAACGTTCAATTTTTACTCGAAATTCAAAATTTGGTTTAACTGGGAAAATTTTGGTCAAAAAATTCAAATTTTTGGGCCTAAATTCAAATTTTTCGGGTCAAATTTGGCGTCAAAATTGTCATAACTCAAATTTTTCATACGATCTTAGAATTAAATTTTATAGTGAATTTCAAATTTTGGGAAAAAAATTTTTACGCCTAAGAACCGAATTTACGAGTACGACTTTCAAAAAAACTTCAACTGAGCTTAATCTTCATCAACCACAACTCTTTTATCGTTGAATCGATCCTACATCAACTTTATCAGATCATACCTTCATCAATGGCAACTCAATAAGACATTCATGCAGCCGGGGCCGAAAACCGACCTCCTATGTTGGCAAAAGGTGGTTATCTTCAATGGACAAGTCGAATGCTCCGCTACATCAAGACCAAACCTAATGGAAAACTCATGATTAACTCCATTACGAATGGACCCTTCAAGCCTCGACAAATCCTAGACCCTTGGCTGATATTTCAAACCTTTAAAAAGGTCTTATCTTGGCGGGGCGTTTATTGTAACGCAGCCAAGGAGGCTTTTGCGGCTTTCTTTTGGTGCTTGCAGATGTTTAGTGGTTTTGGCTCAGTGCTTTGGTTCTGTGGCTTTGGTGGTCAGGTTGTTGTTGCTGTGTTTGTGGAAAATGAAACCTCGCTAATAATAAGCCCACATACAGCTCCACACGGATTTGAAATTTTTTTCGCTACAAGTTCAGTGTATATAGTGATTAATGAAGATAATGGGCTATGATGATTGCTATAATTTGGGGGAAACGAAAAGGATCATTGAAAATCTGAAGGTATTGTGGCGGGGCAATGACCGGAGGGCATAGTGTAAATGGTAGCTGTGCAACCGAGTCTGTTTTGCAGCTATGGTGAACTTCAGTTGTTTCTGTGGCCCGGTCCCCATTTACAGGTCTGAGCCTAATTGTTTTCTTAATCAAATTATTACTAAATATCCTTATAAACCGTTTAATCTGGCGTCATTTTGACCTGTCTTGATGACGTCAGATGGTCTAACTTTTTTGTGAGCCCAAATCTTAGTTTTGCTGACTTTCTGGAATTAGCTTTTTGATTAGTAATTCGCAGCCATTTTATTAAGGCGATGATGACAATTTTGTACACTTACATTTTTTCGACGCCCGTTCGTTGGCGGGGCAACCAGATTTGTAGTTGCAGCCATGGCGTGCGTTTAATGTCGATTCTATATGTACATATCTGAGCCTTAGTTTTTAATGGGCTACTATATAAACACCAACACCAAAACAACGCGAACATGAAACAATCTCAGGTGCATGCTTTTATGCGATCGAAAAGTAGGTATTGCATACAGTCAACATCAGCAATAATGATAATTATTTGTAGATTAATTATAGCAGTTGTTTTAAATTGTTTATAATTGAAGCGTATCATATGTGTTTGTAACATCTCTCTGTGGTAAACGAAGAGAGAAAATAATGGAGATGAAAAAATCAAAGGTAGCAATTTCGTGGTTTTTTTTAGCGGGCTATTACTACCATTAACAGTTCAGATTGCTATATTGTTTCTGTAATTAACATTTGGGGGTCAATTTTTGTTTTTTGTTTTGGTTTCATATAGGTAACACAGGAGCTCAAGATCATTGCAAGCTACAATTTGCTTTTGGAATTATTCATGTAAGTTAGGGGAAACGTTTATCATCCCCTTTTCGAGATATGTTGCTATAATTGAAACCTTATTTCAGAACCTTATTCAATCGTATATTGTCAATGGCCCTACTCATTTTGACTATAATTATGTAGAATCACATGTCTACCATTATCTTATAAAAGAGTAGCATTCTATATTCTAAGAATTGGTTGATATTTCATATCTAATTTGCTTTGACAACAGTAAAAATTATGATAGCGCTTAACACAATACCATCATTTCTAATGTACTTTTAGATATCATTTTAATATATAACTCTTGAATTACCAATGATCAAATCCAAATTTATTATAGCTTAGTCAAATGTGGATAGGGTGTATATACCTTTGCATAATTGTGTAATTTATTAGTATTCTTTGAAAGTTTATGAACTAAATGTTAATCTGATGAAGGTACAACATACAAGTGGTTTTCCTTTATACATAACAAACAGAAAGGAAATTGTGCAAGGGTGATTTTGGGCATGTTTACGTTGGTACGAGCAGGATGGGTGGGATGGGTCCTAATGCAGCTGAGGTATGTTAACAAAGTACTAATTGCATTGATGTATTGTGATGAATTATCATGTATTTGTGCTTCATTATTGAGTTTTTTTACACTTTTTATAGGCAATGTTACACTTTGAGCACCATCATAGTAAAGGTTGCAACTATTGGTCTCTATATGAGCGGCAACTGCACAGGTGTGTCATACTTTTAATGTTTGGAATCATGAATTCTTCTCATAGTACGTATGGTTAGCCGCTTTACATTTTATGATCTAATGTGTGGATTTTCTAATCCAAAAGCATAATGAATGGATCTTAGGAATTTTGTATGTTCACTGCAAGGGAAATTTCTTCTTATTTTTCTGAAATTATGTTATTGGATGTGGCTGTTCATACATATTTCCTTTACAGGGGCATGTTACTTGCTATTATCCAACATGTTTTGTCCTTTAAGTGACTATCTTTGAGCTGCTTTCTAGAAATCTATGGTTAGTTTTTTTTGCGAGCTCTAATTGACATGCTGAAATTTATTTCTATTTCTGCAACTTTATTATTATGTTTAGGATTTGATCATGTCGCTTCATTGTTGTAATCAATCTTTATATACCATTTTCGTTTTTAAAATATTTTATTTTTTTAGTCGTTAATCAAGTTCTCCTTCAGGATGTCGGCGGGTGCGGTGCCTTGCATTTCTGTTTAGCTAATATCTATTCTTGAAAAGCTTCATCAAAGGGGGTAAGATTTATTGACATTGCATGGTTTTTACTTTTTTAAATATGTTGACTAATTTAATATCAAAGCTTAAATTATATGTTAAAAATACAACCATAATGGTTACACTTTTGTTTAATACACTATTTTTGCTTCGTCAACCTGAGTGACTTGATGAGAAGAAGTTAAATCTTTTGTAACAGTGTCATAAATCTTCAATGTAATGGATTTTAGTGATTCAATTTTGACCCATTTATGAGTAGATGGGTGGGTTTACTTACTGTCTTTGTCCAACGGGTCAAACGGATAAGATATATCATTCTTTTTTTCAACTACCGAAATCCTTTTATGGAATTGATAGTATGTTCTTGCCACTTACATTGTATTGCCTACGGTTATGGCTGCAACTATGAGAAAACATATTTTAACTTACCCGGATACTGGTGCAGGACTCACTTGCGCGGAGTGGGCGACACATTGCGACTATTATTGGCGCTACTTTTTCAGGTGCAATATTTTTATGGAGATTTTCCTCTCAACTGTTACACATTTAACGGGTTTGGGTCATAGTGTCTGATTTTTCTAACTTTTGCAGCGACTTAATGCACCTCTAATGGTCACATTATGGGAATGTATTGGATGGTTAAGGGTGGAGCCATTTTGTCAAAGAATTCAGCGAATCAATGAAATTTATTATGAAAAAAGTGACATGCGTGACTCGCAACATAATTACTTAGATTTGTGGTAACCTGTAGATTGGGGACTGAAATGGGGATCAGACGGGTGCGTTTGGGATGCTGAAATAGGGGCCGAGGTAGGTGTTGAAGTGGGCTGAAATGGGTATGTTTGGGTGGGTTTGGCCACATAAGCTTATACAGCTGCCAAAAATGCGCCCCGGCAACATAAGTACAAATTCCAGGTTTTAGGACTTTTTTGTGTGTTGTTTGTATATTTTTTGGAGATACTTTGTGCATAATTTGATCGATAAATATCAAATGACCCGCCGCAACGCGGCGGTTTCGGGGCAATCCTTGTTATAGATAGTTTGGATATGTTTTTCTTGTAACTTCTCTTCTTTACATGCAAAAATCCCACATTGTTTACACTTAATTACAACTATATAATTTTTTGTTTACCAAAGAATTACAACTATATTGAAAAGCTAATTTTTCATTTTAATAGTCTTTACTGTTACAAGATTAAATATGATGGCTGTAAAACAATCAAGGACAAGATATAATTTATCTTATGTCAAGTTTAGTCTTGTTATTTTCTCTAAAGAGGTTTTAAAAATTCATCATTCTTTGTTAACTGATTTTTGTGTAAATATGTCTAGCAATATGATCATCTCATACATGTAATCCACCATATTTCACTTAAACATACTTATCCTATAACATCAACAATACTAAGAACATTGTATAAATAGTGTTATTTTCTCGTTTCAAAATAATTGTTTTCAGGGAAAGAAAAAAGAAAAAAAAAAAAAAAACACAGTTTAAAAAAATATAACTATTATTATTTTACTTTTGAGAAATAATATATCCTCATATTTTCATTCTTATCTTAGTACTCATATAATCCTGATAAGTGTCACAATTAACGGTTTAGATATAAAAAGATAATGAGTGAAAAAAACATATTATATATTTGTTTGTTTAGGTGGATAATTAGGAACATATCACTAATTGTTTAGTGATTTGTTTGAGTTTTGTTATTCCCATTTTGATTATGTGTATTTTGGTAAAATTGACAGCTTACATGAAGCTTGGTTCAACAAAGCTAAAAGAAAGAGAGAAAAAAAAAATTGAGTCAATCCTAACAACTCAGTTTTCAAACAAAATTATAAACCCAGTTATGCCATCTTTTTTGAAAATTAATGTCTCAGCCAATGATTTTTAAGTACAACTAATTAAACTATTACGTCGAACAAGAATCCATATTTCATTAGATGTCCACTTGTACCGTATATATTTGACAATTTTTTTTTTGAGTTATTTGATATTTTGAAATTTACGCTCAGAAAAATTATGCGTGATTTGTAACTCTAAAACTCACATGTGATTTGTGAAATCGTACGTGACTTATGATTTGAACTATAAAACTCACATAACAAATCACACATTTGTGTAATATTCACCACCCATATAAGAAAATGGAATTTGTTTTTGTCAAAAAGGTATCAAAATGCATGTTTATAGAAAGATTAAAAATTTATTATTGCGACAATGTATTTTTTGTCGGTTAACGATTTTTAGTAAAATGTTTTGTATTTTTGGAAAAGATGAAAAGTGGGTTTTTCAATTTTGATTGAAAAAAAGTAAATAAAATTACTCAATTCAAAATTTTAATTTTTTTCTATTTTTGTTGAACTCACTCTATTTTAGACACGTAAACAACTTAATGCGGAATGAAAAAGTAGAATATTGATAGTATTTTTTTTGGTGCAGAAATATTGACGGTATATGAGTATCAGTTATTCAGTCATTTAACAATAAAAATAAAATGACAAATAGTGACCAGTTTAATTATAGTTTACGATGGTTGGCGTATGGATAAATTTATTTAGTTACTTTACCTTGGGTTTCTTTTTTGTTTGTTGAAATCTCTAAAACTATATGCATAGTTAGTAGTTACCATAATAAAACAAGGAAATGCATAGTTTAAAACATACAATTAAATATGAGTATAAATGTGTTGTTATGTTAACCGTTGCAAACCCAATTTGAAAAAAGTTAAGCAACGGCTAGTTGAAACAAACCCCATCTTCCTATCCTCTTCTCTCATCTGTTTCCAAATTCTTTCATTTCACTTCAATCATGAGCAATACTTCCGTTACAACCGCAGTCGATCAGGGCGGGGCACCTCCCCTCCCTCATCGACGGCCTCGTGTCCGAGAAGTCAGCTCCAGATTCATGTCCCCAGCCCCCTCTTCCTCATCATCTACTACCGATCTACATTCCGTAACTGCGAAATCACCTTTAAATAGACCTAAACACTCTCCCGCACCATTAAAACCCTCTCCTTCTCCATCTCAAAGACGCCTTTTACTCATTCGCAGCCAAGAACACGAACACCACTCTTCTTCCAATGAAAACATTCCGGAAACTGTTCGGAGTATGGATTATACTAAAAACGAATCAATTTCTACGCAAAGGAAGCCGCATGTTAAGCTTTTTAAAGAGAATCAGTCTAGTAATAATCAGATCCTGAAATCGACTGTTTTGAGAACAAATAACTCAACCAGATCTGATACACCGGCTCCTTTGTCTACTTGTGATAGGATTGTTCCTTCGCGGTTTATGCTCCCACACCGTCAAACTCAAACCGATGCTGCAAAGCTCTTGCGGCTTAGTTGTTTATCCTTTTCCTCTGCTGCTTCGAGTGACGACACAGTTGTTTCTCAAGCGGAGTCGGAATCAGAATCAACTCAGGTAGGTTCATGCCCTAATTTGCCTATTTCATCTCAACAAAACCGAACTTTGCCACTTCCGGATACAAGATCTTCTATAAATGAGGATACTTTATCGGCAAGATTGCTTATTCGAAATAGTAGTGCTAATTGTCCGACATCATCTAAGTTTTCTACACCTTCACTTTGTTCACGGTCTCTTAATTTTCCGCCTTCTCAGAATTCATTCAAAAGTAGTAGAGATAGAAGTGTCTGTAAGCCGCATATTGCAGCTTCAATAGCTGTGGAAAAGGAAAACCGTAACCTGCCTCCACAACCAGTTAGTAATAAAGCTGTAGTGGATTTAAGGAAGGGAAAAAAGGCACAAGAGGAAGTGCATTCTTTAAAAATGCTGCATAATCATTATTTGCTGTGGCGATACGCAAATGCAAAAGCGCAAGTATCTATGGAGGTCCAGAGAACGGAAATGGAGGTTTGTTAATCCTTGTTGATTTTAATTAGTTGTAGCGAATAATTTTGTTAATCGATATTTGTCAAATGCACTTGGTGAATTTGCTGATATGGATGATATCCAAGGAGTATACAAAAAGATATTTCCATAATATAGTCTGCTTACATATGCTGTAAATAGTTATTTAATGTCGTTTTCATCGTATTGCACTATGATTATGGAATAATTGTTCCTAGTATTGTTCTAATTATTGTTTTTTTCTTTCTGTAGAAACAATTTTTCTCTCTTGGAACTGATATATCGCATCTACGTGATACTGTGAAGAAGAAGCAAGCTGAACTTGCGGTACTGCAACGAATACAAGCTCTTTCCACCATTGTTGAGGCTCAGGTAAGTCTGATTTATAGATAAATAGCGTTTGTTTCTATATGAAAAAGAGATTATTTTTAACTTTTGGTCAAAAATTAGTTATGTTGATTTTATGATTTGATAATATGTGATATGTAATATGACTGAGCAATGAGAGTAAAAGGCTAAAAGCTGATCTAGAGAGTTACACAGATGCAGATTTAGACTTAAAGCAGTTAAAAAATCCATCATTTTTGTCTGCAAAATTTTGTTCAACACCATTCTTTCATTGCCTGTTGTACTATGATAAAAACTATGTTGGATACAAACTTATACTGCATAGTTTTTCTAAGGTTATTGTAGTACTATTTAGGAATAAGATAGGAGCACTAGTTGTGTAATGTCATAATAAAAGTCACAGGGTGAAAGATTCAAAAAAGAGTGTCCAAGTTGTTTTTATAGGTGACTGTATCTGTATTTCTTGCTAATATATCGTGCTCTCACGGCCTTGGTAGTTACATGGTTTGACAGATGAGAGGTCATGTCACTTGTAGATGTTCATATTTTCATTCCTATTAGAAGTTATTTCCTGTACAAGATGAATTAAGTTTTGTAATGTGTGTTAATTTAGATGCCATACCTTGATGAATGGTCGGCTTTGGAGGAAGATTACACACATTCTTTGTCAGGAGCGACAAATGCTTTAACCAACTCTTTGCTGCGGCTTCCTGTTAGTGGGAATGTTCAGGTACTACATTGTTACATTACATTTTCTCTTTCTCTTCATTTTATCAATAACTATGAATATGTTTTTGGGCGGAATTTGTTGCAGGTTAACATAAAAGAAGCAGCAGAGGCTCTGGATTCGGCAGTAAAAACTACAGATATGATAGTTAACCACATGCAAAGTTTTTTGCCTAAGGTAATATTACAAGTATGAGACATGAGTTATACCAACTTTTCACAACTTCTTCATAAGAATGTCAGTGCACTTCAAAGTGAAAGGATGATGTTGATGACTTTAAGGTTGATAGAATTTCTTATGTTTTGGTATTTCTCTTTATATCCCATTTGACATGTACATCACTAATTCCACTGGTTAGTGCCATTGAGAATTGTTTTAGCCCTATAGAATCACCGTAAAGCTCTAACAGACAATTATCAGTTTTCTAATAACATATATGTAAGCATGAACTGCATATGTGAGTCTTTGTTGCATCTCTGTCTATAGAACCTGTTATAAGTGTAGAATATGCTGTTCAGGCCTCATAGGGCAACATCTCAGTTAGACAATTGCTTTGTTAGGTAATGGTTGAGGTTTTTGGGAACTGCATTGGATAAGAAAAAAAGGTAAATATATTGTGTTTTGTGTTCAATCATTGGCTGCAGTTATCATATAGTGATGGGACGGGTATGCTTCTGAATCAGAATTGTTAAGTCCTATGCAAGTCCTAGGTTTGTGGACTGCTACCAATTTCTACTATGGGTCTCAAGTTGTTTTTAGGTATCTTTAGGTAACATTTTTTTTGGGCATTCGACGTTATAAATGGTACAATATACCATGTTAGTGTTGAAAAGGTGTGGAGTCCTCATCCATATATACTAGCTTGGTAGGACTGTAAGGAGAGTGAAATAAGGATGAACAGTTGTGTTGCATCGAACATGAGGCCCACATATACAACATAAGATCAGTATATCAGGACCTAACAACACTAGCATATCTGCTCACCTTATTTGTTAAACAGGTTTTTGTTTGTTGCCTAGATGTTATGGGACTGGTCTATCCATCTAATATTCTTTCAGTTCTCAAGTTTAAAAACATAAAACGTATATGCCTTCAAGGAAAATCATCAAACCATATTTCCTACAGCAAGCGACCAATTACTTTGTAGGCACTTGAAGCCTTTTTAGGATAATTTTGACCAACTTGATTTCTCAAGTGTCAATGTGATTTTCGTATTATGATAGATGGCTGGTCCTTGGTTGCTATGTAAGCAAACAAGCAGGTCTTGGGGACTTTATTGACTGCTACTTTTTGCATACATTATCTTGGTAATAACATTATTATAACTTTGATAGAAGTTGATCAGTTACAAATTATCTACTCATATCTGTTTCAGGCAGAAGAAATGGATACTCTAATATCCGAACTAGCAAACGTTAATGATGTAGAAAAAGCACTAGTTGAGGAATGTGGAAATTTATTGGCAAAGACGCACACATTACAGGTTAACATATTGCTCTTCCACGTTCATTGTTGCTTGTGTAGCATTAGAGAATAAAGACGTCAGGCTCCTGCAATTTCTATTGATTTTGACTTTTGAGCTGACCCGATTTGCTCAACTTGCAGGTGGAAGACTGCAGTTTACGGGGACATCTAATGCAATTACGGTGCTCATAAAACAACAATATGGCACATCTGTTGTCCATAGACCAAAGTGCGAGAAAAGGAGGGTTTGTTGGTGGAATGGCTGTTGAATTTTGTCAAAGAAAATTTCAATGTATGCAAAGAAAATAAGATTTGTAATCCAATATAGTAACCATAGATAATAAAATGGTCCTGTTTTGTGTGCAGCGATCGAGTTACACAAATATATGTTTATGTAAGTGCATGCTCATCCTGTGTGCAGCGAATGTGTTCACGACTGCGAAATGTGTGCAGATACATGATACCTGAAATATGAAAGCATATTAAAGGGTGATGGTTCACAACGGCGACCAAAACATGATCATAAATTAATTGATGATATATATATATATATTGGATTACAATATTTGTGCAGATGATATATATATATATATACACACACACACCCACACACACACGAGGCCTTGCGAACCCGTGTGATGCACCGGCTGTGTTTTTGGTTGAATATGTACGTGTTTTGTACGCAATATTTGTGCAGATACATGATACCTGAAATATGAAAGCATATTAAAGGGTGATGGTTCACAACGGCGACCAAAACATGATCATAAATTAATTGATGATATATATATATTGGATTACAATATTTGTGCAGATGATATATATATATATATACACACACACACCCACACACACACGAGGCCTTGCGAACCCGTGTGATGCACCGGCTGTGTTTTTGGTTGAATATGTACGTGTTTTGTACGCAATATTTGTGCAGATGTTTATATACTTTTTATCAAGGATGCGCCAATGTTTGTGATATAAGTTTTATATAATCAGTTATATGTAATGTAGTAAGTAATTTATTTTATTTTTTATTTTGTTGAATAAGTTTGTAATTTGTATTTGTGATCACCGGCTATGTTTTTGGTTGAATATCTACGTGTTTTGTACGTAATGTCGGTGCAGATGGTTAAATATGTGCAGATGGTTGAATTTATATCAATGTGTTATCAAGGTTGCGTCAGATGTTGTTTGTTGCCATTTGAGAAACTTATAACTTATTTTTTTATTACTGTCATTTTTTTTTTAATATTTGTAGTATAAGTTTTAGGTAATTAGTTATATGTAATGTATTGGATTTTTTTTTATTGTCATGTATTACCTAACTGTGTTTCATCAATTAGTTATATGAATGTATTGGATTTTTTTTTTATTGTCATGTATTACCTAACTGTCTTTCATCAATTAGTTATAAGTTTTAGGTAATTAGTTATAAGTTTTAGGACCGTTTGGTATTGGGGGTTGGCTTGGGTTTTGGATTTAATAAATGCAAATCAAGTGTTTGGTTGTGTTTATAGGATTTGGGTTTAGATTTGTATGACAAATATTTAGGGGTGTGTTAAAGATGGGTAGTATAAGAGGTTTTATGACAATGTAGGACCGGATACTTTTTTATCTATATATCTTTTTGTCTTTTTCTTTTTATTTATATTAGAGTAAATTACACCGTTCGTCCTTGTGGTTTGCGTTGACCGCAGGATTTCGTCCTTTTACCAAAAAAGTTGCACCGTTCGTCCTTAAGTGTGAAACGTTATGCACCGTTCGTCCCTCCATCCATCTGGGCCCACCAATTCCCACTAACGTCAGTTAACGGAGGTTTTTAAAGGGGTATTTCGGTCATTTCCCAAGTAAAAATTACATAAATCGTCCAAAGTGGTATATCACCACTTACCACACATCATCATCATCACCATTTCTCTCTCTCTCTTTAAACTAGCCGCCGACCACCACCACCACCGCCTACCACACTACACCACCCACCTCAAAACACTCCCCACTCTCCCCTCTTTCCGATCCACTAGGTCACGCGCCTAAAAACCCTCCCCCACCTCTTGGTATACCTAAAAACTCTCCCCTCTTTCCGATTGTGTTGTTATTTCAAGGGTTTTGTTATTTGTTCTTGGTTCGAGCATCACCATAGCAACGCCACCGCCACCGCCACCGCAGCTGTCACAACCATCGCTGCTCCTCATCTCTTAATCTCTCTAGTTCGTGTGTGCGTGTGATTAAATTAGTGATAAAGATTTGTTGAATCTTTATGCTTGTTTATTTATTTATTTGAATCTTTATGCTTGTTTATGATGCTTTATTTCAAGATTTGATGGAATTACTGATAAAGATTGATTTTTTTTTATGTTTAGGCTATTGGGTATGATTAAAGTTTGGTTTTTTGATATGGGTTTTGTTTATTTGTTGCAGATCTGTGGAAACAAGATATAAAAATTGAATCTTTTTTAATAAAAGTGATAAGAAGATGTCAAGTATTGATCTGTTAACAAAAGGTGATGAATCAGTTGATATAAGAAAAGTGTGGAATGATAATCTTGAAGAAGAATTTGTTTTGATTAGAGATATTGTTGATACATATCCTTATATTGCTATGGATACTGAATTCCACTGTGGTCGCAGCCGCCACCACAACCATCTCCATTTCATTAAGCCTTGAAGTTGCACTAGTGGTGAACGGACACTTTTGTATGCCAAGTTAATGTTAAACACAACGCAAAAGATGTACTTTATTTGGCTAGGATAGTTGTGCCGAAGATGAATCTGATTTGTTGAAAGATACAAATTAAGCTTGCAACTTTTAAGGGGTAGTGGTGAAGATGATAAAGAAAGAAAAAGACTAATTTACCCTCATGTGACTCGCACATGAGGGTGTTTAACGGTCAAATTTAACGTCAGTTTGGTCAAAGGACCAACGGTGCATAACGTTTCACACTTAAGGACGAACGGTGCAACTTTTTTGGTCAAAGGACGAAACCCTGCGGTCAACGCAAACCACAAGGACGAACGGTGTAATTTACTCTTTATATTATAAAATGCAAAATTTTATCTTTCTTTACTTACTATTAATATAAATAATATTTAATTATATTTTAATATATAATATTTTGTTTTTAAATATTATTTTCTCTCTCAACATTAAATCCAAATCCAAATCTTAAATCAAATTCAAATCCAGATCCAAATTCTAATCCTAAACCCATCTATAAACCAAACGGACCCTAGATAATTAGTTATATGTAATGTATTACCTAACTGTCTTTCATCAATAGCTCAAACAATATACAGTTGGGAATTTAATTGAAACGTGTGTCGCAATTTTAAGCAAAATAATTTTAATGCTTATTTTCACTTAGGGTACTCAAGCGAATCTACAAAGGTTATGTAACGTTTTATTTCAATTTACTCAAAGAAAGTTATGTATAGAAAATAGTGTGGAAATTAATTAGGCATTGATGGTGCATTAACATATTCTTTAAATTTGTGGCACTTATGCATGGTCATATGATCGATCATATTGAATAAAAATTTGACATAGCCTCATAAAACCACCCGTTAGTTGAAAATTAGTAGCTTGTTTGAAGCAAATTAGTAGATTTGATTGATTATAGGATATCCCTATTTCTATACAATATATATAAAAAAAATACATAACTAAATTTTACAATACTCTAAAAATTAAAAACCACTTCCCTTTCTCTATCATTTAAATCACCGGTTCTCACATTCCAGCCATGCCTAGCCATCATATCTAAATACGTATCAGTGATTTATCATTTTTAGTATATAAATTATATAGTATTATAAGTAGCAAAAACGACTCGAGAATGGCAAAATGGTAAATTTACACTTAGAAAAATGTGAAAGTCCTTGGGTCACGGGAAGTCAAACCACCAAGAATACGTATATTACCGGAAGTAGGGATACTCCCGGGTCGTTCTCTCAACGAGGCGTGTAATGGAAAATCGGATTCGTCGTTTAAGATCGGGCGGTTTGAATATTTGAAAGAATTTTGGTGATTTGGGATTAATAAGACAAGCAATAGCATAAAATAAACAAAATAAGCGATTAATAAGCAATTAAGACAATATAGAAAGAAATAAATAAACCTAAGTGCAATTAAAATCAAAAACGCAAAATCCGAGAACGTAATGCACTCTAAAAACCTTAATTATGCAAATTAAGTCCTAAAAGTGCACTAATATTTTTCCTAAGTCGTAAATGATAAAAGAAAATTTTAGAAAAAAGCTGGATATTTTTTGACTTTTATTTTATTTTTAATAATTAAAAACTATTTTTAACTAAAAAAATTATTAAAAAAAGTAAATGAGAAGTGAAAATTATCAAAAAAATCAGGAAAAGTAGCTTAAGTTAAAAGGCTTATGTGAAAAATAAATCTGGATACCCAGCCTTTTAGAATAAGGTGAAAATAAGCTTAAAAGGGCTGATGGATTATTTAGGAAAAAATGGTTATATATTAAAGGTTGCAAAACAATCTTGCAAGTCCTTAGGGCGCGTCTGGTATTAGGTGTGTGTGCTAAGGTGTTGGAAGGGTGAGGTCACAGGTTTGAACCTGTGGCTTCCTTTTTGAAAAATTATTTTATTTTTGATTTCTCTTTTTGCAAAACTTAAAAATAAGCTGAAATAGGAAACTTTTATAAAGAAAATATTGTTTTTATCTTTTCTTATAAGCCATAAATAAGCAGATTAAGAGGGACAAATTGCACTAAGTTTAAAATCCGAACAAACTTTAACTATTATAAGGTATAGCTACTCCTAATAAGCTATCTAAAACATAAAAGCTAACTTAGTATCTAATCTAAACCTAATTCTAACAACTATTTCTTCAACTTTTCACTGAGCCGTCTCTAGTAAAATCTGGGCAGTTTTGATACTTTCATTATAAGCCAGATAAGCTGAAACTCCAATAAGGAGATAAACTAAGCTTATCCAAACAGTCCCTATGGGGTAATATTTAAGATACCTAAGAAGCTATTAAATAAATAAGCAAGTGCACAAAAACTGAAAAACAACATAGCTTGCATAACCAAGATCTCACAGAAGCAAATTCAGTAATTTTGAGCTTAATATGAGCCTATTGACCAGCTGATAAAAGAGACAGCTGGAGCATTTTTTTTGGGTTTTTCTTATTTAAATGGCATCCTAAACTACCACTTTTAAGCACAAGAAGAGGCTACTAAAAGCTAGTGCAAAAAGCTAAAAAGTACAAAACAACATTAAGGACAATCCAAAGGGCTTGTAAAACAAATTTTCATCAAGTTTGAGCTTATACACAGCTTATAATTAAGCTGATAAGGAAGACCACCAGGCTGATTTTGACTTAATGAAAACTTGTGCAATCCTAAAGCCAACTTTCTTTAACCAAATTAAGCTAATAAAAGCTAATATTACCCTTTAAATCTTAAGAACAGATTAAAGTCACTAGCTAATGAACACCTAAAAACAATTTCCAAACAAATTTGACTAAAATTAAGCTAGGACATAAGCTGAAAAGATAGACAATGACTTGTTTTTGGATTTTTTTGATTTTATGAAAACTTGCAATCTACAATTATGACTCCAAACTTGATTGAAAACTGAAAACAGATTATGAAACATGTATAATGGACTTCTCTTTGAACCAAAAATTCCATGGCTAGCAATCTTTAAAAATACTTAACTAAATAAGTTGATGAAAACTTGTAAATGACTATGAAACTTAGAAAATTAAACTAAAGATTATAAAACTTAACAAAAATACTTTTAACTACTGAGAATAGACTAAATACACCATATTAAAGCTTAAACAAAATTGCCTTAATGACCAAAGTAAAGGAAATCAGATTTGTTGGGTTCAGTGAATACCTAAACCCCTTAATTCTAGGATTTGAATAGAAAATACCCTAAGTGTTTATAACCTGAAACACTAACAAGTCACTGAGCGCATAGCCACTCAATGAGTCATCTTCAGGATACTCAGTACGAGAGAAAGAAGAAAAGTTTCTCCGCTCAGTGAGGCGGAACTCAAGAGGTGAAGACTGAGTCAAGAAGAAGATGATGGATTCAGTGAGTAATGACAATAACTCACTGAATCCCAAAACTCCTCACCAACTATAATCACTGAAGACAAAGACTGAAGATCAAGACTGAAGGCTATGAAGACTGAAGATTGGGCAGGACAAGGCGGGATAAGTTTGAATAGATAAGATGAAGTCCTTATCAACCTAAAGTCAAACTTTCCCTGAAAGGCTAACAACCAGGAACAGTTTCATCACTGACAAGCTGAAAGTAACTTTGTATCTTACCTAATATAGTCTTTGTAAACAGAGACAAAATACATCAATATTTTGTCTTTTGTAACTATGTCAGTTTGTCCTCTAGGATAGAGTTAAAAACCATACTTGTATAAATAGCCATAAGGTAGGAGTAAAAGTTGAGCTTGTGCATTAACTGTGTAAAACATACACAAGCAACTTTCACTCCTCCAAATACGACTATGTCCCTGAGATAGCTCAGTGGTTCCTGATAGATGTACTTAGACTTAGCCTAAGCTTAGTGAGGAGTGCACACCCATACTTGTCATTCAATCCCAAGTGCTTCCGCAAGTACTTGGGTAATATATTATTTTTGATTCGTTTTAATAAAGAATATAAACGTTAAAAAATCCCTTGTGTTTTTATCTTGTTAAAAACTGATTTTAAATTGCTTTACTTCAGTCATGAATCACACCTAGTGTTAATTACTGTTTTTGCTATTTGTGATACGGGAACAACAAGATTTTTACTTGATGTAAAATGCAAATCCAAACACCCCTTTAAGAACAGATTTTGCTTTTTAAGACTGATTTAGGTTGTAGAGCTTATGTTTTATTGAAAACAGATTAATAATAAGACCTTTTAAGGGTTTTGGAATAAAAACTTTGGGTAAATAAGCACTAGCCAATAAGCTAAGCTTATTAGCTTATTTGGACATATTTTAGCGAAAACAAGACAAATGAGTATAAAATTATGAAAGAAGCTAACTTTCAACTAAATCTAAGCATGTAAGACACACAAAAGATGAAATAGCAACAAAATAAGCAGTAATAAGCAGAATAATAAGCAAATAGGCAGTTTCAATAAGCTAAAAGGTAAAAGTGATTCTTACTTGGTCCTTTGCTCAAAACAAGGAATAAAATGCTCGAGGAGCTACTCATCAAGCTCCACCTTATCAGAAGATAAGCTGTTACAGACCCTATAAGTTCTTCCCTTGCTAGCTTATCTTCCACAGCTTATTTTTGAGTAAAAACTGATTTTTAAGACTAAAGAGCTTTTAAATTTAAACACAAAACACACAAACTCACAACAAGCTATGAAGAGCTTAATTAAGCTTATGTAAATAGAATAAAAGCTTGTTGAAGCTTATTTTAACCAATGGTAAACATTATTTAAAACACAAAAATGACAATGATTTAAACAAACTGAACTTTTATTAAACTTTAAGGAAGGATTACAATTGAAAGGAAATACATAATTTAAATGATAATAAGCTAAAATGACAATAAAATAAGCTATTAAATAAACTAGACTACTACACTACTTGATACGCGTATAACGCGTTCGGGGTCAAAGGAACTTCCTTTTCGAAGAGCAAGTTTTTCAACACCCTAGGCAGTGAACCTAATCGTTGTAGTGTAGTATTGGGTAAGCCTCAGGTATTGATATCGTTCTCTAGGGGAGTAGGAATGCTAGTAAGGTTGAGGTTGAGGAAGATTATTTTTTTATCTTTTTTTTATATCTTTTAGAAAGCTAAGGGTAAAATCTCGGGGTTTGAATTTGGGGGTTTGGTACTTCTACCGATTACTCTACTATCTAATTATCTAAACTAAGGGTATCCTTATGTCTATTGATGTGTGCTCGTATGATGATTAAAAATGTGTCTACCTAGATACTATTACTCCCTAGTTATCTTTTATTGGTGGTTGAATTGTCACGTCCTTATTCTTAACGCGTTGTGTTTTCTAAGGTCGTAGGGTATGCTTTTATCCCTAACTCTTTGAGACTACCTTAAGGTTATTGCCTACGAAATCTCTAGGTTTCATAAAGTAACTCTAAGGTTATCTTTGGATGTTTACCCTAGAATTCCGCTATGTGATTTATAAGCTAAGGTTTACAAAGATTACTCAAGCATTCAAACACAACGATGGCTTAATGCACTCCTAAGCCAATTACAATAAAGATAAGAGACAACCAATCAATATCTAATAACTAGGTTTCATAGATCTAAGCAAACACACAAGAAATTTAGCCGGACATGTTAAACATGCAAGCATACACACATACAATCGAAGACATAATGAAATCAACGAAGTAAAATACCTATCTTGATGTAAAATAGGGTATGAGAACCCTAAGATACTGTCCAAACCGGACCAAAGTCGTTTTAGTTTTTACTCCACAAGTCTACCTCTTAAAATTCTGAAAATTTGATTTCTATATATAGCTTTACATTCACGACGGTGTCACCTTATAGTTGGGACGCCGTCAGATCGCCGTCATTAGGGTTTCGTCTTGGCCAAGTCATCATTGGGACGGCTTCACGTTGTGGTTGTGACGCCGTCAATATTTAGTAGTGGTGTCATCTGAATTTGTATCTAGGCCGTCTGAGAAGAAAAGTCTTCGTGGCGCCCTTACTCTTCAAAGCCTGACGCCGCCAGGTGTAAATTAGCAAAAAGTCTACTGAGTCGTTGCAAATTTAATTACGTAGAGAGGGATGACGTCGCCCTTGGATTGTGATGCCGTCAGGTGTAACTCCAACAACTTGAGTGTCTTGATCTTGACTTAGCCATTTTGTTCATATATTCACTCCTTTTCGTCCAAATATGCATCATTCCAGCATTTTGCTTCCAAGAGACCTAAAAAGTAAAAAGGAACGAAATTAAGCAGTAACGGATATAACAGTGGGCGATTGATTGTCTCCAAACGGTCTATCTTTTATTAGTCAACCACTTGTGAATGGTCAACCATAAAAGTCAAACAGCTCAGAGCAAAATGCAATTAAGTCCAGGAGAGTTTAGGGTTTCCCCAGGTCGTTAAGTCCCAACGAGGTGTAAAAACTGTAATACAACGAATCTGTGATCAGGTGATATTGAACTGGAAAGGGGTTATGATTGATTACACTAAGGAAATTAAATCTAATAAAGACTTTGAAGTCATTTTAATTCTATATTTAAAAACGATTAACGATTAAAACCTAAAGCGCGTACGTTTAAATAAAATTACGTGAGCGTACGAAATAAAACGTGAAAATAAAGAAGTAAAATACCTACGCATATGGAAAATACAATCCTAAGAAACAATTAAACGATGCTAAACTACATTCTAGGGTGTTATAATGCAAAAACGCGAAAAACCGGGAACGCACCGAGCCCCCGAAAGTGAAAATTATGCAATTTAAGGCCTACGGGTCTGAAAACAATTTTCCTACATTCTAAATGACTAAAAATAATTTAAGGAAAAAGCCGGGAATTTTTTCGACTTTTATTTTATTTATTACGAATTAAAAACTATTAATTAGAAAATAAATGATAAAAATATTAAATGACTTTAGAAAAATGTTAACTTTTTATGGAAAATACTCTATGCTACTACTAATCTAGGAAAAATGTAAATATGGAAAAAGCAAGCCAGATTAAACTGAAAATAAGCCAACAGTTATAAGCTATAAAATAGAAAAAGTCTTTAAATGAATAATTGAAGCAAAATCAACACGCAACATCATAGGGAGCACAGTTGGTATGGTGTGTTGTGTTTGCGCGTGTGTTTGAAGGAGGAACTGACCCAGGTTCAAACCTGGTCAGTGTCCTTTTTGCCATTTTTTTGATTTTTTCTGTTGGAACTTATATATGAGATCAAAATAAGCAATTTTTAACAAAAACTAAACTTATGAAAAGCTAAAATAAGCTGCGCAGAAGAGTAAAAAAAAACAGCAGAAGCTAACTAAAGAGACTAAGGGTCTGTTTTATTTAAGAACAACTAAAGGGAAAAATAAGCTACCAAAAAGCTTGTAAAAAAAAGCTACTTACCTAATGAGCTGAACCTAATAAGCTAACTAACTAAAAGCATTAAAGGGAGCATTAATTAAGCAATAACTAAGAGGGAAAAAAAACTATAAGCACTTAAAGGATATGTTGTTGTTGGGGTGCAGTCCTAAAAGGGCCTATGGGGTGGTTTTCTAGCTTATTTTTAATCTATCTAAACTACTCCTAATGCAAAAAGAACTATTAATAGCTGAAGATCAAACATCAAGTAACTAATAAAAGCAAATATAAACTAACTTAGAGCTTAATATGAGATTATGAGGGGGCTGTGAAGGGGAGCAGTTGGGACTGTTGGGATAGAACTATGGGATTTTGACAGACTTGAAAATTTGACGTAATGTAGATTTGGACTTAAACTTTGAAAACTAGATAACCAAATAAACTAGAAAACAACCTCAACACTAATTTTTGACAACAAACATGGGTAAAAACTAAAGTTTGACCCAAAACTTATGTAGTGCCAAACACCCTTTTAGGACAGAAATGTAGAGAAACTGATTTGTTGGTAAAAAGAAACTTGGAGTTCTTGTTTAAAACTGATCTCATGACCCATTAAACATGTAACAAGCAGTAAGAAGCATACAAAAACTCATGATCCTTGGAAAGGAACTGATAAGCATTAATAAAAACTTGAAAACTTGATAAAAAAAAAGAAATTACAATTAAACTCAAACTTAAAATTTCAACTGAACTCAAACTGAATTTAAAGATTATATAAAAAGAAATTACAATTAAAGTAAATGGGACTAGAACTAAGAAATTCTAGACTGAAAAAAAACTAAAAACTAACTTACTCTTTATGAATTGGCTACAACATCTATAAATACTAAAACTCAGTGGGTCTTCACTTGTGCTCCTGCTGTCTCCTCTGACTTCTTCCTCCTGTCTCTCTCTTCACTTTCTTTACTGATAAGGATGGGTTGGTGATGGGTTTTCCAGGAAGAGTGTGGGTTGAAAGGAGTTTGCCAGGGGAAGTGTGGGAGGTTGAGTGTATGGGTTTCAGAGAAAGCAGGAAAAGAGGAGGAAAAAGGGTAGAGGGTTTGGCTGGGCTGGTGGGTTTTTTTTTGTGGTCTGGTTTTGGATTTGGAATGGGTATTTTATTTTGGCAAGTTTGGTAGGTATTAATCACAAGGACCAAATGTGTAATTTTCCAATTCTTCAAGGGTTGATCTTGCCAACTTCCAAAATTTATCACATGGACCAATCTTGCCAATCTTCAATAGTACAAGGACCAAATTGAATGTTTTCCATTTTATTCCACCAGGGACCAAATCTGCCAAAGTTCAAAGTAGAGGGACCATTTTTTTAAATTTTCAAATCTTTCACCAAAGGACTAAATATGACAACTTATGATTTTAAAAAGACCTTTGGTGACTTTTCTTAGAAAAACAAATGCTCAGGGACTGATTTTGACAACTTTTGAAATTTGGGGGACTGAAACTGCCAATTATGTAAACTTTGTTCGTTTTTCAACTGTTTTTACTCATTTTGCATCTAAAAACATATAAAACACAATTCCTGGAATATTTCCAGTATTTTGATGCTTATTTGAGTGTTTTTAAATGTTTTTGCAGTCTAAAAGGTACAAAAATAATGAGTATTTGCACACTCATCAATCCCCCACACTAAGATATTGCTAGTCCCTAGCAATCTTTTGAGAAAACTTAATGGATTTGAATCTCTTTACCAACAGCCATTACTTCTGGAGTAGCCAATTGTTTCAGTTCAAGTAAAAACCTTGGTACAATGATAACCAAATGATTTTGAGCAAATCACCAGCTTCCAACGGATTTGATTTGTCTTTACCAGAAGCCGTTTGCTTCTGGACTAGCCAACTCTTAGATAAAATATCTTTGGTGAGTCGATTACCAATTATGGTTTTTCCACTGCCTTTACCACAAGCCATAAACTTGCGGGCTAGCCAACTCTTTACTAATTAAAGATATGGTGAGCTGAACACCATACAATTTTGGGCAAATTGCAAGCCGTCAACGGATTTGAGATATCTTTACCAAGAGCCGTTTGCTCCTGGATTAGCCAATCCTTATGTGTGTTAGACATGGCGGACTGATAACCATATGCTGAGTAAGTGCAAAACACTTACTCCAAAAATTTTTTTTTTTGCCAAAAATGGGGGAATTGGGTGGTATAATTAAATGATAAAATTCGTGAGAATCCCCCCCCACACTAGAAATGAATATTTCCCTCAATATTCAAAGTACCGGCTGTTATGCCGAAACTGAGAACGTAAAAGGGAAATACTACGGCCATTATTTGATTTTTTTTTTTTTTTTTTTTTTTTTTTTTTTTTGTAAAAACTTATATACAACAGCGGGGGCAACTCCCCCACACTAGGGTGGTACACACGGGTGAAAACCCATGTTTAACTACTGTTTTTGATTATCGAGTCGCTAGCTTGACTCGACCCCGAATTAATTTGTTCATGGGGAAGCAGAGTGGAAGAACAATCTCCATCGGACTTTCATTCAAGATGTTTGTATACACATTGAAGTACGTGAAAGTTCCACACCGACGAGATATACATAGACAGACTCGGCTCACAAATGGTACATGGAAATGCCGGGGTCAAAGATGGTATCTTCACTCCCGAATGAGTGAAGAAGAGAAGAAGTCATGGGATAGGTGAAGAAAAGAAAGAAAGTCATGATGAAAATCATGACTAACTCATCTTCATCCATAGGAGAATCCATAATTTCAGTATTATGAATCTCATCATTTAAGCTCACGTGATCAAGACAAATCCCGGGTGTGTCATGATCAAAGTGGAAGTTATCATACTCCGGCGGAGATATGATATGAGTGAGTTCACCGGCGAACTCCTCGTGAAGAGAATCAATCACAAGATGTAAATCTGTGAATTCTTGTTCCACTGTAGACTCATCACTATCCTCAATCTGAGTATCAAAGAGTGGATTCTCAGAAATTAAAGTGAATTCAGAGTCGAATTCAAATAGAGGATTAGTGAGAGTTGTTTTGAATGCTTCAGGAACAAAGTGATCAACATTCTCTATTGGACTGTTAGGGTGAGAAGTGAGTGAACGATCATTATAAGGGATACTTTCAATCTCTCCTAGGCCGGCTTCGAAATCAAAGGGATCATCATCACTTTCCGATGAAAGTGGACTGATGTGAGTGAGTTCATCGGTGAACTCCTCAAGAACAGGATCAGACTGTGGGAGTGATGCCCCAACATACTCGATGTTTCCATAAGAAGTACAATCGTCGCTAAAATCGGAGAAAGTTTCAAAATGATCTTTTGAACACTCAAGAGGGGAAAGAGAATCACACATATGATCAGAAGTTCCCTGTGACTCTCTCGGGATTGGGACAAGGTTCTCAACACTAGACTTTATGAATTCGTCCGATTCCTTTTCAGGAACAGTGTCAAGATGCTCGTCCCCCATGTTCAGAGAGTGAGTGGGAGCTTCGGGTGTGATAGCAGTTGTTTGAGATGGAATCTCAACTGCTGGGATATCAACTGACTGAGGGAGTTGAGAAATAATATTCTTAAAAGGAATACTCTCCTCGTCATCATCATACATAGCTGCCTTAAGAAATTGGGAACGCCTTAGAGCTGCATGCTCTAGGACTAATAATTCTTCCCTAGATTTGCAAGCCTCTCGCTCTTCGGATAGCAATTCTCCCATGGTTTTCTCACCACTCACTTGATTCTTAAAGTTTTGAATCATATCATCAAGTGTTTTCATTGCGGTTTCAAAATCTTGGGAAATTTCTTTAGGCAACGGCTCAGGTGGAGTTTGAACCGTATGGTGCTGTGGAGGTTGGAAATTGTCAAAACCGGAAGTATAGTAATTTTGATTCCACGGTTGACATTGAAAATTATCGTGAGGACCTCCACAATTCTCACAACAGTAAAACTGTTGAGCCTGGATTGGCGAATTATATGGATATTGGTCATAACCAAAGTTCTGAGCATCACCGGAAAACTGTTCATAGATAAAAGGTGTTTCCGGATTGACACTCAAATCCTTGGTGAGGACCTCCACAAAATTCACAGCAGTTATGTTGATTATATGAAGATAAGTCGGGCTGTGGTGGGTAATTGGAAAAATTTGAGGGGTCGTTAAATGAGTTCGGATTAGGATCATAATCAAATGAATTCCTCAAACCACAAAACAAACAACTCCCGTTCCGAATATCATTACCACACTGTACACACGTACACCAGCGACATGGTGAACCAAAAAGAGGCTCACCACAACCGACACAAGGAATAAACGATTCCATTTGAGAGTTATGAGAAGGAATCAGTTCATTCAAAGAATCAACAAAACCAAGATGGTGATCCGAATGACTATCAAGTCTCGAAGAACATTTTGAAAAATCCGGAGGTGGGAAAAGTGGTGTGCTCTGAGAGCTAGCAATTTCCACCACTTCCGTTACGGTCTCCGGTTCTGGTTTTTGAGAAACGTGAAGTTTAGGCAAGTCATTCTTGCTAGTCACCGGTCTAAATTCTGCATGATCGCTTTTAACCGTAAATTGTGAAAGTTTAGGATCAATTTTAGACGGCTTAGGAGCAATTGAGGGGTTAGATCTTTGGATAACCGTAGGTTGGACGTATTTAGCACTTCCATTATCAGAGGGAAGTACCTGGTCCTTTGTCACCCCGGTTTCTCGTTCCATTTCCCTACGCAGAATTAATGGATCATCACGAACAACACGAATTCTTGACATTTGTGATAAAGTATGAAGTTTTTCAACTTCGTTCCAGAATTCGTCGTAGTCAAGAGATTCCATGAGAATAGAAGAAGTTAGAATCAAATGGATAGAGGGTAAAGGGATAAAGAATCAAAAAGGGTAAGAGGGTAAAGATGAATATTTTTGGTATTTTTTTTTGAAAAACATGTTGTAAAAACAAAGAATGAAAATATTTTTGGTAATCGAATAGTCAAACGAATTAACTTCACGATAATTTTGGTTTTATATGAAAATAAGGAAATATGGACAAAGATGGTAAATATACAATGGGTGTATATTCAACAATCACTGATGCTTCAAATTCGTAGTACGCAGCACACCTCCCCGGCAGCGGCGCCAAAATTTGATTGTCTCCAAACGGTCTATCTTTTATTAGTCAACCACTTGTGAATGGTCAACCATAAAAGTCAAACAGCTCAGAGCAAAATGCAATTAAGTCCAGGAGAGTTTAGGGTTTCCCCGGGTCGTTAAGTCCCAACGAGGTGTGAAAACTGTAATACAACGAATCTGTGATCGGGTGATATTGAACAGGAAAGGGGTTATGATTGATTACACTAAGGAAATTAAATCTAATAAAGACTTTGAAGTCATTTTAATTCTATATTTAAAAACGATTAACGATTAAAACCTAAAGCGCGTACGTTTAAATAAAATTACGTGAGCATACGAAATAAAACGTGAAAATAAAGAAGTAAAATACCTACGGATATGGAAAATACAATCCTAAGAAACAATTAAACGATGCTAAACTACATTCTAGGGTGTTATAATGCAAAAACGCGAAAAACCGGGAACGCACCGAGCCCCCGAAAGTGAAAATTATGCAATTT
This sequence comes from Chrysanthemum seticuspe, assembly GCA_019973895.1. Lineage (NCBI taxonomy): Eukaryota > Viridiplantae > Streptophyta > Magnoliopsida > Asterales > Asteraceae > Chrysanthemum > Chrysanthemum seticuspe. The sequence goes on along the minus strand of BPTQ01000009.1, from coordinate 176,439,271 downwards.
AAGACCTACGGGTGTGAAAACAATTTTCCTACATTCTAAATGACTAAAAATAATTTAAGGAAAAAGCCGGGAATTTTTTCGACTTTTATTTTATTTATTACGAATTAAAAACTATTAATTAGAAAATAAATGATAAAAATATTAAATGACTTTAGAAAAATGTGAACTTTTTATGGAAAATACTCTATGCTACTACTAATCTAGGAAAAATGTAAATATGGAAAAAGCAAGACAGATTAAACTGAAAATAAGCCAACAGTTATAAGCTATAAAATAGAAAAAGTCTTTAAATGAATAATTGAAGCAAAATCAACACGCAACATCATAGGGAGCACATTTGGTATGGTGTGTTGTGTTTGCGCGTGTGTTTGAAGGAGGAACTGACCCAGGTTCAAACCTGGTCAGTGTCCTTTTTGCCATTTTTTTGATTTTTTCTGTTGGAACTTATATATGAGATCAAAATAAGCAATTTTTAACAAAAACTAAACTTATGAAAAGCTAAAATAAGCTGCGCAGAAGAGTAAAAAAAAACAGCAGAACCTAACTAAAGAGACTAAGGGTCTGTTTTATTTAAGAACAACTAAAGGGAAAAATAAGCTACCAAAAAGCTTGTAAAAAAAGCTACTTACCTAATGAGCTGAACCTAATAAGCTAACTAACTAAAAGCATTAAAGGGAGCATTAATTAAGCAATAACTAAGAGGGAAAAAAACTATAAGCACTTAAAGGATATGTTGCTGTTGGGGTGCAGTCCTAAAAGGGCCTATGGGGTGGTTTTCTAGCTTATTTTTAATCTATCTAAACTACTCCTAATGCAAAAAGAACTATTAATAGCTGAAGATCAAACATCAAGTAACTAATAAAAGCAAATATAAACTAACTTAGAGCTTAATATGAGATTATGAGGGGGCTGTGAAGGGGAGCAGTTGGGACTGTTGGGATAGAACTATGGGATTTTGACAGACTTGAAAATTTGACGTAATGTAGATTTGGACTTAAACTTTGAAAACTAGATAACCAAATAAACTTGAAAACAACCTCAACACTAATTTTTGACAACAAACATGGGTAAAAACTAAAGTTTGACCCAAAGCTTATGTAGTGCCAAACACCCTTTTAGGACAGAAATGTAGAGAAACTGATTTGTTGGTAAAAAGAAACTTGGAGTTCTTGTTTAAAACTGATCTCATGACCCATTAAACATGTAACAAGCAGTAAGAAGCATACAAAAACTCACGATCCTTGGAAAGGAACTGATAAGCATTAATAAAAACTTGAAAACTTGATAAAAAAAAAGAAATTACAATTAAACTCAAACTTAAAATTTCAACTGAACTCAAACTGAATTTAAAGATTACATAAAAGGAAATTACAATTAAAGTAAATGGGACTAGAACTAAGAAATTCTAGACTGAAAAAAAACTAAAAACTAACTTACTCTTTATGAATTGGCTACAACATCTATAAATACTAAAACTCAGTGGGTCTTCACTTGTGCTCCTGCTGTCTCCTCTGACTTCTTCCTCCTGTCTCTCTCTTCACTTTCTTTACTGATAAGGATGGGTTGGTGATGGGTTTTCCAGGAAGAGTGTGGGTTGAAAGGAGTTTGTCAGGGGAAGTGTGGGAGGTTGAGTGTATGGGTTTCAGAGAAAGCAGGAAAAGAGGAGGAAAAAGGGTAGAGGGTTTGGCTGGGCTGGTGAGTTTTTTTTTTGTGGTCCGGTTTTGGATTTGGAATGGGTATTTTATTTTGGCAAGTTTGGTAGGTATTAATCACAAGGACCAAATGTGTAATTTTCCAATTCTTCAAGGGTTGATCTTGCCAACTTCCAAAATTTATCACATGGACCAATCTTGCCAATCTTCAATAGTACAAGGACCAAATTGAATGTTTTCCATTTTATTCCACCAGGGACCAAATCTGCCAAAGTTCAAAGTAGAGGGACCATTTTTGTAAATTTTCAAATCTTTCACCAAAGGACTAAATATGACAACTTATGATTTTAAAAAGACCTTTGGTGACTTTTCTTAAAAAAACAAATGCTCAGGGATTGATTTTGACAACTTTTGAAATTTGGGGGACTGAAACTGCCAATTATGTAAACTTTGTTCGTTTTTCAACTGTTTTTACTCATTTTGCATCTAAAAACATATAAAACACAATTCCTGGAATATTTCCAGTATTTTGATGCCTATTTGAGTGTTTTTAAATGTTTTTGTAGTCTAAAAGGTACAAAAATGATGAGTATTTGCACACTCATCAGCGATCAAGGGCTTAAATGACCCCTTAAAAGTGTACGTTTTAAATCCTTATCAAATATCCCTACACTTGGTATTTGCTTGTCCTCAAGAAAATTTGCTTTTGGCTAATCAATTTATAAGTTAGGGGGCATAAAGCATTGGTTTAACATAATTCACAACAAGTAAAAGCACCGCAATAGTCATAACAAGCACGTAAATTATATACTAGCACCTCACAAGTGGTGTTTGGATTCTCTCATCTCTCAGGTGTATATGAAATATAGTAAATGGAAATGGAAGATAAACACTCATAAACCAGTCATAGTACATAGATTACCATAGGCTTGAGACTAGATCAAACCTCCACCGCTTTGGCGTAAGCACCTAGGAACAACTATCTAAGAGGTCTTTTAAAGGGTTGTAACGTTAGGCTTACGGTAGGGAAACGAAGGGTTTTGTTGGATAGGCAATTTAGTGGTGGCAAGTCAAAAATCTTATGTTACAAGCATGAAAAGAATGGCGTTGCTAAGCCAAGACTCGACTCATTAAACTCTAGATAACTTTGAAACAAACAAACATAAATATAAAGATAGATGTAGGATAGTAGCCCGTATGTTTTTTTTTTTTTTTTTTTTTTTTTTTTTTTTTTTTTTTTTTTTTTGTGCATACACTTTTACTCTACCATCCTCTACGATAACATCAAAATATAAGGGATTTATAGGAGCATCCCTACACTTGAGTTTTTATTGCTCTAACACTAATTTGACCCGAATTGAAAAGATCAAAACACTTGGAGTACCTTATTACGTAAATAAAGGGAATTTGAATTTAACGTTCTTTCCCGTCACTCCATAAAATTTAACTTTACCCATGAGTCCCAATCGTCCCAAAACTATGTACAAAAGATATGACTCGACTTAGCAACCATGCAAGTAACTAGATAATTAAACTAAGGGTTTAGTATGATAACAATAATGCCCTAAAGGTGAGTGCATACAAGGTAGGCTAAGGCGATTTGGGTGTACATTTGGAGGTGGATTGTAAACAGTGCTCTTCATTGATATTTTGGAAATCGAAACATCACGAGAACCGCGAAAAGGATAAGCTCTGAGGGGTTAACTAGGGGTATCGTGTACTAAAGAGGAGTACATCGCAAGGGTGTAGGGTAATTACTCAACCGATGTGGAAGAAGTAATTATAATACGGGTATCAAACAAGGGTTATCCTAATGCCTCTTATCATTTAGTTATTCCTAACTACACAAGTGTAGTCTCACTAGCGATCTCGGAATGCATCACAAAACAAGTTCTAGAATCTATTATACTACCGGTACACTCTCGAAGCATTAAAGATGAATGCTTTAATTCCTATAGATCTAGGGGCGAACCTCACATTTTTGGGGTGGGATTTGAGTGGTAAAGGGTTTTTGTGCTAGTCATATAACTCCTATCCATGAGACGCTTTATTAAGACTAAAGTCCCACCCATACATGTCATGAAAATTTTTAAATTTGGTGCTAAAATTGCCCTAACAAATATTTCTCATGGTTTATTACACAAATGAAATAGGACAAGACAAATGATCAAGGATAAGCATAGTTTCAAAGTTCCCATTTTATTCTCCCCCCTACACTTAAACTGAACATTGTCCCCAATGTTCCTCGAAAGTATCAAAGTATTGATAACGGAAGGTAATTAAAAGAGAAAGAAACTAGTACTCCCCTGATTAGCTCGGTAGGATCCGTGTGAAGTAGTGGTTAAATTCTTTCCAAGAAGAATGTATGCGTGAGAAGCTTCATCTAATATTATGTTTCTTCTTCTTGATAAATAAAACCTGCACACTTTAAGAAAATAGACGAAACCTTCGCGTAAAATCGGCGGTAAACTATATATGACTCTACTACACTAGGATATAATGCTTGTCGAATGGATGTTTACAGATTTTTTGGAAAATTAAGACCTGAGAATTTCCAAAAATTTATAATTAGCATAGAAAATGAGAGAAAGTTCATAAGTTGTTTCTGCTCCTCCTGACGTCGTCAGGTTACGATCCTGATGCCGTCAGGTTATCCTGACAGAAACTAGTCTGCTGCATTTTTCTGGAAAAATTCTGGAAAAATTATACCTTTAAAATAAGGAAAAATTCCTTCAAAACATCCATTATGACTTGATACAAGCATTTGACTCTAACAAACACATATATATCATTTTCAATAACCGTAGTTCTCATGTTCACGTTCTTTTGAAAACGTGTGTAATCTTCCCTACACTTATCTTTTTTGTAAAATACCTTTGTATGTAATTAAGACGAGGTTAAAGACAAAATAAAGCATTTTCACAAATTCAAACATTAGAGCATACAATAATGAAAAGATATATGACACAAAAACAAGAAAACAATTAAGTATGGGTTGCCTCCCACAAAGCGCTTTTCTTTATTTATGAGTCTTGTAGCTAGACTCGAAATCGTGCTTCTACGTGGTCTCGTGCATGCTTACATGCCCATATCTAAGCATTCCAATGTTCTCTCACTTTTCTTTTATTCATCTCCTAACTCTAGGCATTTTTTATAGTACCTTTCATTTTTTTCATAAGTATGCCTAAGTCCTCGTTGTTTATCTCTTTCACTAAGTATCGGAATGGGAGCCATCCGATTGCATGCCTCTATATCTTTGTGCTTAAACCTAGGATGCGTACGGGGCATTTGATAGACAAAATCCTCAAATCCATCGGAGAATGTGATTAAACCATCAATCATCCGTTCATTCAACCTAGTCATTCTCTTAAAGTTTGTTTCAAATATTACTTGAGTGAGGCTTCCATCAATGAATTCTCCTAAATCTTCTAAGACCATGAATTCAACCATATAGACAAAACTTCCAACAAACACATCTAAGTAAGTGACCGCATCAACAACATTGTCCCCTTGATAGGCTAATTCGTTCATCTTAATTTTATTATATAGATTTCTTGAGATTAAGTTTAAAGGTAAGAAGGAGTGCAAGTTAGCATCAAAACTTTCAAATCCTATCTTACAAGGGAATTGCATGTTAAAGGGGCCATCAACCTCAATTATACAACTAGGGTCAAAGCATTGGGAGGGGTCTTCCTCCATTTCAAAATTAACTTCATCGATGACCTCCCCGTTATCAAGTGCCTCGCCATAGTCAAATTCTTCATCGGAATCCGAGTCATAGAAAGGACTATGTTGTTGCCAATTTATTTCATTATGCCCCAGGTGATTTCCAAAGTGGTGAATGGGTGAAAGGTTTTGTGGGATTGCATTTTCTGTTTCGAGATTAGGAGGGGGATTGAGAGCAGGCAGTACAAAGTTTCTACGACGAAAGATGCGAATCATGGTGAGTGGTGGGGTTTACGAACAATTTCACGAAGAAGGGGATAGACTATGAGGAAGCTAAAAATGAGAAAAAAAATCTTACTTGATAGGAATCAAGCAAGGGAACCTGAACGAGATAAAAATCTAACTAGCTATTCTATTCCCCGGTAGCGGCGCCAAAAAATTGATGCGCGTAAAACTCGTTCGGGGTCAAAGGAACTTCCTTTTCGTCGAGCAAGTTTTTCAACACCCTAGGCAGTGAAACTAATCGTTGTAGTGTAGTATTGGTTAAGCCTCGGGTATTGATATCTTTCTCTAGGGGAATAGGAATGCTAGTGAGAAGTGTACTACGCTAAGGTTGAGGTTGAGGAAGATTATTTTTTTATCTTTTTTAATATTTTTTAGAAATCTAAGGGTAAAATCTCGGGGTTTGAATTTGGTGGTTTGGCACTTCTACCGATTACTCTACTATCTAATTATCTAATTATCTAAACTAAGGGTAGTCTTATGTCTATTGATGTATGCTCGTATGATGATTAAAAATGTGTCTACCTAGATACTATTACTCCCTAGTTATCTTTTATTGGTGGTTTTCTAAGGTCGTAGGGTATGCTTTTATCCCTAACTCTTTGAGACTACCTTAAGGTTATTGCCTACGAAATCTCTAGGTTTCATAAAGTAACTCTAAGGTTGTCTTTGGATGTGTAACCTACAATTCCGCTATGTGATTTATAAGCTAAGGTTCACAAAGATTACTCAAGCATTTAAACACAACGATGGCCTAATGCACTCCTAAGCTAATTACAATTAAGATAAGAGACAGCCAATCAATAATTAATAACTAAGTTTCATAGATCTAAACAAATACACAAGAAATTTAGCCAGACATGTTAAACATGCAAACATACACACATACAATCGAAGACATAATGAAATCAATGAAGCAAAATACTTATCTTGATGTAAAATAGGGTATGAGAACCCTAAGATACTATCCAAACCGGACCAAAGTCATTTTAGGTTTTTACTCCACAAGTCTACCTCTTAAAATTCTGAAAATTCGATTTCTATATATAGTTTTACATTCGTGATGGCGTCACCTTATAGTTGGGACGCCGTCAGATCGCTGTCATTAGGGTTTCATCTTGGCCAAGTCATCATTGGGACGGCGTCACGTTGTGGTTGTGACGCCATCAGTATTCAGTATTGACGTCGTCTGAATCTGGATCTAGGCCTTCTGAGAAGAAAAGTCTCCGTGACGCCCTTACTCTTCAAAGCCTGACACCGTCAGGTGTAAATTAGCATAAAGTATACTGAGTCGTCGCAAATTTAATTACGTAGAGAGGGACGACGTCACCCTTGGATTGTGATGCCGTCAGGTGTAATTCCAGTAGCTTGAGTGTCGTGATCTTGACTTAGCCATTTTCTTCATATATTCACTCCTAAAAAGTGAAAAGGAACGAAATTAAGTAGTAACGGATATAGAAGTGGGCGATCAAGGGCTTAAATGACCCCTTAAAAGTGTACATTTTAAATCCTTATCACTACTCTAATGTCCCACGTGTGTGAGGCGAGAGCCTCTATTTATAACCATGAGAGGAGCCTTCTAGGGTTTCTTGAATCAAATCTCAGCCCTTGATTGATTGCCTCGTCGTATGCTTTAATCTCAACCCTTGGATCTTGTGTCATGTGATGATTAGCCAATCAGTTGCTTGGAGATAGCCAGCATGTACAAGTTATGCGTTATAATCTCTGACTTGGCAGCTTCTAGAAGGTGTGAGGGTATGGGGTTAACTGTGTGGGAGAGGAGCATGGTAAATGGGGAAGGGATGATGAACAATAAGGGCGGGTAATTTGGTTTTGGGTAATTTTATTATTGTTTGACCGGGTTTTAATTTGGTTAAACTTGGGTTAAGTGGGATTGGTTGGGTTTGGGTAATTGGTGATAGGCTTGTGGGGGTTTCTGGGATGGATTTGTTATTGTGTTTTGGATTTGGATTGTTTAGAATAATAACCGGTTTAGGCTACCTTTAGTTTAGGGCTTTAACAAGATTAGTGTTGGGACTAACCTTGCAAAGCATTAAGGACTAGTTATGAAATTGTTATTTCAAAGGGACATAGGGTGTAAATATGATAGAGATGAGGGGCAGTTTGGTAATTTGGGATAGAATATGATCAAAATGAAGAATTATTCCTCCCCGGCTCCTGATTTCGCACTCTTTCCAATCCTGTGCTCGTTTTTCTCTTGTTTTGTCTTTTCTTTGTCCAATTTGCGATATCCATTTCCTGCACATGCATAAACACAAAAACACAACATATTTGGAAATTAAAGGTTAGTTTTTGGTCATTTGGGTCAGTTTTGGAGATAAAAGGTATGTGTTTTCACACATACCAAAATACCCCATACTAGAAGATTGACGTGTCCTCACGCAATGTCATCAACTCACGCTTTTGAAACCAAAAATTTCAAACCTCTCTTAAAATTTTTGAAAAGTAGCAAAGCTTTCAAAAGATATTACGAAATCAATAGTTCTAAAAATGCCCCGTTTACGCATTTTATTATGCATAAAGTAACTCTTTTTGTATTTTTCTTTATGTGACGGGATGTTGAACTTTCATTATTATCATAACTTTTAGGATCACTGAGTAAGAAGCACAACTCATAAAGAAGCATCCATACAGATAAAATTCATCATCCTTGACTTTTCACGAGTCCCCAAACTAAGCTTAAAACTGAAATCACAGCTAGATACAAGTTAGATGCTAACACTACCTATAGATGCTACTTGTGTACAGATAGCTACTTCTCGCTCCCATATCCTAGTTCCTTTAAGGATTTTATTCTGAAAATTGAGAACCTTTTTTTTATTATTCTCTTTTTCTGTTTCAATAGATTTTTAGTCCGATAAAGCACCCACATTAGACGCTAACTAGTTTTTAATCCTTCCCTCGAGAACAGTTGCCCACAAAAATGAGGTCCACATCAAGGTCCTAATTTAACACGATTTAGGGGATATCCTTTTTATTTCAACCAAAACAACTCATCTACGAGTCCAGAGACAGAGCCTTTATTTAGATATCCCCTAGAGTCGAAGCTTGGCATTATTAACATTTTAAGCACATATTAGCCTTTGGCTATTGACCTTAGGAAATTTTCCTTCACTTTTTTGAAGTCTGAGACAACGGCAGAGAACCGTCAAGTAACATAAAACTTTTATGGCTTTGGATTATTAAATTTTTTTACTTCCACCTTTTGAACAACCATGTCAACGGGAATGAACCATCAAGGCACAAAAGTCTATTATGGCTTCGTTTTTTTCATTATTACATATACGGCGCCAAACCCCAAGTTCTGCGGTCTTTCGACAACCGAAACAATAGTAGCTAACTATCCAAAATCAGTAGTTTATTACCCCGCAACACTGGCAGTACCTTGATGTATACCCAACTCTCATAAGCAAGAATTCTCTAAAGAAGGAGTAAAAAATAATTAGCACCAAAACCAAACACCTTTAATTATTTTGAAAATTTTATTTTTGGGTTTATTTAGCTGATGGGAGCAAAAAGCCACAAGTAACCTCTACGAGCTCCAAAGAGAACCAACTACTCTATGCTTAGCATCTAACTTCTATATAACTCTATCATTTGTCGTTCTTCGCAAGTTTAAAATCTTAAATGATAAGATCAGCGAATGCTTAGCCAAAGAATTTAACTTTGCATATTTGAAGTCAATCATGGGAACTTGCAAACTCTTTCCTTTGTTAAGCTAGAATTCGCGTTTTATAGCCCCTTCTATGAAAGACTAGCAAAAGCTTTTAATTATAAAGGTTAAGGGACAAGCTAGGGCTCAACACGCCCGATCAATTCAAAATTTTATTCATACTCTCACCAGCAAAAAGTCAACAAGGTGTCAAAATATATATTATTTTTGCAAATGCTTCGTCAAATAATCTCAAGTCTCGCATATTAAAAGTCAATTAGGGAAACTTGCAAATTCTTGGCCTTGTTAGCTAGAATTTGCATTTTTTATCTTCTTGTCTAAGAGACTAGAAAAACTTTTCAATAAAAAAGACTAGCAAAAGCTTCAAAATTTTTAAATTTTTTCATTTTTTCATCATTTTTGCCATTTTTGAGGAAAAACGGGGTTGCTAGAGTACACGGCAAAGTGCTAGGAAAAAATCTAATTGAAAGATTACCCACCCTAGACTAAAACGAAACATTGTCCTCAATGTTTAAAGGTAAGGGTTCTCTACGCAAATCTAAAGCCATTTATTAATTATGCTAATAGATAAAACGTTAGTCGATAAAGATTTGGATATTGGATTTCCCATATAAGCATCGAAGCATGAAACTCGAGTGGAGAAAAGACAAAACCACGAGCACGAGAGTCTTCATAAGTCAGGAAAATCCTGGACATAAAATACCAGAAATGGAAGAGTTGAGCCTCCTCACGTCACTTATTAGAAAATTGAAAGAAGATAGAAACCACGGGTTGCCTCCCGGGAAGGGCTTGTTTTTTTATCGAGTCGTTAGCTTGACTCGCCCCAAATTTCTTTGTTCTTGGGGGAGTATTGAGACTATCTCACAAAAGTGCGGAATTTATCAACCATGAGAATTTCGGGATAAAAAAGTATCCTCACTTCTGGAAGGAAAGGATAGTAAAATTTCAATCTCAAGAGAATGCTTAGAGTGGATGAGATTACATCCGGATAATATAGGAGATAAATCATTCCACTGAAGAATCATAGATCTCTTAGAATGAACTCTATTAAGAATGAGTATTCCTGGATTGAAAACTTTATTCTCATTCCTGAAAGCAAATGAAATCAACAAATCAATCATAGAAAATTTCATAAGATAAATGGAGTCACTAATACATAAGACAACATCTACAAAATTAGGCTCATGATTTTTAGGTTCTTCAATTGATGCTTGAAATACATTTGTCTTCATCTTTTTCTGAATTAAGAGGGATAAACAGAGGTGGGATTTGTGCGGCGCTCTGCGAGCTTTGAATTGGCACCTTTTCCATTATTGTCTCTGTTTTGGACTCATCACTTTCCTTTTTTGGAATATCAAAGAGTGGATTATCAAAATTTAGAGTAAATTCTGAATCAAAATCAAACAAAGGATTTGTGATAGTTATATTGAAAATAGAATCAGGATACTCGAGGGGTTTCTCGAATACCCTTGGGATTGGAACAAGGTCGTGAATATCCTTATGAGGATTGACTTTGACTTCCTTGTTCCCCATTAAAAAGGTATCTGACGGTTCCCCAATAAACGAATAGATTTTTGAATTCTCTAAAGGTTCATCCTCATCGGAATTTGTAGGATGACCTGGTCCTGGTTGAGAAGTGCTACTGCCACTACTCTCTTTTTTCGAATAGGAATCTTATCGGTCAAAGAATCAACAATATCAACACAATAAACCAAATGACTATCAAGTCTTGAAGAATATCTAGAAGCTTCCGGAGGTGGGACAAGTGGTGTGCCCTGAGAGCTAGCAATTTCCAGCACTTTCATTATGGTCTCCGGTTCTTGTTCTTTGTCGTGAGAATTAGGAATAGATGATTCAACTAATGGCAGGTTGTTGGGATTTAGAAAATCCATGTTGAAGAGTCGGTCACCCCAATTATTGTTTAGCATATCTTAGCTCGTAGACATTATGTTATTTAGTAGTTAGTTAGTTTAGAGCAACACCGTGGAGGACGGGCGGGTCTTTACCCAATGTATGCCTGATCCACAGCCCGACAGGAGGGCGTGTAATATGTAACTACAGATACCTCTTCCCACTTGAAAAGATGTGGGGCTTTCATTCTAATCTAACCTTCTCTTTGTTTTTCTCTCTCATTTTCTCTCTCTAGAAAGCATCCCATTCTACCTTCTCTCTCTAATATTCTTGCATAATTCGAACCATATATTTGCGTGTTTGTGTGTTACAATAACCAATATGCTACAAATGGTTTCAAGAGCTAAGGTTTGATCTTGGATATCGTGTCTGCTCGGATTTTAGTTTGGTTATTGTTTTTTTTATAGTTCGAATTTTTGCCTTAAAAGTTCATCAAGCTTGAATTTTTCTTGGTGAAATGTGTTAAAGATTTATACTTTTGGTGTTAGGATTTTTAGATTAGCTTAGTTTGATCCTTTGGTTGGTTATTTCATTAGTTTTGAGGTCATTTTGGGTGATTTTCGTGGGTGGACTTGTGTTCTTGGTTGAGGCTTGAGTAAAAAGTGATTTTCTTGACTGAGTTTTGGTGTTTCTACATTGAGTTTTGTGTTATTTTGGGATGTTCTTTGTTGAGGTTTGGTGAATATCTCATATGCGGTTTGGATTGTAACCAAAAAGGGAAAATAGACAAAACTCAGTGAAAGCGACTCTTTGTCCTTTTGCTCCTGAGGTTTGACAGTTAAGGTTTGACTGTTGAGTTTTGACAGTTGAGGTTTGACAGTTGAGGTTTGCCAGTTGAGTTTTGACAAGTTGAGGTTTGACAGTTGAGGTTTGACAAGTTGAGGTTTGAAAATTGAGGTTTGACTGTTGAGTTTTGACAGTTGAGGTTTGACAGTTGAGTTTTCACAATTGAGGTTTGACAGTTGAGTTTTGACAAGTCAAGGTTTGACACTTTGCGGTTTGACCAAGTTTGACTTATTGCGGTTTGACATATTGCGGTTTGACCCATTGTGTTTTGACCCTCTGCAGTTTGACCAGTGCATTTTGATTGCTGCGTTTTGAGTCACTGCATTTTGTCTAGGCTTCTTCACTGTTTTTGTTGACTTTTTGCATCTGAAAGTTGACTTTTTACGTCAAAACTTTAAACAGCCATAACTTTTTATCCGTAACTCCGTTTTGGAGGAAATACCTGTCAAAACGAGCGAAACAGCCTGAATATTGTGAGGTTTCACCACGAAGTCGTGAAACAAATTTTTCAAGGCCCAAATCCCCTCCAAAAGGAAGTTATTGAGGTTTTAAGTTTCTAGACTTAAATTTCACTGTTAAAACGTGCATCAACCAAACCAAATCACAACCAAATAACATTTCATCTAATCCTTCAAACAAACATCACTTCTTACACACAATCTTCTATCATTATGCCAATCCATCAGTTATCTTAACACATTCTATTGGTCATTTCTTCACGATTTCTTCTTGATTTTGTAAAATCCCGCGAAAGATTCTATTTCTCGGTTTAAATCACAGACTTGTAAAATCCCGTGCACTATCACATCATGTCTAACATTTCGGATTCAGTTATATCTAAGATACTTAAATTTTATGACATCATTGATGAACAGAAGATACCCAACAATGTGCAACAGGATAACGTGTCTGACTCAGACAAGGCTAATATGGAATCTATGTGCTCTAATTCATCTGATAGTGAGTTGCACCAGTCATTGCAATCTATTGCCAAAGATAGTTGCATTGAACCTTTTCGACAACTTCATTCACACCTCACGTTACTTCGAACTGAAGACAAATTTACATTTGGAATCGAACGAGCAATTATTACACTTTTCCGTCAAGAGTTATCAACGTTCATGGGCACATTGATCTTAAACTTAGAACAATTGGAACAACAACTTGACAGGGAAAAGATTCAAGAAGCCGGTCCTAAAGCTGCACTTCAGGTGATCAACAAACAATTTCAGTCATTCATCAAAAGGGAATACACTTCAAATTATGATTATCTTATGACTGAAATTTGCTTCAAGAATCACACTGGGATGGAAGCTAATATGTTCAGAGAAACATTTATCCGACTCATGGATAATGTTAAGCAGTATATTGAGGAAAAAACACAGAATGAAGATCAAGTGAATGAGTGTCGGGTGCAAAAGAGAGATAGTTGTGTTGAGTCGGGTAAAGTATCAGTTGAAGGATCGAGTGTTGCTGAATGCAGAATATCAGAGACAACAAAGAATGATGTAACCAGCTATTTAGTAACTCATGTCACACAAAAAGTGGATGCAGAAATCAGAAAGGTGAATGAATGTCAGGTGAATAAATGTCGGATGCAATCAAGAGATTGTAGTGTTGAGTCGGGTAAAGCATCGGATGATGGATCAATTGACATTGAATACAGAGGTTCAGAGATAGATAAGCTTGACATAGCCAGCAGTTCAGTGACTCTTGTCACACATGATGTGGATGCAGATATCAGACCGATAAATGAATAAGTATCATGTGACGAGGTACCCTTAACTGTTCAACATAGTGCGTCTGCTAATGTACCTAAACAAATTGATCTAAATGCTGAACATGATTCTGATAAATGTTCATTGGTTGAGGCTGAGACTAATAATTTAAAAAAAATGATATGGTTGATAAGAAGGCTTTTGATGAACTTTCAAACAAATTCTCAAAACTTGAAAAACATTGCGTTTCATTTGAAATCGCAATACAAAGAAAGAAGGAAAGTTTTCAAACTCTAAAACCATGTAAACATCCAGAATTTCCTGAATTTCGTGAATTTTTTGAAATAAACGATTTGAAAACTCAGCTTCAAGCCAAAAACTCGGCAATAAATGATTTGAAGAAACATATTTCTGGTATGCATGAGAAAACTAATTTAGTCAAGACTAAACTAGATATTGATGTTATTAAAACAAGAAATAATGAATTGGCAATTTATGTGGCTAAATTACTAAAGGAAAATGAGATTTTGAGAAGGCATCACATAGACTTAAATGACTTTGTCAAAGAAACTAGAACTAAGTCTTTGGAACAAACAAACTCTTTGATGGCCAAAATTGATGAACTCAAAGCTCAACTTCAGGATAAAAGTTTTGCAATAGTTGCCTTAAAGAATGAACTTAGGAAAACTGTAGAGAAAAGTGTGAAAACTAAGTTTACAAAACCATCAATCTTGGGGAAGCCAGTTTCACATCCCAATAGAGACCGGTCTGTTGTTAGACAACCTACTGTGTTCATATCCGAAAGACCAAAATTTACAAAAACGCGGTTTGCCTCCCAAGTTGATGTGAAACAAGTTTTGTCAAAACCAGTCACTTCACCTTATTTGCCTAAGATTTCACATGATACGAATGATATTTTCAAGAACTATGATCTAGAAGAAGCTAGGAAAAAGGCACTAACTCGAAAAGATGGAATTTTAGGTGCAAGACCTAGGGTGATGAATTCTACGAGATTTCAAGGCACTGCTAGTAGTTGTAAACCATTACCTAGGAACACTCTACAAAATTCTAGGGATTGACTTTCAACTAAGAGTAGTTGCGTTTTGATTAAAGCAATTCCCGTATCAGATCACTATAAGAACTCTAGATCTTTTTCTAAATCCAATCAACCTGTTTGCTCGAATTGTCTGAAATGTGTCTTTAAAGCAAATCATGATAATTGTTTTACAAAATCCCTGAATAAAGTTAATGCTCATGCTAAGATATAATCCACTAAGACTACAAACATTGCTAAGGTTCAACCTGTTAAGTCTAGGATTTTCAATAAGTCTTCCACTGTGCATAAGAAGCTTAACAATCCTAGACCTTGCCATAAGTGGATACCGTCTGGTAGAATGTTTAAGGATGCTGGACTTAAGTTGATACCTACCGGAAAGTTGTTTACCGATGGAAAAACCATGGTTGACCATGAAACGCCCAAGGGTTTGGATACTGAAGGTACTAACCCATATATATGCAATCAAATTTGTGATGTTAGTGCAGGTAGTCCTTACTCAGTTGCATGTACATCAATCAATCACTACATGGGATGGATCAAATTATGGATGAATAAAGCTCGTATCTCTCCTAATTCAGGAGATCAGACTAATCAAAATTGATGTACATGCATAATGACATTTGAATACTTCAGTTCAAACATCGTTCCTTAAAGAAAAGAAAAGTGTACACTTCAGTGCACTTTATCTTCAGAAGAAGAGAAATCTTCTTGTTTATGACCATTCTCATCAACAAGCTTCATGCTTTTTCCATGCTCGCTCTGTCAACAAATGGATCTATTTACCATTTATTGTATTCTTATTTCACCTGCTCAATCAAAATTGGCAATGACGACTTCATATGCAAGTTTTGCGGGGGAGAAGGGTGATTAAACTACATCGTGATGATTTCACTTGTTAAATCAAGAATGGCAACTTCGTATGCAATTCTTGAGGGAGAGAAGGGTGGATATACTGAAGGTTGATTGATATTTGAGTATAAATGGTCATTCGGCTCCACACTCATGTAAGAACCAAGCTTTTTCTTATCGGGTCATCTTCACTTGTAGTTTCTTCTAAGAGCCGCTGGTTAGGATCTTCTCACGGGCTGATGTGCTTAATGACAAAGTGCTTCCAGTTAATGCTTCACATACACATCATCATGACGATTCTGAAGAACATCTTTATGTTCTTGTTTGATGTGAAATTTTTTTAGTTTAGTGTTACCATTTCATGTATTTGTTGCGGGCCTGATTTCCTTGATGAACATCTTTCTGTTCTTGTTTAATGTGAGGGATTTTTAGTTAAGGGGATTTGAAATATGAAAGCTAACTGGAATGCATTTGGTGAGATGAAGATGTTGACATTCTGTTCCCCAAATGGACAATCTTGAAGAAGGTTGAGTCTACAGTCTGTTCTACATTTTCTGCTGCATGTTAAAAGACTAAAGACGAGTTGCATTTGATTATCTAAAAACTTCTTCTTATTCCGGGCATTCATCAAAAAGATTGTCAGTTTAAGGGAGAGCACTAATTGGGGGAGAGTGAAACGCCAAATTTAATCCCTAATTAGACTTGCTCAAATTGTTCTTCAACAAGTTGATTCTCACAAGATTTTAAGTGTTCTTCTCACAATATTTCAAGTATATGGGCTTATAATGTGTTGTTGATTCCGAAGTATCAAAACCAGCAAGGGGGAGAGAAATACATCTAAACAAAAATCGAGTTAACTTGATGAACTTAATACTTCTTCTTGATTGAAGTTATCCGGGAAGACAAATGTCATAACCGCAGAGAAACTCAATGTTTAACTCATCATGGCGTTTGGTGTTATTATTCCAACTACGTGGGGGAAGAGATGTAATAGACAGTTTCTGTAGATAAAAGAGGTACACAAGTATGTAATGATTTCAATGATGTCGCAATCATCAGTGGAGAGAAATGTGTACATTGGGGCCACACAGTTGTTTCACATGATCAAGCTTAATCACTTATTTCGGAGTTGACATCCACAGAGATAATCAGTGATTCAACCTGCTACTTCAATGTTACCGGTTATTCTCTCTTTGAGCATTTGGGTACTTCGGGTTCTTGAGCTTCATACACTATCATCAGGGGAGAGAAATGTGTACTTCAGGGATGTTCAACAGATTCACGTGATCAGACTTAATTTGGTTATTCCGGAGTTAATATCCACAGAGATGATCAGTGATTTAATCTGCTACTTCGGTGCTATCGGCTATTCTTTCTTCGGGTATATGTGTACTTCGGGTTCTTGAGCCTCATTCAAAGAGACTGGCTGCATTACTTCAACTACTTGGGGGAAGTGGTCTCTTGACACTTTTGGTATACATCACTTCAGACTGCAGTGGAAAGAAATATGAGAAGATTTATTCAAGCGTGAGATGACACGGTGCTGTTCTTGTTGATGATACCCCGAATGGAGAATCACGATGATCATTCTTAAAAGGAGCAGCAAGATCGATGATATGGTGTCCTCCTCTGTGCACCTAGCTAAGGCAAGTTTGAAATAAAGCTTTGAATCTGCTCAAAAAGAAGATTTTTGGTTTGGGGGGAAGCTACCAAAGTCTTACTTTCAGATGGTTCAAGTTCAGACGACGATTCAAGAGCCTCGAAAGCTTTGGTAGTGAAAGTTCAAGAGATGATGATTTCTATCTTCTACAACGTGCTGAACGATATACTTATCTGGGTACTCGTATCATCATCTTCTTAAACTATATCATCTTCTTTGTATATATTTTTCAAAAACCAAAATACAAAAATATAAAACCAACAAAAAGAAAATAGAAAAATAGAAAACCAACAAAAATCCATAAAAATCAGAAAATTTTAAAAATACCAAAATATGAATATATATATATGTATATATATATATATATATATATATATATATATATATATATATATATATATATATATATATATATATATATATATATATATATATATATATATATATATTAGGTAAAAGGGTTAATTCACCCCGGTAAATTTTATTACACCAAAAACATTGAAGTACAAAGGATGAGGGTGACTTCCCTCATCTCAGTCCCTTAGGACACTTACAGACTCTCATATAAGAATGACACGCCATTCTTATAACTTACATAATACAACTTACCACCTACAATGACTATACAAGTGAATAAAAATAGGAAATCAAACGTGATTCACTAAGGTAGCACCAAGAACATAGCCATCGTAGAACTTTCGTCAATCTTCCATGTGATCCCATCCACATAGAACCTGAACTTTCATGGTATACGAGACCCCCACACATCCCCACTTCTACATGCCATATAGATTCCAGCAGCAATAAGCATGATATACAAAGAACCCATAGCAGACACATGTAGAAAAAATCATAGGGCTTAAAAAACCCTAACTTCCAAAGTTATCACCATGTCAAGTGACCATACTTCAATCATCAATAATAGGTCAAATATCAACAGCCTAGGATAATGAATTAATACCAGCTGCAAAAGACCTAATTAACATATGAATAAACATAGGGTTGAAAAAAACCCTAACAACCATGTAACGAACAACGAACTTGCAACATTCATGCCATGATCACCCCGTAACAAGCCATGACAAGGGTGATAAGACCCAAACAAGTGGATCGAATGTGCAAGAACAAGGACCAGATCCAACAGAATGATAAACATGTACGTGTGCAGGATCAAATCACAACCAAAAAACCCAGGAGTTTTTGAATAAGAACCCTAAAACTTAACTTCCACGCGAACAACAACACGCAAAACATCTACCCACGTAGAACATCACACTCTCCCAAACCCACATAACAGTAACAACCTTCATCCCAAGAACTTCCATCACTTCATCAATACCCTAACGAGGGTAAACTTCTAGCATCCCAAAACTCTAAACGAGTTTACTTTCAGTCGACACAAATAAGAACCTAACAAGGTTCTATAAGCGTTCATCACACATCAAACCACCAATCGACCCTTAAACATGTGATAAAGGGACGATGTACTGCAAAACAATATTACCAAACCCTTAAAGGGTTTCAATATAGCATCAAAGGATAACACAGCAGCACCAAAAAACCCCCTGGTCGAATATAATGAAAGAGTAAATCGATTTGAGGGAACAAACCGACTTAAATAAAAAGAAAGTATAATCGACCAGCATAAAAACCTAATCGATTACAAGAATAAAAGAAATCGTTTAGGGTAATTAAACCTTCAACGATCTCCCTATAAATTTGTATAGTAATCAATCAGGTTAAATAAAGAAACGAATAAACTAAACCCTAAGAAAAGATCGATTAAAAATCGACAAAAAGAATGGTTAGGGTTTAGAAGGAGCAACGATTTCACATGAATAAGAGAATAAAAACCAAGACACAACCCTTCCCATGTAATCACAATCATCACAACCGATTGCATATTGTTAAAAAAGAATAGAGAGGCGATTGAATGATGTGTTTAGATCTGATCGGAGCATAGGGGAAGGGTTGGCCGGAAATCTCCCCTAGGGGAGAGAGTTTAGGGAAAGGTTTGATTCGTGCCAAAATATATATATATATATATATATATATATATATATATATATATATATATATATATATATATATATATTGTTTTCTCAAGACATGTCTTCTGGTATCGATAGCATCTACGGGCTTAGAAATGTCATTCAATAATGGCACGGGACTTTAGATGAAGTTCGAGCAGAATGTGTAAATATTTTTTCAAAACATGTCTCAAACTATGGCTTGCAGTTATTTCAGACTGTAACCCGCGCTTGAACAATGGTTTGCTATTATTTCAGATATGCAACCCGCGTTTCAAAAAGGATAGTGTTGAGCTAAACCAATTTTTATAATTATCGAGCACTTATCCAAAAACAAAATGAGGAAACCATGTTGCCAAAAGGACTGCTATTCCTACACAAATGTTTTTCCTTCTAAAATTCTTCAAAAAAATGTTTGTTGTGTTTCAAAATGGTGGAAAATGAGTTGCTTGAAAATCAATCAGACTTGGAGTTTTCATAAATTTGCAAACTCAATCAATGACTACTGCCTTTTAAACTTTTCATGAAATAAGTCATTGATTGAGGGGGAGAATGTTTTCAAATTTATATCATCTAACGGGCTTATTTAATCATCCTATATACTTAACAGAAAAAGATGTTTGCCAACGTTGAATGGCTAGGAATCTAGGATATGATTGTTAGATTTAGTTGATTCAAGTTTGATGTTCACACATAATCCCTATGCCTTTTATGATCTGTTTGAATGATTTTCTATGTTGGATTAACTTTTATTAGTTGATTGTTGTTTGGGTGTTGTCGACCACCATATATCTATCTATCTGTGTTGACTAACGTATGCAGATAACATGATTTATGAGAATGTTGCCACAAAAGTTGATGACTGGGTGCTAATAGGAATGGGCAACGATATCTTGGGTCGACAAAAGAAGAAACAAAACTTAAAAAGATCTCTATGGATATGTTGCATGATATATACAACTTCAGAGGTCTCACTACTTCAGCAGATGGTTTTCTTCCAGCCTTACAACAACAACTGAAGCAGCTTCTACACCACCTAACGTATCTTTGTGCAGGACAAGTAGTGAATGATACCATGTTTATATTACTCATGGTAGAAAAATATTTGTTTGAAAATAAGTCAGACTGAAAATTTTGGAAATCAACCGGACTTCATTTTGTCAAAACTTAAGTCACTCTATCAACGACTACGGTAATCGATTGAGGGGGAGAGTGATTTCAAACTAAATATTTTTCAAACGATATTTCTTCAAACGAGTCCATTTGTAAAAAATAAGTGGTGATCTAAAGATTTAATGTTATGTCATCGTATGATTTTTTGTTAAAACCAAATATCTTTCAAAATGAACATTCTTATTTTACTTAAAGATCTCTTAAAATTATTATACCTGACACTAACAATCTTTTAATGTCTAAAATTGGTCCTTATTAGTTAATTTCATAATCAAGCCACGTCTTTTCCCAAAATTTTCTAAATGATTTAAATCAATTAGGATCACAAATCTTAAAAGGTTTGAAATTTTTGATCGGGGGAGAGATCGTGATTTAAATCTCAAATCTGTTTAAATGGTGTTTGTTTCAAAAGCACTCCTTCCTCCATGTGCCAAACGATTTCAAATACATGATGCACATGATTGAGGAGGGGCCTTTATCCAAAAACCAGAAGAGAATTTAAACCATGCCATATTTTCTATCATGTTTTCTAAACCTATTTAAATCACTTGGGATCCAAAATCTCAAAGGATTTGATATTTTTGATCGAGGGAGAAAATGTGAGTTAAATATGAAATAATCTGATAAAAAGGTGATCGTTTTGATTCAAAAGTGCAGTCTGCTCTCCCATATGTGCTAAACGCTGTCATTAATTGATGCACATATTGAAGGGGAACATTTCAAAAGAAAATAAACTATCAAGGTACAACGCACATATTGAGGGGGAGCATTTTCCAAAAAAATCAAAAGGCTTTTTCTATGGAAATTTTGATTAAATAAATATTTCAAAGTCCTCTTGCCTCCATGTGCTAAACAACTTCAGAATCATATAGCACATGTTGAGGGGGAGCATTTCTAAACGATCAAAAACAATTAAGGTACAAATGCTTTGATATTATATCACAAGTACCTTGATTGATTTTCTAAATGATTTTTCAATTGGTTTCAAGAAGGAAAGAACTGTACCAAAAGACCGACCATTTTAATTTATGCATTGGAGTTATAAGGATGGTAAGGTTAGGTATTAGTTCCCATGATCCTGCTAGATCCGAAGGGATCTACCTAGGGACAATCCACTAGTTAGTGTAGAACTCCTTAGGTATGATGAAAAAAGGAGAAAAGTGAGAATAAGGGAAGAGTGCCGACTAAGATAGAGCTAGAACTGGAATAAACCCAACAAGGTACTTGTAATGAAGTCTCGGTAAGCACTGAAGGGGTTGAAGAATGAAAAAGAAATGAAATGCGAAAAGGGTGAAAAAAATAGCCCTCCAATAATTCAACCTTAGGGCAGAAACCGGGTTCAATACATATGCTGCTGGTGGTTACTAAGGTAACGCCGGTATTGAAGACAAGACGTCATGGACCCAGTGACGCACTGAACTAAACTTCCCAAGCTACTCAAGTTCTCTTAAAAGGACTTGTTTCATTCTCACGGGAAACCTACATTATCTATCGACTTTCTCTTAGAGATAGTTGATATTGAAGAAGGAGACCCTCTCCCTAGTCTCCGAAATAGGAAAACCAAAGTACCCTATTGAGTCTAGGGGAACATTTCAAAAGAAAATAAACTATCAAGGTACAACGCACATATTGAGGGGGAGCATTTTCCAAAAAAATCAAAAGGCTTTTTCTATGGAAATTGTGATTAAGAAAATATTTCAAAGTCCTCTTGCCTCCATGTGCTAAACAACTTCAAAATCATATAGCACATGTTGAGGGGGAGCATTTCTAAACGATCAAAAACAATTAAGGTACAAATGCTTTGATATTATATCACAAGTACCTTGATTGATTTTCTAAATGATTTTTCAATTGGTTTCAAGAAGGAAAGAACTGTACCAAAAGACCGACCATTTTAATTTATGCATTGGAGTTATAAGGATGGTAAGGTTAGGTATTAGTTCCCATGATCCTGCTAGATCCGAAGGGATTTACCCAGGGACAATCCACTAGTTAGTGTAGAACTCCTTAGGTATGATGAAAAAAGGAGAAAAGTGAGAATAAGGGAAGAGTGCCGACTAAGATAGAGCTAGAACTGGAATAAACCCAACAAGGTACTTGTAATGAAGTCTCGGTAAGCACTGAAGGGGTTGAAGAATGAAAAAGAAATGAAATGCGAAAAGGGTGAAAAAAATAGCCCTCCAATAATTCAACCTTAGGGCAGAAACCGGGTTCAATACATATGTTGCTGGTGGTTACTAAGGTAACGCCGGTATTGAAGACAAGACATCATGGACCCAGTGACGCACTGAACTAAACTTCCCAAGCTACTCAAGTTCTCTTAAAAGGACTTGTTTCATTCTCACGGGAAACCTACATTATCTATCGACTTTCTCTTAGAGATAGTTGATATTGAAGAAGGAGACCCTCTCCCTAGTCTCCGATATAGGAAAACCAAAGTACCCTATTGAGTCTAGAGCCAAGAGATCATCCATAAATCTCATTAGGACACACAATTCTTGAAGACTTGCTGTTTCACACAATGTAGAAAGTAAGATTATATATTGAGAGTCCTACACATTATCCTTGTGGTAATTGCCAGAACATCCGAGTGATATGTCAAACATTCATGATGAAGACGGAAATCCTTCTAGAGCCAACATCAAACAAGCTCTTGGTGGGTGACATGTAAGATCTTTCAAAAGATCAAGCTTGTGACAACTAGATAGAAATAATGGTGCGATTCAATCTTGAATCAACCTTGGTCCAGGAAATGAATTGACAAATACTTTTGAAAAACCTTTCGATGTGCAAATCTTTTCTTTTCTCTAGAACATCGACTGTGTATTGAGTTTTCAAATACAAAAAGAGTATTTATGATTGAAAATTTATCTTTCTCATAAAACCTTCGTCGTATTGCAAAACTCTTTCTCTTAAGCAATACGCGATTATTTTTCAAATCGATTTATCATCAATCTGTGAATCTCAATTCGCTGGTTCACTCACTCCGTGTTGTCTACTTTGGGATGCTCCGGTTTGAGAACGGCTAGATCAAGCTGCGAAACCCTGTCAATGAGATTCTTAGGAATTCTACCTAATCACAGGCAGTATTTATACTGATCAATGGGGAACCATGGTTCTTGCAACCATATTCAACGAAAGTGAACAAAGACACTTTTGTGCGTTTTATTGCTAACTGTTGTTTGCAGGAACATTTAACGGTTGCAGTTGATCGATATTGAGAAGTCAATTCATAACCGCATGCTCACAAGCACACAATTATAATTGAAGAAAATCATGACTATCAAAGACGTACAACAATGCTTCCGCTACTCTGATGAAAAGATGTCATGATCCATAAAGTGTGAGCATGTCGGTCCAAAAGTCACAACATCACATGAAGGCGATATAACAATAGGTGATCCAGTGATTTGCTGTGGCCGATGATCTCAAAGAAAGCTCAAGGATCACCATGTCGTGGATCAGTTCAAAGACCTCCACTGAATGTACAAGTATTCGGACTTTAAAGAATCACTCCTCAAGCACAAAGATTGCGGAAGTAGAAGAATTGAAGTCTACGAGCTCAAGAATGAAGTTAAATATAGCATGCGAGGATACGTAATGTAATTCATGGGGTGACCTCCCTTAGGGGGAGATTGTTGGGATTTAGAAAATCCATGTTGAAGAGTCGGTCTCCCCAATTATTGTTTAGCGTATCTTAGCTCATCGACATTTCGTTATTTAGTAGTTAGTTAGTTAGTTTAAAGCAACACCGTGGAGGACAGACGGGTCTTTAGCCAATGTATGCCTGATCCACAGCCCAACAGGAGAGCGTGTAGTATGTAACTATAAATACCTCTTCCCACTTGGGAAGAGGTGGGGCTTTCATTCTAATCTAACCTTCTCTTTGTTTTTCTCTCTCACTTTCTCTCTCTAGAAAGCATCCCATTATACCTTCTCTCTCTAAGATTCTTTCATAATTTGAACCATATATTTGTGTGTTTGTGTGCTACAATAACCAATATGCTACACAGGTCATTACTTTTAGTAATCGCTTTAAGTTCAGCATGTAGGTTTGTTTTGATGTTACTCGACAAACTCTTAATTGTAAATTGTGAAAGGTCAAGTCTTGACGGTTTTGGAGAAACTTTGGGCTCAGAATTTCGGACAACCGTAGGTTGGACGTTTTTGGTACTTCCCTTATTAGTAGGAGGCGCTAGGTCCTTTGTCAACTCGGTGTCACGTTCCACTAATTGAGGAGGAGAAAAAAAAGTAGTAGGAATCGTGAGTCCATTATTAGAAACACCACTTCCGGAAGTGATGGCTTTCATATCACGAGGTTGATTCCTTTGAAGAAAACTACTCATCGATCTTTCAGATCATTTGTTTGTTTAATCAAAGTAGTATCGATTTCCTTTTTAAGCTTATCCTTTCATATTATCGATTTATTTCTGCATAGAACGCATGCTAGCATCATTTGTCTTCATATACTTTGAAAAATCATTATTAGGTCCACAGTTTTGAACGGGAGGAAAGCCGGGTGGTCCCATTTGGTTACTAATACGGCAAAGTCCTTGATTTTGATTGTAGCTTGCTGCTGCTGCGGTAGCATTGCCATCAGTGGCTTCACAATCATCATAAGGATGGGGAGCACCAGAATTTCTAATAATTGCTTTAACGGGCTCTGCTTTTTAGCTCTGAATCATAAATCTTATAGCATCCGTAAGCTTGATCATCTCTGATGGATGTGCAGACGAAGAAAAAGAATTAGCACTAACTCTGGAAACAACCAGTAGGTTTCGTGACGCTGGAACTTTTGATTTGTTCTCTATAATCGTCAGAATATCTCTTGGGGTACGACTCAAGATATTGCGACCGGCGGCCGTATTGAGTGAATCTTGGTCGGTTTGAGTTAGAGCATTGTAAAACATATCAATCTGATTTAACTCTGAGAAACCATGATGTGGGCATTTTTGTAGGAGATCTTTAAATCTTTCCTATGCCTCACCAAAGCTTTCGCCAAATCGTTGTTGGAAATTTGTTATTTCATTTCTGAGTTTAGTCGTCTTTGGCGGTGGAAAGAATTGATTAACAAACTTCGAGACAAGATCTTCCCATGTTATGATCAAGCGAGGCGGTTCTTTTTCAAGCCAAGTTTGGGCTGCCCCTTTAAGAGGAAACGGGAATAAGATCAATTTCACCACATCATGAGGAACTTGATTAATTTTGAAGGTTCGGGTTATTAAGGAAAATTTCCTGATGTGTAAATAAGGATCGTCACCTTCAAAACCATAGAAAGGATCGTTACTTACGAAATGTAGTAACTCGAATTTTGGAACAACAATAGCATCAGCAATTCTGACATAGTTCGCGTGTCTGCCATAAGAATTAAACATGAGAGGGATAAGAAGATAGAATTAAACGGTGTAGAGGATAAAGAAGATTATTTTTGAAATTTTATAATAAGAAAAAATAAATTTTGAAAAAGGAAATATTTTTAGGTTTTTATATTTAGAAAAATGGAAAAACAAATATTTGTGCAACCGATTAGCCAACCGGTGCTCGGTAGCTCTCTAGAATTACGCACAAAGGTGCGGGGAAGTGGGAAAGCATGAAACTTTTATTAACCTTCTTCCTTTGAGGCGTAGTTCGTCGGAACGCCCCTCCTTATACACCTCTTATAGTTTGCAATCTAAAGGTGAGCCGACGTAATAATTGGTTTCATGATTTCCTTTGCTGTTTTTTTTTTTTAATTTTTTTTGGTATTTAAAACACTATAGGAAAAGTGTTTATGATTGTTTTATTTTTGTATTTAATATAATAAAATATACACAAAAGCAACGTAACTCCATGGGGGAGGGTCTTCAAACACCAATTTTTAAACTCCGAAACGATAGTCGCTAACACACCTCCCCGGCAGCGGCGCCATTTTGCTTAATCATTTTTAGTATATAAATATATCTATACTACTTATAATGCACGAAGGCACCTCACTCTTAATTTTAAGATGTACAAGAAATTAAGCATGGTTTACAACACTTTAATGAACCCAGTTTTCAGAATTACAACAAAGTAAGCATATTGTACAACAATATAAAGTATGGTATCATTTTAAGACTAAAATTCTATCAAACAACATTAATGCTATTAAAAACACCTCTTCACCAAAAATTACAACCATTTAAGCAAAATGTACAATAGCTGCAACCAATTTTCAGATTTACAACAAAATAAGCATAGTGTACAACAAAATAAGCATGATATAATTTTCAGACTTACAAAATTAATGCTATTAAAGTGGTCAATATTATTAATGACTATAATGACTACTACTTACAAGAAAAGAAACATAGTGTACAACACTTTAATGCACATAATTTTCAGACGTACAAGACAAGAAATATAGTGTACAACAAAACACCACATTAATGCTATTTAATGTAGTCAATTATTTAACTGGTCAATAAATACAATTAATACAGTTATTAAAACACCCCTTACATAAGAAATACAGATTATCAAGCACATTGTACAACAAAATTAAACACTTAATGCATTAAATTTCACTACTACAAATAATAAAGCACATTATACAAACTAGCAGGGTACCCGCGTGTTGCAGCGGCGGGCACCCTGAAATAAAAATTTTCGATGAATAATGTATTTTAGTTTATTATGTTCTTTTTAACAATAAATTTACGGATATCTAGAATTTCGTACAGCCCGTGCTCGTTCGGGCTCAAAGCCGTTGGCCCGTGTCTGCTTGGGCTCGAGCCCGTTTGGTCCGCGCCCATTCGGGCTCAAGCTCATTTGGCCCATTGCCCGTTCGGGCTTGAATATTTGTATAATGTGCTTTATTATTTGTAGTAGTGAAATTTAATGTAGGAGTTGTGTTTAATTTGGTTGTACAATATGCTTGATTATTTGTATTTTTTCTTATGTAAGGGGTGTTTTAATAACTGTATTAACTGTATTTATTGACCAGTTAAATAATTGACTACATTATATATCATTAATGTGGTTTTTTGTTGTACACTATGCTTCTTGTCTTGTACGTCTGAAAATTATGTGCATTAAAGTGTTGTACACTATGTTTCTTTTCTTGTAAGTAGTAGTCATTATAGTCATTAATAACATTGACCACTTTTATAGCATTAATTTTGTAAGTTTGAAAATTACATCATGCTTATTTTGTTGTACACTATGCTTATTTTGTTGTAAATCTGAAAATTGGTTGCAGCTATTGTACATTGTGCTTAAATGGTTGTAATTTTTTGTGAATGAGTGTTTTTAATCTATATTTATACTACTTATAATAGAGGAATGAATCTCTCTCCTCATGGTCTTAAAATTAAGACTTACAAAATACAAAGCCTATTGTACAATACACAATGCACGATTAATGATCTTTCTCATCAATCTATATTTTTAGGCTTACATGTCTTAAAGCTTAAAGTACAAAATACAAATCACTATTAATGTGGTTAATGTAGTCAATTAATTAATAGGTCAATAAATACAATTAATGCAGTTATTAAAACACCCCTTACACAAGAAATACAAATTATCAAGCATATTGTACAACCAACTTAGACACAATTCGTGCATTAAATGTCACTAATACAAATAATAAATCACATTATACAAATATTCAAGCCCGAACGGGCAACGGGCCAAATGGGCCCCATCCCGAACGAGTATAGTCGAAACGGGGTCGAGCCCGAACGGGGTCGAGCTCGAACGAGAACGGTCCAAACGGGCTCGAGCCCAAACAGGCACGGACTAAACAAAATTTTTGATCCTGGTTAATTTGTTGTAAAAAAGAACATAATAAACTAAAATACATTATTCACCGGAAAATTTTATTTTAGAGTACTCGCCGTCGCAACGCGCAGGTACCCTGCTAGTAGCATTAATGTTGTTTGATAGAATTTTGGTCTTAAAATGACACCACGCTTTATTTTGTTGTACAATATGCTTACTTTGTTGTAATTCTGAAAATTAGGTGCATTAAAGTGTTGTAAACCAAGCTTAATTTCTTGTACGCCTTAAAATTAAGAGTGAGGTGCCTTCGTGCATTATAAGTAGTATATATATATTTATATACTAAAAATGATAAAGCAAAATGGCGCCGCTGCCGGGGAGGTGTTTTAGTGACAATCCTGTAAGTCCCTAGGGCGCGTCTGGTATTAGGTGTGTGTGCTAAGGTGTTGGAAGGGTGAGGTCACAGGTTCGAACCTGTGGCTTCCCTTTTTGAAAAATTATTTTATTTTTGATTTTTCTTTTTGCAAAAATTAAAAATAAGCTGAAATAGGAAACTTTTATAAAGAAAATATTTTTTTTTAAAATTTTTTATAAGCCTGAAATATATAGATTAAGAGGGACCGATTGCACTAAGTTTAAAATCCAAACAAACTTTAGTTGTTAAAAGCTATAGCTACTCCTAATAAGCTATCTAAAACTTAAAAGCTAACTTAGTATCTAATCTAAACCATATTCTAACAGTAAAATAAGCCAGATAAGCTGAAACTCCAATAAGCCAGATAAACTGAAACTCCAATAAGCTACCTAAGAAGCTATTAAATAAATAAGCTAGTGCACAAAAACTGAAAAACAACATAGCTTGCATAACCTAGATCTCACAGAAGCAAATTCCGTCATTTTGAGCTTAATACGAGCCTATTAACCAGCTGATAAAACAGACAGCTAGAGCCACTTTTTTTGGTTTCTTCTTATTTAAATGGCATCCTAAACTACCACTTTTAAGCACAAGAAGAGGCTACTAAAAAGCTAGTGCAAAAAGCTAAAAAGTACAAAACTGTATTAAGGGCAGTCCAAAGGGCTTGTAAAACAAATTATGAAACATGTATAATGGACTTCTTTTTGAACTAAAAATTCCATGGCTAACAATCTTTAAAAAGACTTAACAAAATAAGTTGGTGAAAACTTGTAAATGACTATGAAACTTAGAAAATTAAACTAAAGATTATAAAACTTAACAAAAATACTTTTAACTATTGATATTAGACTAAATACATCATATTAAACTTAAACCAAATTTCCTTAATGACCAAAGCAAAGGAATCAGATTTTTACTTGATGTAAAATGCAAATCCAAACACCCCTTTAAGAACAGATTTTACTTTTTAAGACTTGATGTAAAATGGGCTTGTGGGGGCTTATGGGATGGATTTGTTATTGTGTTTTGGATTTGGATTTTTTAGAATAATAACTGGTTTAGGCTAACTTTAGTTTAGGGCTTTAACAAGAATAGTGTAGGGACTAACCTTGCAAAGCATTTAGGACTAGTTATGCAATTGTTTTTTCAAAAGGACATAGGTTGTAAATATGATAAAGATGAGGGTCAGTTTGGTAATTTAGGATAAAATATTATCAAAATGAAGAATTATTCCTCCCCGGCTCCGGCTTTCGCACTCTTTTCAATCCCGTGCTCATTTTCTCTTGTTTTGTCTTTTCTTTGTCCAATTTGCGATATTCCTTTCCTGCACATGCATAAATACAAAAACACAACATATTTGGCAATTAAAGGTTAGTTTTAGGTCATTTGGGCTGGTTTTGGATAGATAAAAGGTATGTGTTTTCACACATACCGATCACCATTTGTCTTTTGTAAACAATATTCATATGGCTGTAGCCAGTCTAAATCGCAATTCCAATACCCTACAACTTTTATCTCCGAACTCACAACAAATCATTCATTCAGCTTATGAAAGCCAAAGCACGAATATGACCCCACCTCCGGCGATTGAAGCTTTCTTTCATAATTCTTAGGCCGATCCATGTTGCTTTATCGAAAAACCGTCGGCCACCGTTGTTCGTCATCGAAATACACCACCGGTGACCAATTTTTGTTTCCGAAAATGATGCGCGTACAAGGCGCGTTCGGGGTCAAAGGAACTTCCTTTTTGTCGAGCAAGTTTTTCAACACCCTAGGCAGTGAACCTAATCGTTGTAGTGTAGTATTGGGTAAGCCTCGGGTATTGATATCGTTCTCTAGGGGAATAAGAATGCTAGTGAGAAGTGTACTACGCTAAGGTTGAGGTTGAGGAAGATTATTTTTTATCTTTTTATATTTTTTTTAGAAAGCTAAGGGTAAAATCTCGGGGTTTGGATTTGGGGGGTGGTACTTCTACCGATTACTCTACTATCTAATTATCTAACCTACGGGTAGTCTTATGTCAATTGATGTGTGCTCGTATGATGAATAAAAATGTGCTTACCTAGATACTATAACTCCCTAGTTATCTTTTATTGGTGGTTGAATTGTCACGTCCTTATACTTAACGCGTTGTGTTTTCTAAGGTCGTAGGGTGTGCCTTGTCCCCTAACTCTTTGACATTCTCTAAGATTCATAAACTAACTTTAAGGGTTATCTTTGGATGTTTAGCCTACGAAATCCGCTAAGTGATTTATAAACTAAGGTTCACAAAGATTACTCAAGCATTTAAACACAACGATGGTCTAATCGCACTCCTAAGCCAATTACAATTAAGATAAGAGACAACCAATCAATAATTAATAACTAGGTTTCATAGATCTAAGCAAACACATAAGAAATTTAGCCGGACATGTTAAACACGCAAGCATACACACATTCAATTGAAGACATAATGAAATTAATGAAGTAAAATACTTATATTGATGTAAAATAGGGTATGAGAACCCTAAGATACTGTCCAAGTCGGAATACAAATGTTTAGGGTTTTTACTCTACAAGTCTACCTCCTAAAATTTTAAGAATTCGATTTCTATATATAATTTTACATTCGCGACGGCGTCGCCTTATAGGGGCAATCCATGCAATGACCTACGACAACTGGATTGAATCCATGCAAGAAGAACTTAATCAGTTTAAACGTCTTGAAGTATGGGAACTGGTTCAAAAACCAAGAGGGGTCTGTGTTATTGGTCTCAAATGAATTTGGAAAAACAAGCTGGACGCTGAAGGAACGGTTATCCGAAATAAGTCACGTCTGGTGGCTAAGGGTTATAGACAGGAAGAAGGGATTGATTACGAGGAATCATTCGCACCGGTTGCTAGACTTGAGGCTGTTCGGATCTTTCTCGCATTCGCGGCTCACATGAACATAACGGTCTTTCAGATGGACGTCAAAACTGCTTTTCTAAATGGAAAACTAAAAGAAACGGTCTATGTCAGCCAGCCAGAAGGATTCGTGGATCCAGAGTTCCCTAATCACATCTACAAATTGAACAAGGCTCTCTACGGTCTCAAACAAGCCCCTTGGGCGTGGTATGATAAGTTATCATCCTTTCTTATTGCCAATAATTTCACTAAAGGATCGGTCGACCCAACACTTTTCATACAATATCACGGGGAACACATTTTAATCGTTCAAATTTATGTGGATGACATCATTTTTGGGTCAACACATCTAAAGTACTCAAACGCTTTTTCAAAACTTATGAAAAAACAATTTGAAATGTCCATGATGGGTGAACTTACGTTCTTTCTAGGACTGCAAGTTCATCAATCACCCCGTGGTATTTTCTTGACTCAGTCCAAATATGCCGTTGAAATCTTAAACAAAAATGGAATGAAAAACTGTGACACCTATGCCACTCCAATGGCATATACCAAGAAACTAGACGCTGATTTTCATGGGAAATTGGTTGACCCTACCAAATACCGAAGTATCATTGGGTATCTCATGTATCTAACATCCAGTAGACCTGATATTGTCTTTGCTGTTTATCTTTGCTCCCGTTATCAGTCGCGACCAACTGAAACTCACCTCTTTGAGGCTAAAATAATCCTCCGATACATCAAGGGAACCATTAACTTAGGGATCTGGTATCCGAAGAATTCTGGTTTTGAACTAATAGCTTTTTCAGATACTGATCACGCAGGTTGCTTAGATTCTCGGAAAAGTACCTCAGGAGCTTTAAAATTTCTTGGTGATAAACTGGTGTCATGGCAATCGAAGAAGCAAGATTGTACATCGATGTCGTCAACAGAAGCAGAATATGTAGCCATGTCAGCGTGTTGTGCTCAAGTCATTTGGATGAGAACACAACTCAAATACTATGGTTACGTATTTGACAGAATCCCGATGTACTGCGACAATCGAAGTGCTATTGCGATCTCGTGCAACTCTGTTCAACATTCGAAATCTAAGCACATCGATCTTCGATATCATTTCATCAAGGAGAATGTGGAAAAGGGTACTGTTGAATTATACTTTCTGGGTACTAAATACCAACTGGCAGATTTTCTCACCAAAGCCTTAGCTCCTGCTAGGTTTACTGAGTTGGTCCACCGGATTGGTATGCGGTGTTTGACTCCAGAGGAACTGGATGAACTTTTAAAACAATCTTAAAACCATTCAAACACCAAAACCTCTTTTGTAAATATTTTTCAAAAACAAAATACAAAAATATAAAATCAGATAAAATTCAAAAATATTCTCCTATCTAATTTCTATCAAACATGGCAAGTACAAATCTTCCGTCAACACTTTACTCTTTCAAAATTCAGTATTTTCTCAGTCAAGTGTTGAGGGGGAGAAAGTAAATATTTTTCTATTTCATAAAACCTTGTACTTGCATGTTACCTCATCCCGGTTGTTTCTTTGATAAAGGTGGTCACATTTCTGGTTTATTGACACTCCCTGGACTCAAATTTATAAAATTTCATTATTTCTTAAGTCAAGGGGGAGTTTCGTCATGTTTCTTTCCAAATATCATGCTTTACGTAACCAAAATGGAAGTTATGGGCGTTGGATGAAAATGGTTAAGGTGGAGGGACTTAAATTGTCAAAAGTCCAAACTATTGTTTACAAAATCTCACCACCAAATATCTCTTTACATTTATTACAACATTTAAGATTTTACTAACCTTCATCCACGCTCCAAAATCAATACGCAAATCCGTGTTATATACCTCCAATCTGTAAGTGTTTTTAACATCATTGAGTGATTTTAAACAAAGGTTTTCAATTGTATGTAATTCCAACAGCTAGATTTTTTCGTAGGCGTGATTATGTGTTCTACGCATAAGCATATGAACACATGATCACGTTTGGATAATTTTGATGATATGGGTTATGTTTTCAT
This sequence comes from Chrysanthemum seticuspe, assembly GCA_019973895.1. Lineage (NCBI taxonomy): Eukaryota > Viridiplantae > Streptophyta > Magnoliopsida > Asterales > Asteraceae > Chrysanthemum > Chrysanthemum seticuspe. The sequence goes on along the minus strand of BPTQ01000009.1, from coordinate 176,405,719 downwards.
TGTTTATATCAAGTATTTTAACCATTTTCATCACAAAAACCTACCCATAAACTGTTTTTCAATCACTTTGAAATTTAGGGTTTATGCGTATGATTTGGGCGTTTTCAGTTGGGAGTGTTTCTGGACGATTAGATGGTTGTGTTATGTTTGTTACATGTTTAATTGACCAAAACCATGCTTGAATCATACCCAGAAACAAGAAATCTTAAGTAATTGTGAATTTAGGGTTGAAGTCTCATGCAATTGGGTATTTTTGATTCATAAGGGTTTTGATGTTAAAACTTGTTTAAAACAACTCATTAGGCCTCTAAGATATCCCAGAATCAATTTGGTGCTCATCCTTTGGCTAGATTCCTTACTCGTAATATTTGAATGCTTAGGGTTTAAGTGTTACGCGTATGTGAATCTTACGCGTAACTGTGTATGATTGTGTGTCCATGTGAACATTGAAAAGGATTGAATAATATGTTAATGGATGTGTTATGATGAATTTGTTTCAGGTTTTACGCGTGAAATATTCAGAATCAAGGTTAACCATGGAATTCTACGCATAAGGATCATCTTAAGCGTAGAAACTTACACGTAAGAGTAATCTTACGCGTAACCTTTACGCGTAAGGTTCTACAAAGGGACTACGCGTATCCTGTGAAGGATATGCGTAAGCTTGAGTCTTAATCATAAGGTTCACTCTTACGAGTAACCTTACGCATAAGCTCTATCATATGCTTATGCGTAAGCTCCATGCCTATGGCTCTCTTTTCTTACGCGTAAGTTAAGATCCTACGCATAAGCTTATGCCTAAGCGTATGGTCTACTGTTTACGCATAAGCTTGCAAATCCTATGCCTAAGCCTAATTTTTAACCAAAATTATGAATTGTTATGCGTACATACATGTAAATAAATAAATCATAACGTCACGAAACCAAAATGTCACTAATAAGCTTAAATGGTTAATATGTTGTGAAAATAAGTGAAAATTTGGACTTTAAAACTCAAAGTTAATAAATTCACGAAACTTATCACGACTACTTTGCACTATTGGACAAACAAGTGACATTGGACTCGTAACATTCATCAACATAACATATTCAATAATTGGACAATAAAATCAACTTTTGACTAACATAATGTCTTTCGATATGTTGGTTCTTTTGGCTCAATATCTTTCAGATCACAATATGGACGTCCAAATGGAATACATTGCTGCACCAAATGTTCTTACATTGGAAGACATCTTCCCCAACGGTTACACTATGAAGATTGGGAAGAACAATCTCAGAGTCGATTTTGATAACTTCACATGTTCTGAGTCTTCTTGTCAAATTACTGTGGATATTCTGAAGACTGATCCTTACAAGAACATACTCACGAATTCTGCAACGGTGCCGGTGATTTATGTTCACCAATTCTGGCACACCATGTAGAAGGTTAAAGGTCAAGATGCTGTGACAGTGACAGTTAACGACAAACAAGTCACTATCACTCCAGCAGACTTAAGGGTTGTTCTTCTTCTTCCTAACATCCAACCTGCTGATTACACTGCTACTCCTTCGGAAGACATCACTCTCCAGTTCATGGTCGACATCGGCTATGATGAAGCAGCTGGGATCATCACAAAATACTCATCAGTTGATCTTAAGAACATCCCCCAGCCATGGATAACCCTCTACATCATGATTGCCAAATCAGTATCTGGACGTGACAGTGGTTTTGAGCATCCAAAGCTCATGGAACTACAAATCTTTTGGGCCATGGTCAACATGAAACATATCGAATTTGTAGCTCTGATATGGGACGACATGATGTCTTACCTTAAAAATCTTGGCACCAAGATCCCTTATATCAGATACACAAAACTGTTGATCTAAAGGATTCTAGGGAATAATCCAGATATTCCCTTGAGACTTGATGACCCCAACCATCACTCCGTGTTGCTTGAGCCCACACTCAATGTTGTCAGATTTAAGGACTCAACAACAAAGAAACAAGGTGCGGTATTACCAGATTGCCTTCTTACTGCTGCGATCAAGGAACTACAATCGTATCAACGATATCTGGAAGCAGTGGCACTAGGCAAAGTGGGGTTCATTAATGAAAAGTCTTCTGGTACACCTGTTAGGAAGACCAGGAGAGGCAGTGTTGGAAGTGTTGCAAGCACTGAGAGTACCTGAAAGTATCCAAAGAGGACTCATACCCTCAAAAGGAAAGTTCCATCGAAGGTTGATATCTCTCATCCTAAACAGGAACCCAAACTGATGGAAGAGGACTCAGATGACACTGATACAGATGAAGAGGTTACCTACTCAGAAACTGCAACAGATAATACACCAACAGTTGAAAAACCTCTAAGTCCCAAGTCTGATAAAGGGAAAACTCCAGTTGCTGAGCAAGAAAAGGAAGAGAGATCAGGTGAAGAACAAATCGATGAGGATAAAGATTACCACAAGAAATTGAAGAATCTCAGACTTCAACATGTTGCAAGGGAATTCATTCTTCAACAGACTCGTGGCCCTGGAGGGTTAAGTGGTGGCGCACTATCCACACCAGTTTCTGATGCGGTTAATCAACCCGATAAGGAAACTGGTACCACCACCCAATAATCAGAACAAAAGCAACTAGAGTACAAGATCATTTTCGACTTTGAGGAACCAGACAATAGGAAGAAGAAGACTGAGAAAAGTACTGATGAAGATGCTGAGGCTGCAGCTAAACAAAAAGCAGAAAAAGAAGCTCAAGCTCAAACAGATGAAGAGGCAAGGATCAAGGCGGAAGAAAAGGCTAAAGCTGAGAAGGAAGCCGATGATTATCTTTTAGATAGTCCCGAACGAAGCAAGGAACAAACTTCTGAGCCACCAAAGGAACCTGAGCCTCCTCATGAATCATCATCGTCAGACTCATCTTCTCACTCATCTCCACCACCATCCAAAGTCACCACCAGATCAGCATCCAAATCGGTAAAGAAACCGACTGACACTTGGATATCACGAGCTAAGACAAAGGTTGTCAAAGTTGTCAAGCACGTCAGGAAGAAAGACGTGACCAACAGGAAACCGAATCAACTTGCAGACTGGATCAATCTTCTTCAGGACGTGATAAACGAGATGTTAGATGAAAGGGAACAACTGCAACAATTTCTGAATAGAGATATCCAAAGGGAAATGCAGAAGACGATAAGAGAATACACTCACAAGTTTCTCATCGACACTGTCCCTGGAGTGACAAGAGAGATGTTCACCAGACAACTCTATCCGAATCTCATGCAGTTGGTCAAGCAAACAATAAAAGCAACGCCTTTAACAATAACAATCAACCCAACTGAGCCTGCAGTTGCCTCCGATGCAGAAATGGTTTCCAAGCTTGTACTACAAATGTCTCAACGATCTGAAACGTTTACTTCTCACGAAGCTAAACTGTTTGACACATTGCTGGAATACCAACTCAAAACTTCATGCAAAGCGGCAGCTGAAAAGGCTAAGCGTCCAAGAGACGATGATGAGGCGGATAAGGACTCTGAGGCAAAACGCAAGAAGAAAAATGACGATTCATCCTCTATGCCTCCACCACACCCAAGGACCACCGAAAGAAGATCTCCTCCACGTTCTGCTGCTACTGAGAAACCTCAGGACTCTGAGTTACCACCCCAAACAGAGAAAACCAGTGATCATTTCAAATACACTGGTGGTGACGATGAAGAGATCCCTGAGCCCCAACAAAACCCACCTCTTCTGCCACAACAAAGAAACCAGAATCATCATCAAAGCCGAAGAAAAAGAAAAAGAAGACCGCTGTTGTCTCATGGCTAGATGAAGATACTACCGAAGAATATGACTGGTTTTCTAGACTTGTTGATGCTACCCCTTCATTACCAGAAGGTCAAGAAATGGTAGATGGCCGTACAATGGAGCATGTGAAGCTTATACAGGAAAAGTTCAACGTGAAGAAGATTACTAAGGCAGAGTTGAGGCGAATCAAGAATGATGCATTTCAACTACTTAAAGACATCTCAGAAAGTGCAATTGAAGTCGAATATCATCTTGATAACATTGCTCGAGCCATGTCTAACAACATTGATTGGCTCAATCCTGAATCAAACATTGACTTCACCAGACCTGACAAAGCTCCATACTAAACTGACTGGACCAAACCTCTTCCAACCATTGGCCGACCGGATCAACTCAAGATTCCATTTCGCTATTTCTTCAACAACGACTTAGAGTTTGTTCTACACGGTAGCGATGTCTCCAAGATATACGCTACATCACTCACACTCCCTTTCCTGGCAGCTATATACTCCAACAACATAGCCATCGAGGAAGACGCCACACACATATTTGCTGACAAAGTGGAAAACTATGACCTCGATGCATTGTATGGGATTCATCATTGGCCTGAACGCCGAAGAATCTACTACAAAAGCTGCCAGGTTCTAAAGTCCAAAAAGGAAGTGTTCAGTGATAAACGGATCGTTGCCATTCAGCATGTTTCCTTGTCGTCGAAGTGGGACTACACATTCCTTAAGAAAATAGTGGTCAAACGACAAGACGAAGAGGAGTATGACTTATGTGAAGCGGATTTTCCGACATTGTCACTAAACGACATTGAAGATATGTATCTTGCAAAGGTACAAGGACGAATGCGAAAATTCTCTACTACTATCCAACGCGAGTACATCAAGTCATTGTTAATCTTAATCAGAAGCATCGTGATCCAAGAACGTGTAGAAGACATTCAACTTTTCGTGGAATCCTATCAGAAGCGCGTTAATCTCACAAAACTATAGCTCGACCTTCCCGACATAAACCAACTTGCTCAGTACACCCTTATCAAGAAACCATTTGGGGTAGTCTACCGAAGTGAACTACACCACAATTGCTTCATGGCGTGCAAAGAGCTTCACAAGTTTGGGGATCATACATTGAAGAAAGTCTGGGACGGGGGAGTATTTCTGCAAAATACAAAACTCTTTCAGTGGTACAAAATGTTTTTAATCATAACCACTTTAAGAGATTTTCATGAAAATGGTTTACGACAACATAGGTTAGTCATGGAGTTATAAGGTGACTAAGGTTAGGAATAACCGTCCTATGATCTGCCAGAGCCGGAGGGATCTACCCAAGGATACCACCAATAGTTAGAATTTAGAAGTCCTTAGGTATGATTATAAAAAAGTAGAAAATGAGAATCGGAGAAAGAAGGAGTTGAAGAATTAAAAAGAAAAGTAAAGAAAAGGGTAAAAACAAATAGCCCTCCAGATTATTCAACTTAGGGCAGACACCAGGTTTAATTCATACGCTACTAGTTGTTACTTGATGTCACCGGTATTGAAGATCAAAGTCGTCATGGACCCCGTGACGCATGCACTAAACCTTCTTAGCCACTCAAGTTTCTCTCAACAGAAGCTTGTTTCATTCTCACAGGGAACCCTACGTAAACTATCGGCCTTCTCTTAGAGATTGCTGGTATTGAAGAAGGAGACCCTCTCCCTAGTCTCTGCTTAGGAAAACCAAAGCGCACTATTGAGTCTAGAGCCACGAGATTCATCAAAAGATCTCTTAGGTACACTTGACATTTCATCACTTGTCGTTCAACCTTAAGGACACAAGTGATACATCATCGAGTCCTACACGGAACTTAGCAATCTGTCGAGAACATTTATGAGAGGTTCACACATGTGATCCTCAATGGTTGAATGGAAACTCCTGCCAGGGTCAACATCAAACAGCCCTGACAGCAGGTCACTTCGGTAACTCCTTGTGGGTTACGCTTAGTGTGTCTCAAACTGTCTACAGTCGTGGGGTGATGCTTCGGTGTACCTCAGCGACTCACCTGAACTGTAGGTGTACTTCGGTACATCGCGTTATCTCACTTGTGGGAATCCAGTTTAGGAACAGCCTTAGTGAGAATTAGAGATGTGTTTTCACACTATGCTGTTAACACGCTCGAAGTTTAAACTTGTAAGCGCTGGATTATTTCTAACGCATGTTTTATGTTTTCTTCTTATGGATGCTCACGGGTGGAAAAGATCCTGCAGATTCTTCACATGCTCATACCAACAACAACACTAATTGAAGTTCTCTCAAAAGGCAACACAAAGTCAGAATGATTCTTCGTCAAAGTCAAAGAGTCTAAAAAGTTTAAAGACTAAGAGAACTACATCAGTACTGAAATCCAAAAATAAAGAGTGTGTGAGCATATTGGAGAAAGTCGTGGAGACACTGGAGCCGCGAAGCGGACCTGATGCAGATAACAATAACATACTATCACTATCACCACAAAGAACAAAGATCAAAGAACAAAGATTAATGAAGACGTCAAAGCTGAAAACTTCAAAGTAAACAAGATCCTCACACTGGGGAGATTGTTGGAATCAAGAAACTTTTTCTTACAAGAAAGAAGAATGTCAAGAGACGTCAAAGCAACTATTACATCAGCACCTACAACGTTTTTCACTCTAATCATTAATTACCAACACTTAGGGGGAGATTGTTGGAATCACTCCTAAACTATATTTCAAGTGTTTGTAATCAATATGTAATAGTTAGCTTAATTAAGGCTTTTAAGTTAGTAATCAAGGCTAGGCTCATGTAGAAAGCCCATGAGCCTATCCAAGCCCAATAAGAAAGGAAGGGAGTTAGTAGTGTTGCCCTAGCTCCTTCCCCTATAAATAATCTTGTATACCTTCACTTGAAAGTTGGTTGTTCACTTTACATAATTCCTTACGCCTAAACTTTCTATATTCAAAAAAAAAAAAGTTGTTGGAATCGCTCCTAACTCGTAAATGGAACGACATTGACGGGATTACATTTTCTATCTTTGTTACCTTAAACACATGGGCTTGTTATGTCAATATCCCATTGTTGTATGTGTTTGGGTATATAAACCCCTCCATACTTCCATGGAGGGGTGAGACTTTTAGTGTAATTTCATCCTTCATCAATAAAACACCTACTAGTTTTCCCTTCTCTCTCTTGTTTCTCTCACTAACATGTAGATGGTTTTCTTCCATCTTCCAAGACCTCTCGATTCACAAAATCTCCCATAAATACTATCCTAACATTGGTATCAAGAGCAAGGTCGGTTTTTTATTTATGCTTGATTTTTGGTGTTGTTTTTCTTGTCAAAATCGTGTCTTGTAAAATCTGTTTTAACAAAGTTGTTAACGTTTCAGTTACTTATTGTGTTTATCAGATTTTTTACAAGTTTACTGTATCTCTTTTGGTCAAACAAGTCTCAACCTTTCACATTCATATTCACTTTTTAAGACTGTTTGGTTCCAATAGTTGTTAAATATTCTGGTAAAAGTGGTCCTTTTATTTAATGTCATAATGGGTCTAAATGATAACCTTTTTTAAGTCATGGTTCTGGGTTTATGATATTGGTCTGAATCTGGTCGGAAAAAGGACGCCGGAAAAGTCAACAAAGGGTCAAAACCCTAATATTACGCCTAAGAACTCATCTTCAGATCGTCTACGAGTAACTGTGAAGTTACTCGTAAGAAAGTATGGTTACGCATATGCCGACACGTATGCCTTAAGCTTACGGGTAAGCTTACTTGTAAGAACCTCTTTACACCTAACCTTGCTTACGCGTAGCCAGGTTTATGCATAAGGTAACCTACGCATAAGCAACTTTGTTTACGCATAAGATCAGAAAAAGAGATGAAGAAGAGACAATTATCTTTGACCACAAACCAAATACTACTACTCTCGTTGACTTCAGTTAATACATCATCAGTCAACAATTACCAGTACATATTCTAAGACACTACCAAAACCTCACATACACTCCCCATCTCTCAATCTTTATCCTCTTTCATCCAAACTGAAAAATTAAATTATTTTATGACCTCAGTTTTTCTCTTCTCGTAGAGTATAAAATATTTGATAGACCTCGAAGGTTGTCAAAATAAGAGAAAACGCATCACTGATCATTGTTGAAGTATCAACTTCAATTTATATCCGAAGTTAAAGTAAGTCTGATAACAATTATGTTATTTTCTAACTTTGTTTCGTTGAATGTAAAGATTAACAAATACAATCACCTACCGTAAATCTTAAACAAATTATTGAAGCCTTTAATAGGATTTCTTGATTTGGTTTATGCCAAAACTGTTGACATCCAAGTACGGTTTTTCTTCTATTGGTTTGAATCGAATGATTGAATGATGTATTGTTGAAGATGAAATGAATTAATTATCGGTTTGGATTGAAGATATATGATTTGATATATGAGATCTGGAAATCGAGTGGGAGATTAAGTAGTAGGCGCACATTATTGTGTGTGTATGATTTGGTTAACTTGTGAGGGATATTAGGGTTATATCTTTAAAGTGGTTTATGATACTTAATGTCTGGAAAGTTGGGCTGGGTATTATTTGTTGATGATTGGATCAGGCTACATTTAGTCATTTTGGGCCTTATGCTATCCGGTTTAGGCTGAATTTATTATCACCAAATTTATTGGACCGGGCTTATTTACCTTTGCATTTGGGCAAATAAATGAAATGTTTGACGGTTGGGTTTGAATTAGTATGCTCGAATAATTATCATAACTTTTACCAAGTTTTTGTATAATTATTGAGTGTATGGTTATATTTAGGGCATGGTTATGATTAAGTGATTAAGTTTCACGGGGATACAATTTTTGACAAGATCGGGAAAAACCATTATCAAAGTTCATCTAACCATTAATGAAGGCTAGTTTTGAGCGTTTAATCGTAAGATGTGACTACGACGTTAATTCTCTATCATTTATTTGAGATTGAAGTGGGATATCACAGGTGCGTGTACTTAGTATCTGAAGATATCGGGGTTGGTTGGATGCATGATTCTTCGAGATCCTTGTTCGAGCTTTAACCGTTACGAATGACAAAGACTTGAGTTGTCTAGTTATACCTGATGTAAGGAGTTACGTTGTTGTACTCACAGCGTATAACTATCACTTTTAAGGATTTACGTTTTTGTGCTCAAGTGTCACAAAAAGCTGTGGATAATTCGCGAAACTTTAAGTTTACCCCTTTTCGATTCGGTTAATCAACCCGGTAAGGAAAAGGGTTCTTCGTCTGACAATAGTGCAAGTTTAAGTTACAAGTTCGGGTTATTTTACTTCAGTCTCAAGTTCGTCATATTGGGTTTTCTCCATCAGTAGTCACAACAAAAAGCCGTCAGAATGATAATGGGGTTGGTAAAGAGTTAGCTGAGAAGAGTATACACGAGTAGAGAAGTCTTATCAGCAATTGATTCTCACATGATATTTATGGTGCTTCACAATTGTTCGATTACTTGGACATACATGGTTTCGCTATCTCCAATTCATCATCAACATACGTGGTGTATGATTCTGATTCATTGAAAACATCGGGGGGAAGAGAGTATAGGTGTTCCTTGCTTCTTTGATGTTTTTGGATTTTGTTTTGAAAACCCGTTTCCCTCATGAATTTCTTCAATCAGGGGGAAGAAATGAGACGATCTGTAGTGAAAATTTCTCAAGTTTGTGTAATCGTCTCACTTTCACAGAGTTATCATGTGTGAAGTTACCTAAATATGATGTTATGATGCCTCACACACGGTCATTTTATCGAGTAATTGCAGATTCTCTGGTAACTATTATTCCGATAGACCGCAACATTCAGGGCTCGTTTCATTTCGTCTTTCGTAGTTTGTTTGGTGTGAAGCATCTACATACGTGAGAAGATCTTGTTGATTTCTTGCATGTTACCCCCGAACGGATTTTCCAAAACAAGTCAGATTTACCTTGTGTGGTTTACTGCTCATCTACAATCCGCTGCGTACTGAAAATTTCAAAAGTTAGAGGAAATGTTCACTACATCAAAGTTTCGAATCGGCTGAAGATGGTTGTCAGTTTGGGGGGAAGCTGATTCAGAAACTTCGCCAAAAAGGAGTGTATGGAGAAGCTGCTAAAGACATGCGACATGAATTGGGGGGAAGTTAATCCAATTTATGCATATTACATCATTTGCCTACAAGTGAAGAAAACGGTTCTCAAGTCAAGGTACAAGAAGAAGACAAAGAGCGTAGAATTTCATCATCCTCAGCACTGGAAGAGCTTATGAAGACCTTTCTTTATTTGTTTTCTATATTTGTAGTAAATGTGGTAAGTAATCCCTTATGTCGTCCCATTGGGGGAAGATTGTTGGAATCGCTCCTAACTTGTAAATGGAACGACATTGACGGGATTACATTTTCTATCTTTGTTACCTTAAACACATGGGCTTGTTATGTCAATATCCTATTGTTGTATGTGTTTTGGCATATAAATCCCTCCATACTTCCATGGAGGGGTGAGACTTTTAGTGTAATTTCATCCTTCATCAATAAAACACCTACTAGTTTTCCCTTCTCTCTCTTGTTTCTCTCACTAACATGAAGATGGTTTTCTTCCATCTTCCAAGACCTCCCGATTCACCAAATCTCCCATAAATATGATCCTAACATTGGTATCAGACCAATGACCAGTTTATCAGTTTAAAACAACTCATTAGGCCTCTAAGATATCCCAGAATCAATTTGGTGCTCATCCTATGGCTAGATTCCTTACTCGTAATATTTGAATGCTTAGGGTTTAAGTGTTACGCGTATGTAAATCTTACACGTAACTGTGTATGATTGTGTGTCCATGTGAAAATTGAAAAGGATTGAATAATATGTTAATGGATGTGTTATGATGAATTTGTTTCAGGTTTTACGCGTGAAATATTCAGAATCAAGGTTAACCATGGAATTCTACGCATAATGATCATCTTACGCGTAGAAAGTTACATGTACGAGTAATCTTACGCGTAACCTTTACGCGTAAGGTTCTACAAAGGGACTACGCGTATCCTGTGAAGGATATGCGTAAACTTGAGTCTTACGCATAAGGTTCACTCTTACGAGTAACCTTATGCATAAGCTCTATCATATGCTTACGCGTAAGCACCATGCCTATGGCTCTCTTTTCTTACGCGTAACATTTCTTACGCGTAAGTTAAGATCCTACGCATAAGCTTATGCCTACGCATATGGTCTACTATTTACGCATAAGCTTGCAAATCCTACGCCTAAGCCTAATTTTTAACCAAAATTATGAATTGTTACGCGTACATACTTGTAAATAAATAAATCATAACGTCACGAAACCAAAATGTCACTAATAAGCTTAAATGGTTAATATGTTGTGAAAATAAGTGAAAATTTGGACTTTAAATTCACGAAACTTATCACGACTACTTTGCACTATTGGACAAACAAGTGACATTGGACTCGTAACATTCATCAACATAACATATTCAATAATTGGACAATAAAATCAACTTTTGACTAACATAATGTCTTTCGATATATTGGTTCTTTTGGCTCAATATCTTTCAGATCACAATATGGACGTCCAAATGTTCTTACATTGGAAGACATCTTCCCCAACAGTTACACTATGAAGATTGGGAAGAACAATCTCAGAGTCGATTTTGATAACTTCACATGTTCTGAGTCTTCTTGTCAAATTGTTGTGGATATTCTGAAGACTCATCCTTACAAGAACATACTCACGAATTCTGCAACGGTGCCGGTGATTTATGTTCACCAATTCTGGCACACCATGCAGAAGGTTAAAGGTCAAGATGCTGTGACAGTGACACTAAACAACAAACAAGTCACTATCACTCCAGCAGACTTAAGGGTTGTTCTTCTTCTTCCTAACATCCAACCTGCTGATTACACTGCTACTCCTTCGGAAGACATCACTCTCCAGTTCATGGTCGACATCGGCTATGATGAAGCTGCTGGGATCATCACAAAACACTCATCAGTTGATCTTAAGAACATCCCCCCAGCCATGGAGTCTCTACATCATGATTGCCAAATCAGTATCTGGACGTGACAGTGGTTTTGAGCATCCGAAGCTCATGGAACTACAAATCTTTTGGGCCATGGTAAACATGAAACACATCGAATTTGCAGCTCTGATATGGGACGACAAGATGTCTTACCTTAAAAAGCCTGGCACCAAGATCCCTTATATCAGATACACAAAACTGTTGATCCAATGGATTCTAGGGAATAATCCAGATATTCCATTGAGACTTGATGACCCCAACCATCACTCCGTATTGCTTGAGCCCACACTCAATGTTGTCAGATTTAAGGACTCAGCAACAAAGAAACAAGGTGCGGTATTACCAGATTGCCTTCTTACTGCTGCGATCAAGGAACTACAATCGTATCAACGATATCTGGAAGAAGTGGCACTAGGCAAAGTGGGGTTCATTAATGAAAAGTCTTCTGGTACACATGTTAGGAAGTCCAGGAGAGGAAGTGCTGGAAGTGTTGCAAGCACTGAGAGTACCCGAAAGTATCCAAATAGGACTCATACCCTCAAAAGGAAAGTTCCATCGAAGGTTGATATCTCTCATCCTAAACAGGAACCCAAACTAATGGACGAGGACTCGGAGGACACTGATACAGATGAAGAGGTTACCTACTCAGAAACTGCAACAGATAATACACCAACAGTTGAAAAACCTCTAAGTCCCAAGTCTGATAAAGGGAAAACTCCAGTTGCTGAGCAAGAGAAGGAAGAGGGCTAAGGTGAAGAACAAATGGATGAGGATAAATATTACCGCAAGAAATTGAAGAATCTCATAATTCAACCTGTTGCAAGGGAATTCAATCTTCAACAGACTCGTACACCAGTTTCCGATGCGGTTAATCAACCCGATAAGGAAACTGGTACCACCACCCACGAATCAGAACAAAAGCAACTAGAGGACTAGATCAATTTCGACTTTGAGGAACCAGACAAGAGGAAGAAGAAGACTGAGAAAAGTACTGATGAAGATGCTAAGGCTGCAGCTAAAGAAAAAGCTGAAAAAGAAGGTCAAGCTCAAGCAGATGAAGAGGCAAGGATCAAGGCGGAAGAAAAGGCTAAAGCTGAGAAGGAAGCCGATGATTATCTTTTAGATAGTCCCGAATGAAGCAAGGAACAAACTTTTGAGCCACCAAAGGAACCTGAGCCTCCTCATGAATCATCATCGTCAGACTCCTCTTCACACTCATCTCCACCACCATCCAAAGCCACCACCAGATCCGCATCCAAATCGGTAAAGAAACCGACCGACACTTGGATATCACGAGCTAAGACAAAGATTGTCAAAGTTGTCAAGCAAGTCAGGAAGAAAGACGTGACCAACAAGAAACTGAATCAACTTGCAGACAGGATCTATCTTCTTAAGGACGTGATAAACGAGATGTCAAATGAAAGGGAACAGCTGCAACAATTTCTGAATAGAGATATCCAAAGGGAAATGCAGTAGACGATAAGAGAATACACTCACAAGTTTCTCATCGACACTGTCCCTGGAGTGACAAGAGAGATGTTCACCAGACAACTCTATCCGAATCTCATGCAGTTGGTCAAGCAAATAATAAAAGCAACGCCTTTAACAATAACAATCAACCCAACTGAGCCTGCAGTTGCCTCTGATGCAGAAATGGTTTCCAAGCTTGTACTACAAATGTCTCAACGATCTGAAACGTTTACTTCTCACGAAGCTAAACTGTTTGACACATTGCTGGAATACCAACTCAAAACTTCATGCAAAGCGGCAGCTGAAAAGGCTAAGCGTCCAAGAGACGATGATGAGGCGGATAAGGACTCTGAGGCAAAACGCAAGAAGAAAAATGACGATTCATCCTCTATGCCTCCACCACACCCAAGGACCACCGAAAGAAGATCTCCTCCACGTTCTGCTGCTACTGAGAAACCTCAGGACTTTGAGTTACCACCCCAAACAGAGAAAACCGGTGATCATTTCAAATACACTGGTGGTGGTGATGAAGAGATCCCTGAGCCCCAACAAAACCCACCTCTTCTGCCACAACAAAGAAACCAGAATCATCATCAAAGCCGAAGAAAAAGAAAAAGAAGACCGCTGTTGTCTCATGGCTAGATGAAGATACTACCGCAGAATATGACTGGTTTTCTAGACTTGTTGATGCTACCCCTTCATTACCAGAAGGTCAAGAAATGGTAGATGGCCGTACAATGGAGCATGTGAAGCTTATACAGGAAAAGTTCAACGTGAAGAAGATGACTAAGGCAGAGTTGAGGCGAATCAAGAATGATGCATTTCAACTACTTAAAGACATCTCAGAAAGTGCAATTGAAGTCGAATATCATCTTGATAACATTGCTCGAGCCATGTCTAACAACATTGATTGGCTCAATCCTGAATCAAACATTAACTTCACCAGACCTGACAAAGCTGTATACTAAACTGACTGGACCAAACCTCTTCCTACCATTGGCCGACCGGATCAACCCAAGATTCCATTCCGCTATTTCTTCAATAACGACTTAGAGTTTCTTCTACACGGTAGCAATGTCTCCAAGATATACGCTACATCACTCACACTCCCTTTCCTGGCAGCTATATACTCCAACAACATAGCCATCAAGGAAGACGCCACACACATATTTGATGACAAAGTGGAAATGTATGACCTCGATGCATTGTATGGGATTCATCATTGGTCTGAACGCCGAAGAATCTACTACAAAAGCTGCCAGGTTCTAAAGTCCAAAGAGGAAGTGTTCAGTGATAAACGGATCATTGCCATTCAGCATGTTTCCTTGTCGTCGAGGTGGGACTACACATTCCTTAAGAAAATAGTGGTCAAACGACAAGACGAAGAGGAGTATGACTTATGTGAAGCGGATTTTCCGAGATTGTCACTAAACGACATTGAAGATATGTATCTTGCAAAGGTACAAGGACGAATGCGACAATTCTCTACTACTATCCAACGCGAGTACATCAAATCATTGTTAATCTTCATCAGAAGCATCGTGATCCAAGAACGTGTAGAAGACATTCAACTTTCCGTGGAATCCTATCAGAAGCGCGTTAATCTCACAAAACCACAGCTCGACCTTCCCGACATAAACCAACTTGCTCAGTACACCCTTATCAAGAAACCATTTGGGGTAGTCTACCGAAGTGAACTACACCACAATTGATTCATGGCGTGCAAAAAGCTTCACAAGTTTGGGGATCATACATTGAAGAAAGTCAGGGACGGATTAGCTTATCGGTTAAAGGAGATACATGACGGCATAGGGTCACCGAAGAGATGGAATTCAAGGGATAGAAGGGATGTTAAGAAGATCATCACGCGGATTGATGAAAGGTTGTTCACAAGGGATCAGATCAGAACTTTGGAGAGTTTTGTAGGTGGTCGTCCAAGCATATCTCTCACTGGCTACCAACGTCCAGAACGCATTCCTGGAGTTATTGCTGGAATACCTGAGACTCCTGGTACCCCTTAATTTGTTTCTCTTATCATTATTTGGATGTGTGATTTGTATCTGACTATGGCTTGTGCACACATAACAGTGTACAACTCGTACGTGTCATGAAAGGACCCTGTGGTGCGCTTCAGTGCCACAATCCTATAAAAGGAGCGTAAGCTTCTTACTTTTGAGTAAAACTTATCAAAACTTTCACTTTCAAAGTTTTGCTCAAAAGAACAAGTACTTCCCCTTATGATTTTCAAAACCTCAAAAGTTAATATCACTTGTTGAGGGGGAGTATTTGCTTAAAAACTTTGTTCACAAATTGTTCTTCGTGGTAATCTTCCCACAAAACTCAAAATGGACATACTCGATATCAAATTTTCGTCAAAAATAACATTAATATGCCATTTTGAGGGGGAGAAAAATTATGTGATAAGAAATATGTTGTGAATTGCTATTGAATCTTCGTGATAAAAGACTTAACCAATGAATTGACGAGCTCTAAAACGTTAGTAACTCGAAAAGACTTGTCCGGGACGGGTAATAATTTCAAGCTAGTTAGCTAGTGATGTAAACGTGTCTCGCAAAGGACTTGTCCTAGTAGAATGTACCATTCGAGAAACTCTTGGTAGACATGAACTTTGACGGGCTTGACAACCTTTCAAGGTTTATCCACACCTTCAAGATAGTTATTAGAGCTAGTTGTCACCTAAAAGCTGACAATGTAACTCTTTAACTATGCAACGTAACCGTGTCTCGCGGAGAATTGTCTATCTAGAGTTGATCAATTCAAAAGTGTGCGCTCTTCTCTCACCATGCTAATTTCTATCAAAATACTTAAGCACGTGTGGAGGGGGAGTATTTCTGCAAAATACAAAACTCTTTTAGTGGTACAAAATGTTTTTAATCATAACCACTTTAAGAGATTTTCATGAAAATGGTTTACGGTAACATAGGTTAGTCATGGAGTTATAAGGTGACTAAGGTTAGGAATGACCGTCCTATGATCCACCAGAGCCGGAGGGATCTACCCAAGGACACCACCAATAGTTAGAATTTAGAAGTCCTTAGGTATGATTATAAAAAAGGAGAAAATCAGAATCGGAGAAAGAAGGAGTTGAAGAATTAAAAATAAAAGTAAAGAAAAGGGTGAAAACAAATAGCCCTCAGATTATTCAACTTAGGGCAGACACCGGGTTCAATTCATATGCTACTAGTTGTCACTTGATGACAACGGTATTGAAGATCAAAGTCGTCATGGACCCTGTGACGCATGCACTAAACCTTCTTAGCCACTCAAGTTTCTCTCAACAGAATCTTGTTTCATTCTCACAGGGAACCCTACGTAAACTATTGGCCTTCTCTTAGAGATTGCTGGTATTGAAGAAGGAGACCCTCTCCCTAGTCTCCGCTTAGGAAAACCAAAGCGCACTATTGAGTCTAGAGCCACGAGATTCATCAAAAGATCTCTTAGGTACACTTGACATTTCATCACTTGTCGTTCAACCTTAAGGACATAAGTGATACATCATCGAGTCCTACACAAATCTTAGCAATCTGTCGAGATCATTTATGAGAGGTTCACACATGTGCTCTTCAATGATTGAATGGAAACTCCTGCCATGGTCAACATCAAACAGCCCTGACAGCAGGTCACTTCGGTAACTCCTTGTGGGTTACGCTTAGTGTGTCTCAAATGGTCTACAGTCGTGGGGTGATGCTTTGGTGTACCTCAGCGACTCACCTGAACTGTAGGTATACTTCGGTACATCACGTTATCTCACTTGTAGGAATCCAGTTCAGGAACAGCCTTAGTGAGAATTAGAGATGTGTTTTCACACTATGCTGTTAACACGCTCAAAGTTTAAACTTGTAAGCGCAGGATTATTTCTAACCCATATTTTATGTTTTCTTCTTATGGATGCTCGCGGGTGGAAAAGATCGTGCAGATTCTTCACATGCTGATACCAACAACAACACTAATTGAAGTTCTCTCAAAAGGCAACACAAAGTCAGAATGATTCTTCGTCAAAGTCAAAGAATCTACAAAGTTTAAAGACTAAGAGAACTACATCAGTACTGAAATCCAACAATAAAGAGTGTGTGAGCATGTTGGAGAAAGACGTGGAGACACTGGAGCAGCGAAGCGGACCTGATGCAGATAACAACAACATACTATCACTATCACCACAAAGAACAAAGATCAAAGAACAAAGATTAATGAAGACGTCAAAGCTGAAAACTTCAAAGTAAACAAGATCCTCACACTGGGGAGATTGTTGGAATCAAGACACTTCTTCTTACAAGAAAGAAGAATGTTAGAAGATGTCAAAGCAACTATTACATCAGCACCTACAACGTTTTTCACTCTAATCATTAATTACCAACACTTAGGGGGAGATTGTTGGAATCACTCCTAAACTATATTTCAAGTGTTTGTAATCAATATGTAATAGTTAGCTTAATTAAGGCTTTTAAGTTAGTAATCAAGGCTAGGCTCATGTAGAAAGCCCATGAGCCTATCCAAGCCTAATAAGAAAGGAAGGGAGTTAGTAGTGTTGCCCTAGCTCCTTCCCCTATAAATAATCTTGTAAACCTTCACTTGAAGGTTGGTTGTTCACTTTACATAATTCCTTACGCCTAAACTTTCTATATTCAAAAAAAAAAAAATTGTTGGAATCGCTCCTAACTCGTAAACGGAATGACATTGACGGGATTACATTTTCTATCTTTGTTACCTTAAACACATGGGCTTGTTATGTCAATATCCCATTTTTGTATGTGTTTGGGTATATAAACCCCTCCATACTTCCATGGAGGGGTGAGACTTTTAGTGTAATTTCATCCTTCATCAATAAAACACCTACTAGTTTTCCCTTCTCTCTCTTGTTTCTCTCACTAACATGTAGATGGTTTTCTTCCATCTTCCAAGACCTACCGATTCACAAAATCTCCCATAAATACGATCCTAACATTGGTATCAAGAGCAAGGTCGGTTTTTTATTTATGCTTGGTTTTTGGTGTTGTTTTTCTTGTCAAAATCGTGACTTGTAAAATCTGTTTTAACAAAGTTGTTAACGTTTCAGTTACTTATTGTGTTTATCAGATTTTTTACAAGTTTACTGTATCTCTTTTGGTCAAACAAGTCTCAACCTTTCACATTCATATTCACTTTTTAAGACTGTTTGGTTCCAATAGTAGTTAAATATTCTGGTCAAAGTGGTCCTTTTATTTATTGTCATAATGGGTCTAAATGATAACCTTTTTTAAGTCATGGTTCTGCGTTTATGATACTGGTCTGAATCTGGTCGGAAAAAGGACGCCGGAAAAGTCAACTAAGGGTCAAAACCCTAATATTACGCTTAAGACCTCATCTTCAGATCGTTTACGAGTAACTGTGAAGTTACTCGTAAGAAAGTATGGTTACCCATATGCCTACGCGTAAGCCTTAAGCTTACGGGTAAGCTTACTTGTAAGAACCTCTTTACACCTAACCTTGCTTACGCGTAGCCAGGTTTACGCGTAAGGTAACCTACGCATAAGCAACTTTTTTTACGCATAAGATCAGAAAAGGAGATGAAGAAGAGACAATTATCTTTGACCACAAACCAAATACTACTACTCTCGTTGACTTCAGTTAATACATCATTTGTCAAAATCTGAAAACAAGTGACAATCTATAACTCTTCGACACCACAACATCAATCAAACAATTACCAGTACATATTCTAAGACACTACCAAAACCTCACATACACTCCCCATCTCTCAATCTTTATCCTCTTTCATCCAAACTGAAAAATTAAATTATTTTATGACCTCAGTTTTTCTCTTCTCGTGGAGTATAAAATATTTAATAGACCTCGAAGGTTGTCAAAATAAGAGAAAATGCATCACTGATCATTGTTGAAGTATCAACTTCAATTTATATCCGAAGTTAAAGTAAGACTGATAACAATTATGTTATTGTCTAACTTTGTTTCGTTGAATGTAAAGATTAACAAATACAATCACCTACTGTAAATCTTAAACAAATTATTGAAGCCTTTAATAGGATTTCTTGATTTGGTTTATTCCGAAACTGTTGACATCCAAGTACGGTTTTTCTTCTATTGGTTTGAATCGAATGATTGAATGATGTATTGTTGAAGATGAAATGAATTAATTATCGGTTTGGATTGAAGATATATGATTTGATATATGAGATCTGGAAATCGAGTGGGAGATTAAGTGGTAGGCGCACATTATTGTGTGTGTATGATTTGGTTAACTTGTGAGGGATATTAGGGTTATATCTTTAAAGTGGTGTATGATACTTAATGTCTGGAAAGTTGGGCTGGGTATTATTTGTTGATGATTGGATCAGGCTACATTTAGTCATTTTGGGCCTTATGCTATCCGGTTTGGGCTGAATTTATTATCACCAAATTTATTGGACCGGGCTTATTTACCTTTGCATTTGGGTAAATAAATGAAATGTTTGACGGTTGGGTTTGAATTAGTATGCTCGAATAATTATCATAACTTTTACCAAGTTTTTGTATAATTATTGAGTGTATGGTTATGTTTAGGGCATGGTTATGACTAAGTGATTAAGTTTCACGGGGTACAATTTTTGACAAGATCGGGAAAAACCATTATCAAAGTTCATCTAACCATTAATGAAGGCTTGTTTTGAGCGTTTAACCGCAAGATGTGACTACGGCGTTAATTCTCTATCATTTATTTGAGATTGAAGTGGGATATCACGGGTGCGTGTACTTAGTATCTGAAGATATCGGGGTTGGTTGGATGCATGATTCTTCGAGATCCCTGTTCGAGCTTTAACCGTTACGAATGACAAATACTTGAGTTTTCTAGTTATTCCTGATGTAAGGAGTTACGTTGTTGTGCTGACAGCGTATAGCTATCATTTTTAAGGAGTTACGTTGTTGTGCTCAAGTGTCACAAAAAGCTGTGGATAATTCGCGAAACTTTAAGTTTACCCCTTTTCGATCCGGTTAATCAACCTGGTAAGGAAAAGGGTTCTTCGTCTGACAATAGTGCTAGTTTAAGTCACAAGTTTGGGTTATTTTACTTCAGTCTCAAGTTCGTCATATTGGGTTTTCTCCATCAGTAGTCACTACAAAATGCCGTCAGAATGATATTGGGGTCAGTAAAGAGTTAGCTGAGAAGAGTATACACGAGTAGAGAAGTCTTATCAGCAATTGATTCTCACATGATCTTTATGGTACTTCACAACTGTTCGATTACTTGGACGTACATGGTTTCGCTATCTCCAATTCATCATCAACATACGTGGTGTATGATTCTGATTCATTGAAAACATCAGGGGGAAGAGAGTATAGGTGTTCCTTGCTTCTTTGATGTTTTTGGATTTTTTTCGAAAACCCATTTCCCTTTATGAATTTCTTCAATCAGGGGGAAGAAATGAGACGATCTGTGGTGAAAATTTCTCAAGTTGGTGTAATCGTCTCACTTTCACAGAGTTATCATGTGTGAAGTTACCTAAATATGATGTTGTGATGCCTCATACACGGTCATTTTATCGAGTAATTGCAGATTCACTGGTAACTATTATTCCGATAGACCGCGACATTCAGGGGGAAGTCATTTCATTTCGTCTTTCGTAGTTTGTTTGGTGTGAAGCATCTACATACGTGAGAAGATCTTGTTGATTTCTTGCATGTTACCCCCGAACGGATTTTCCGAAACAAGTCAGATTTACCTTGTGTGGTTTACTGCTCATCTACAAATTCCGCTGCGTACTGAAAATTTCAAAAGTTAGAGGAAATGTTCACTACATCAAAGTTTCGAATCTGCTGAAGACGGTTGTCAGTTTGGGGGGAAGCTGTTTCAGAAACTTCGTCAAAAAGGAGTGTACGGAGAAGCTACTAAAGGCATGTGGCATGAATTGGGGGGAAGTTAATCCAATTTATGCATATTACATCATTTGCCTACAAGTGAAGAAAACGGTTCCCAAGTCAAGGTACAAGAAGAAGACAAAGAGCGTAAACTTTCATCATCCTCAGCACTTGAAGAGCTTATGAAGACCTTTCTTTATTTGTTTTCTATATTTGTAGTAAATGTTGTAAGTAATCCCTTATGTCGTCCCATTGGGGGAAGATTGTTGGAATCGCTCCTAACATGTAAATGGAACGACATTGATGGGATTACATTTTCTATCTTTGTTACCTTAAACACATGGGCTTGTTATGTCAATATCCTATTGTTGTATGTGTTTGGGTATATAAACCCCTCCATACTTCCATGGAGGGGTGAGACTTTTAGTGTAATTTCATCCTTCATCAATAAAACACCTACTAGTTTTCCCTTCTCTCTCTTGTTTCTCTCACTAACATGAAGATGGTTTTCTTCCATCTTCCAAGACCTCTCGATTCACCAAATCTCCCATAAATACGATCCTAATATTGGTATCAGAGCAATGACCAGTTAATCAGTTTAAAACAACTCATTAGGCGGCCTCTAAGATATCCCATAATCAATTTGGTACTCATCCTATGGCTAGATTCCTTACTCGTAATATTTGAATGCTTAGGGTTTAAGTGTTACGCGTATGTGAATCTTACGCGTAACTGTGTATGATTGTGTGTCCATGTGAAAATTGAAAAGGATTGAATAATATGTTAACGGATGTGTTATTGTTGGAATCACTCCTAAACCTAAATCAAGTGTTAGTAATTCATATATAATAGTTAGCTTAATTATGGCCTTTATGTTTGTTATTAGCCTTAAGCTTATGTAGAAGGCCCATGAGCTTAGGCCCAAGCCCATAGGAGAAAGGAAGGGACTAGGAAGTGTTGCCCTAGCTTCCCTCCTATAAATACTATGTAATAACCCTCACTTGAGGGTTGGTTGTTCTCTTTTCTATTTCACTCTTTGCTTAAACCTTTCTCTCTTTATTTCGTGTGATTGGATAAGGGTTCAACCGATCATCTCTTCTCTATTTCTTCTCTTGATTCTTGTGTTGTAAAACTAGTGACCTAACAGTGGTATCAATCGCCTACTAGTTGGGTGAACGTATTGTTTCTTGAAGTGGGTTTTGGTCCTACGCGTAGAACATACGTCTCGTTCTTGTTACTTTGGTTAGCTTAAAAACTGATTTTTTACACTTTTTAATCCAAGATTCTTGTACTTTCAATGTTTTAAGGTGTTAAAATAACTGTTTTTGGCAAAAAGTTTCAAACTTTACGCGTGGATAAACGTTTTTGAACTTGGTTTTTAACGAGGGTTTCATTCTACGCATAACTGTTTTAGACGCTTTGGATCATCAAGTTTCACACTTTTGTGTTATTTTGGTGATATTGAAGCTATTTCATCACAAAAATCTGGTTTAGAAACATCTTTGGGAAAAAGTCACTTTACGAGTAGAACTACGCGTATCAAAACCCTAGTTCTACGCGTAACTCACTCCTTGGTTTGATCTTCAGTTTCGTGGTTTACTCCGTGGTTTCTTGCTTGGATAAGCCTGAAAATACGTCGACTTTGGATATCTTTTGCACTGTGATAGTGTAAAAGATCATTTGGGATAAAACCCTAAAATTACGCATAAGCATAAAGCTTACGCGTAGAAAATCCTACGCATAAGATTTATCTTACGCCTAAGCTTAGTCTTACGCATAAGGTAATCCTACACCTAAGTTTTCTACGCCTAACTTCTTGTTTTACGCATAACTTTAGTGCTTTTTCCCTGCTTACGCGTAAGCTAAACCTACGCGTAACTCTTGCTGTTACGCGTAACTTTGGTCTTTTTACGCATAAGTGCTACTTGGTTTATTGTGATTTCAACGCCTAAGGATACTTCATCAACAAAGGTTCATTCGACTACAAAGATCCATCAACACAAGTTATCAAAAAAAAAAATCAAATTTGAGTAAAATTTAATTTTTAGGGGAGACTAAACATTCAAATTTTGGTTTAACTGTGAAAATTTTGGTCAAAAATTCAAATTTTTGGGACCAAATTCAAATTTTTTGGGTAAAATTTGGCGTCAAAATTGTCATAACTCAAATTTTTCTTTCAACCTTAGAATTGGATTTTATAGTGAATTTCAAATTTTGAGAGTAAAAATTTTTCAAAATTATTTTTGGAGGGAAACTAAGATTCACTATATCGGCCTTCTGTGTGCTATATCGACTTCACACCTTTTCTCTTTGATTCTTCTGCAGGGGTTTAAATCAATGGATTCTGATGCTGAAAAGGTGTACGTAAGATGGAAACCAATCAAATTCCCTTTCCCAATGATTTACAAGTCCAAGCGTCAAACATCATCATATACCCGATATCCCGCAGTCGTGCAAGGTGAAAGAGTTGATGTACATGACAGGAATGCTCAAATGGACGTTGAGAATGTTGTGATTACTGCATCTGTCGGTAATGCGGACAATGAGGTTGTAGCATGGGAAAAGCAGGATGACAGCAGCAGATCTGGAGAAGATATCATACTTAACTACGACACCGAGCCCAACTGTGACGAAGAACAAATGGTTGAAGAAGATATCTTACCCACCTATGACACTGACACAGAACAGATGGTCGAGGTACAATCTATTGTTGATCATATTCTGACTGCAAATGCGACACAACATACTGAGCAACCTGAATTTAGTAATGAAGGAGAGGTTGACCAGTGTGTTGCACAATGTCCAGACAACTATCTCATGTCTGAGCCCTTACTTGTTAACAATTCAACTGAAACGTCAAAACAAACTCTTGAATCTGAAAACATTCTTCTCAAAAAGACCATTGCTCAGTTTCATAAAGATTTTTCAAAACTAGAGGCACATTGCATCTCTCTTGAACTTAAACTACAAAACAAATCTTTTTCTTCAGAACACAATGGTCAGTTTTCAAATGAACAAAGTAATCGTGTGGATACATTAGTAAAAGAAAATGAGCATTTAAAGGCTCAAATTCAAGCAAAGGGGCTTGCACATGTTGCTTTACAAAACAAACTGAGAAGATTAACTGACAAGAGTGTGGATACTAATTTTGCTAAACCAACAATCTTGGGGAAATCGTCTCTACAACCTTTCAGAAAACAATCTGTAGTTAGACAACCAACTGCATTTAAATTTGAACGTTCAAAATCTTCAAAATCACGGTTTCCCTCCCAAGTTGTTGAGAATAATCATTTGATAAAACCAGTCACTCCACATTCCTGGCCTAAGAATAATTCTTCTGTTTCTGTTAAACATGTTTCTGTTATACCTCTTTCTGTTAAACCTCAACATGTGGCTGCTCCTGGCAAATCTAGGATTAGTTCGATCACTATGTCTAAACCGAGCATTAAAATTAAAAATTCATATGATTCAAATGACGCATACAAGAACTATGATCTAGAAAAGGCTAGGAAAAGGGCACTTCTTCAAAATGATGGAATCTTAGGTTCACGACCTAGTGTATCACCTTCGAGTGTATTACTGAACACTACCTGTAGTAGCAAACCAAAACCTAAGTTAACTCAACAAACAGTTAGAAATAAACCCGTTGATCTAAATGTAAACTGTCAGAAACCTAATAGATGGATCCATATAGGACGCAGACTCTTCCCAAAAGAAGTTTCAACATCCCCTAGATCTAACCTTAGATGGATACCAACGGGTAGGATTTTCAAAACTGTTAGTCTTAGGTGGATTCCTACAGGCAAGATACTAAGTAGTTGCACCAAAACAAGTGGGATACCAACAACATCCATCCCTGAGGCAGGAAATGAAATCATCAAAATAGCATGTTCAGGTGTCAAGAAGATAATTGACACTACATCTTTATGCTTCTAACATCTGGAACCCAGTTACACTTGGGGATCCATGTTTTTCTCTTTCTTGCCCCCTTCTATTTTTCTATGCAGGTACAACAGCTATGGCTCCTACTGCAAAACAGCGTAGGACCCGTTTCTCACCATCAAAAATATCATGATCCATCAGCTGTTCCACCATTGTACTTAATTGTCATGAATTGGAAACATTGCTTGCTCCTCTGGTTAAAGATTCTGCCAAAAGTCGTGCTTCAGATGTATCGAATGTTTCCGCTGCACAACCAATAATACTCTAATTTCAGATACACCTGAATCTACAACAACAACCGAATCTTCTATAACAGAAGATCAAACTGCTTCCAACAACAATGACACAGCTGATGATCAACATAATGAACAGAGATGTTTTATCAGCAGTTGATTCTCACGAGATATTTATGGGACTTCACACTTGTTCGATCAATTGGACATACATGGTTTCAATGTCTCCTTATACATGGTTTCACTGTCTTCAATTCATCATCAACATACGTGGTGTATGATTCTGAATCATTGAAAACATCGAGGGGGAGAGAGTGCGTAGGTGGTGTATTGCTTCATTGAAAACCCAATGCCTTCTTGAATTTCTTCAATTAGAGGGAAGAAATAAGACGATCTATGGCTCAAACGTCTCACTTTGGTGTTATCGTCTCAATTTCACGGGTGATCTTGTGTGAAGTTACCCAAATATGATGTTAAGATGCCTCACACACGGTCTTGGTATCGAATTCTTGCATATTCACAGGTGATAAGTATTCCGAAAGACCACAACATTCAGGGGAAAGTCGTTTCATTTCGTCTTTCGTGGTTTATTTGGTGTGATGCGTCTACATACGTGAGAAGATCTTGTTGATTTCTGGCATGTTACCCTCGAAAGGATCTTCCGCAATAAGTCAGATTTTCTTTGTGTGGTTACTGCTCATCTACAAATTCCGTTGCATACTGAAACCTTCAAAAGTTAGAGGAAATGTAGACTTCATCAAAGTCTCAAATCTACTAAAAACAGTTGTCAGTTTGGGGGGAAACTAATTCTGAAACTTCTTCACAATGGCTTCTGAGTACAACAGCTTGGAACCCGGTCACAACCGCTTAAACTTCCCTCAACCCCCATCATCAGCTGAACAAAGCCCCCAGCTCACTCGTCAACAAATGGAAAGGTTATTTCCTCCTCTGTTCAGTGACGATATTGATGAACGTGCTCAAGGTGTATCTGTTGTTTCCGCTGCTCAACTTGATACTACTCTTATACCTGATACACCTGCTACAACAACTACTGTTGAAGAAGCACCACCAGTTGACTCCACCACAACAGTTGAACAAACCGCTTCCAACAATGATGATTCAGCTGATGATATGCTTAATGAAGTACCCCCACCTGCAGATTTTGATCCAAATGCGTTCTTTAACCCGTTTGCTAACGACACTGCTGCACCTGATGTCGCGGAATCATCAACAAACCATTTGAATCCTCAGAATCTGCACAATGTATACCAACATCAACCCTCTACACATAAATGGACAAAAGACCATCCTCTGGCAAATATTATTGGCAACCCGAATCAACCAGTCGTTACAAGACAACGTCTTCACACAGATGGTGAACATTGCATTATGCACTCAATGTCTGCCAATCTGAGCCTAAAAACATTAAAGACGCAATGACAAAAGACAATTGGATTGAATCCATGCAAGAAGAATTCAACCAATTCAAACGTCTTGAAGTATGGGAACTGGTTGAAAGACCAACAGGGGTCTACGTCATTGGTCTCAAATGGATTTGGAAGAACAAATTAGATGTTGAAGGGAACGTTATCCGAAACAAGTCACGGCTAGTTGCTAAGGGTTATCGTCAGGAAGAGGGAATAGACTTTGAAGAATCTTTTGCTCCTGTTGCTCGTCTTGAGGCTGTTCGGATATTTCTCGCATTCGCGGCTCATATGAATATGACGGTCTTTCAGATGGATGTCAAAACTGCGTTTCTCAACGGACAACTGAAAGAAACGGTTTATGTCAGTCAACCAGAAGGATTCATTGATCCCGAGTTCCCGAACCATGTCTACAAACTGAACAAAGCTCTTTATGGTCTCAAACAAGCTCCTCGGGCATGGTATGATAAGCTATCATCTTTCCTCATTGCTAATAATTTCACCAAAGGTTCGGTCGACCCTACTCTTTTTATACAATATCATGGGGCACATATCTTAATTGTTCAAATTTACGTGGATGACATCATTTTTGGGTCTACACATAAAAAGTACTCAATCGCTTTTGCAAAACTAATGAAGAAAAATTTTGAAATGTCCATGATGGGTGAACTTACGTTCTTTCTAGGACTGCAAGTTCATCAATCACCCCGTGGTATTTTCTTGAGTCAGTCCAAATATGCCCTTGAATTGTTAAACAAATTTGGAATGAAAACCTGTGACACTTATGCCACACCAATGACTCATACCAAGAAGCTAGACACTGATTTACATGGGAAATTAGTAGACCCTACTAAATACCGAAGTATTATTGGGTCTCTCATGTATCTAACAGCTAGCAGACCTGATATTGTCTTTGCCGTTTATCTATGCTCCCGTTATCAGTCACGACCAACTGAAACCCACCTCTCTGAGGCTAAAAGAATCCTCCGATACATCAAGGGAACCATTAATTTGGGGATCTGGTATCCGAAGGATTCTGGTTTTGAACTAATCGCTTTTTCAGATGCTGATCACGCAGGATGCTTAGATTCACGGAAAAGTACTTCAGGAGCACTACAATTTCTTGGTGATAAACTGGTGTCCTGGCAATCAAAGAAGCAGGATTGTACATCGCTGTCATCAATCGAAGCAGAATATGTAGCCATGTCGGCATGTTGTGCTCAAGTCATCTGGATGAGAACACAACTCAAAGACTATGGTTACGTATTTGATAGAATCCTAACGACTGCGACAATCGGAGTGCCATTGCGAGCTCGTGCAACTCAGTTCAGCACTCGAAATCAAAGCACATCGATCTTCGCTATCATTTCATCAAGGACCACGTGGAACAGGGTACAGTTGAATTATACTTCGTGGGTACAGAATACCAATTGGCAGATCTACTCACCAAAGCCTTGCCTCCCGCTAGGTTTAATGAGTTGGTCCACCGGATTGGTATGAGGTGTTTGACTCAAGAGGAATTGGATGACCTCATAAAACAGTCTTAAAAACCTGTCAAACACCAAAATCTCTTTTGTAAATATTTTTCAAAAATATATATATATATATATATATAAAATCTGATAAAACTCAAAAATATTCTTCTATCTATATTTCTTTTAACATGGCAAGTACAAATCTTCAGTCAACACGTTGTTCTATCAAACCTTTCACTATTTTCCTGAACAAGTGTTGAGGGGGAGAAAGTAAATATTTTGCAGTTTCATAAAACCTTGTACTTGCATGTTACCTAAAATATGTTGTTTCTTATAAAATGGTGGATACGTTTCTTGTCAAATACTCTCCTCGGACTCAAATGGTTTTTTTCAAAATTCAGTATTTCAAAAGTCGAGGGGGAGCATCGTTAAGCTTCTTGCCTTACATGTGTTCTGTCTAACCTAAACGGAAGTTAAAGGATCTTGGCTGGAACCTCTTTAAGGTTGAGGGACTGAATGTGTCAACTTGGCAAATCAATGTTAACAAAATCATTTACTCCTAAAACAACCAAGATCAAACGGCCCAAATCAAATCTTTAAAATCCGTTCAAGCTTTTCATAATCTATAAGTTCTAAACTGTTTTGATCAAGATGATAAAGAAGGGTTTCTAAAATACTTTCAAATCCAACGGTTAAAACTTTTAAACTGATTTTGGAAAATTGTTCACTCGAACGAACTGGGTGTTTATGCATATAAGTGTTTGGATTGAAATGAGTTATGTTAAAACCTTTCTTAGAGTCTATTAAACTTGTTTCAATCGTCCATAACCATCCTGAATCTTAAAATTCATTAATTTGAATTCTAGGGTTCTTACGCTCATTTAAGGTTTTTCTATTATGTGATATGTTATTAGGTGTTCAAGAAAGTGTTAGAATAAGTTTATATGCATGTTTTAAACCTTTAAATTAGCCCAGAAACATCTAAACTGTAAGAAATTAAGTTTTAGGTTTTTAGAGTTCATCTCCCATGAATCTTCTGATTCTGTGGTGGAAATGTATTAAATCTTGCTCCACTGCACTAATATGACATCTAGGACACTCCAGAAACATTCTTGTTTGATTTGTGTAGCTATATCTCTTACACGTAGATTAAGGGTTTAGGGTTTAAGTAATTTTACGCCTAAGTCTTTCTGTGTGTATCTGATATGTTCTTATGCTTGTTTTGTGATCTAAAAGATGTTTGGAGTTAACTGCAATCAAGTTTTCATGTTTATATTTAACAGGTTAATTATTCGTAATGTCAGAATCTTTAGGTGTTCAAACCGTTACGCTTAAGGAATACTTTATGCGTAAAGGTTACGCCTAAGAGAAATCTTACGCGTAGCTCTTATGCATAAGGGGTCTACAGTGGATTACGTGTATCTTGGAAAGATATTCGTAAACAAGGCTTGTTACGCATAAGCTTTACTCTTACGAGTAAACTGTACGCGTAACATCTTGCTTATCCCTACGCGTAAGCTTAAAGCCATTGAACTTGTCTTACGCATAAATAACTCTTACGCCTAAGCTTGGTCTTACGCTTTAGTTTACTCCTACGCATAAGCTCCTTCTTACGCATAAGGATCCTTGTTACACATAACCCATTGTTCACTACATTTTGGCCTATTACGCATATGTTACTTGTTAAATGTTACGCATAAGTCACAAATACCTGATGTTTCGTATAAGCTTACAAAAGTAAATATGTTGTGTGTTAAGTGAAAATTTGCACTTTGAAATTTCAAAATTAACATGTTCACATAACTTATCACATCAACTTCAATCAATTGGAACAATGTGACTTAGGAGTTGTAACTAACATAAACATGTTACCATCAAACAAGGAATTAGATAATAAATCAGACTAAAACAAACACATTGTGTTTCCATATGTCTGTCTTTTTGTCTAATGTATTTCAGTCACAAAATGGCTGCAAATTCAAGCAATCATCAATGCCCCAGCAGAGCTCTTGATGGCAAACACATTCCCAGCTGGATACGACAAAACAATTGGCAAGAACAATCTCCATGTCATCTTCAACAACTTCATATGCTCATAATCATCTTGCAGAATTGCAGTGGACATCCTTCTGCAACATCCATTTAAATTCATGCTCACAAAGTCATCCTGATGATGAGTATGATTCAATGGAAGAGGAAATAAAAGTTCATAAAACATTAAAGCAGAAAAGGATGGAATACCATGCTTCAACCTTTCCGGTTAATCAACCCGGTGGGGCAAGAGGGTCAAGTAGTAGTCCTCCACTTATGGAAGATCCATTGCAAACATCTCTTACCCCATCCGATCCGGTTAATCAACCCGGTAAGGATCAGGGTGTCACTGTTACCACAACTGTTGAAATGAAGCAACCACAACAACAAATAAAACAACCGCAAGAAGAAAAGCATGATGAAGATGTGGATTTATATGACGAAGGAGTTTACGGTCATGATAAGGATGAAAGAGTCACTGATGATGATAATTTGGTGACTGAAGAGGAAATGATGCGAAAAGA
The DNA here is from genome assembly GCA_019973895.1 of Chrysanthemum seticuspe. NCBI lineage: Eukaryota > Viridiplantae > Streptophyta > Magnoliopsida > Asterales > Asteraceae > Chrysanthemum > Chrysanthemum seticuspe. Next base: position 176,374,935 of record BPTQ01000009.1, on the reverse strand, counting down.
GGCTGAAGAAACTGCTAGAGTTGAGGAGGAAAAGTTAAAGAAGGAATTAGACAACTTCTTAGTTGACAATCCAATACACAAACCTCAAAAGTCTTCTGAAACACCTCTTGACACTTCCACCAAACCCAAATCATCATCTCAATCACCACCTCCATCAACATAAGAAACACCTATGTCAACAACAAAATCTGTTAAGAAGGAAACTCCATCCAATGATTCGACAAATGGTTAAGCAGGTTATCACCACTACACAACAAGCTACACAGCAACCACCATCTGATCAACCGAGGGATTCAGAAACCACACCACCAATGGAGAAAACCGTTGATCACTTTACATACACTGGTGGTGAGGATCACGACATACCTGAGCCCCAACCATAACCTCAACCGAAATTTAGATCAAGTACATTACTGCACTCCTTGTTTTCATACGCTTCAAATCAAAGAGCGTGTTGAATTTCTCCACCTCGGGGTCGAATCTTACCAAAATTCTACACTTCATCAGAATCAATCAAGAACCTCAGTACAAAATCGTTCTTAAACAAAAGTTTGGGTTTGTCTACCGATGTGAAAATCATCATACTTGCTTCATGGCTTTCGATGAAATTCACTAAGTTCTATGACGCCACCCTGGAGATGGTTCGAGATGGATTGGCATATCGATTGAAGGACATTGAGTTGGGTATAATTCAGACGAAGAGATGGAATTCAAAGGATCGCAAAGATGTTCGTTGATTTATCACTAGGATTGATGAATGTTTGATTTATCGGGATCAGATGTAACGGTTGGAGAGCTATGTGGGAGGATGACCAAACTTTTCGATTCTGACTTTCCAATGTCCTCAGAAAGTAGCTGATCGTCTATAATCATTGGGTATTCTCTTGATTGTGATTTTGCTTGTTTGATTATCTGACAATGGCTTGTGCACACATAACAGTGTACAACCCGTAATTGTCAAGAAAGGACCATGTGGTACGCTTCAGTGCCACAATCCTTATAAAAGGAGCGAAAGCTTCTTATTTTTGAGTAAAACCTATCAAACCTTTCATCTTTCAAGGTTTTGCTCAAAATAACAAGTACTTCCCCATATGATTTTCAAAACCTCAACCGTTTATATCACTTGTTGAGGGGGAGTATTTGAATTAAAACTTTGTTCACAAATTGTTCATAGTGGTCATCTTCCTGCAACACTCAAAATGGTCATATTTATTCTCAACTTTTCAAAAATAACATTTATATATGCCATTTTTTAGGGATAAAATTTTGTGATAAGAAATATGTTGTGTTAATGCAAATGGATATTTGTGCTATAGACTTAACAAACGAATTGACGGTACTTAACTGTTAGTAACTCGAAAAGACTTGTCCAGGACGGGTAATAATTTCAAGCTAGTTCGCTAGTAATGTAAACGTGTCTCTCAAAGGACTTGTCCGAGTAGAAAGTACCATTCGAGAAACTCTTGGTAGATATGAAATCTGACGGGTTTGACAACCTTTTGAGGTTTGTCTACACCTTCAAGGTAGATATTAGAGCTAGTTGTCACCTAAAAGCTGAAAATGTAACTCTTTAACTATGTAACGTAACCGTGTCTCGCGGGGGATTGTCTATCTTGAGCTGATCAATTCATAAAGTGCGTGCTCTTTCCTCACTGTGCCGATTTCCGTAAAAACTCTTAAGCACATGTGGAGGGGGAGTATTTCTGAAAATCTAAAACTCTTGAAGTGGTCAAACATGTTTTTCATTCATAAATGCTTTGAGAGATTTTCATGAAAAATGGTTTTATGGCAATGGAGTTATAAGGTGATTAAGGTTAGGAATAACCGTCCTATGATCTGCCAGAGCCGGAGGGATCTACCCAAGGACATCACAAATAGTTAGTACTTAGAAGTCCTTAGGTATGATTATAAAAAGGAGTTGAAGAATTAAAAAGAAATGCAAAGAAAAGGGTGAAAAGAAATAGCCCTCCAAATTATTCAACTTAGGGCAGACACCGGGTTCAATTCATATGCTACTGGTTGTCACTTAGTGACGCCGGTATTGAAGATTAAAAGTCGTCATGGACCCAATGACGCATGCACTAAACCTTCTTAATCACTCAAGTTTCTCTCAACAGAAGCTTGTTTCATTCTCACAGGGAACCCTACGTAAACTATTGGCTTTCTCTTAGAGATCGCTGGTATTGAAGAAGGAGACCCTCTCCCTAGTCTCCGCTCTGGAAAACCAATACGCACTATTGAGTCTAGAGCCACGAGATTCATCAAAAGATCTCTTAGGTACACTTGACATTTCATCACTTGGTGTTCAACAATAAGAACATCAGTGGTACGTTATCGATTCCTTCACAGATCTTAGCAATCTATCGAGAACATTTATGAGAGGTTCACAACTGTGATCCTCAGTGATTGAATGGAAACTCCTGCCAGGGTCAACATCAAACAGCCCTGACAGCAGGTCACTTCGGTAACTCCTCGTGGATTACGCTTAGTGTGTCTCAAACGGTCTACAGTCGTGAGGTGATGCTTCAGTGTACCTCAGCGACTCATCTGAACTGTAGGTGTACTTCGGTACATCGCGTTATCTCACTTGTGGGACTCCAGTTCAGGAACGGCCTTTGTAAGAATTAGAGTTGTGTTTTCACACTATGCTGTTAACACTCTCGAAGTTCAAACTTGTAAGTGCCGGAATCCTCTTATTACTAACCATTTTCATGTTTACTTCTTATGGAAGCTCTGGAGTGGAACGATCGTGCAGATTCTTCACATGCTCATGCCAACATCATCACTAATGAAAGTTCTATCTCAAAGCAACACAAAAGTCAGAATGATTCTTCACCAAATCAAAGAATCTACAAAGTTAAAGACTTAAAGAACTTCATCAGTACTGAAATCCAACGTCAAAGAGTCTGTGAGCATGTTGAAGAATGACGTGGAGACACTGAAGCAGCGAAGCAGACCTGAGGCAGACTTGATGCAGACAACAACATACTATCACTTCCATCACAAAGAACAATAATCAAAGAACAAAGTTAAAGATGACGTCAAAGCAGAACCGTTTAAAGAAAACAATTTCTCTACACTGGGGAGATTGTTCGAATCAAGGCAATTCTTCTCACAAGAAAGAAGAATGTCAGAAGATGTCAAAGCTACCATTACATCAACGCCTTCACCGTTTTCATCACTAACTCTTATGGGGAGATTGTTGGAATCACTCCTAAACCTAAATCAAGTGTTAGTAATTCATATGTAATAGTTATCTTAATTATGGCCTTTATGTTTGTTATTAGCCTTAAGCTTATGTAGAAGGCCCATGAGCTTAGGCCCAAGCCCATAGGAGAAAGGAAGGGACTAGGAAGTGTTGCCCTAGCTTCCCTCCTATAAATACTATGTAATAACCCTCACTTGAGGGTTGGTTGTTCTCTTTTCTATTTCACTCTTTGCTTAAACCTTTCTCTCTTTATTTCGTGTGATTGGATAAGGGTTCAACCGATCATCTCTTCTCTATTTCTTCTCTTGATACTTGTGTTGTAAAACTAGTGACCTAACAGTTATGATGAATTTGTTTCAGAATCAAGGTTAACCATGGAATTCTACGCATAAGGATCATCTTACGCGTAGAAAGTTACATGTAAGAGTAATCTTACGCGTAACCTTTAAGGATATGCGTATCCTGTGAAGGATATGCGTAAACTTTAGTCTTACGCATAAGGTTCACTCGTACGAGTAACCTTATGCATAAGCTCTATCATATGCTTACGCGTAAGCTCCATGCCTATGGCTCTCTTTTCTTACGCGTAACATTTCTTACGCGTAAGTTAAGATCCTACGCATAAGCTTATGCCTACACGTATGGTCTACTGTTTACGCATAAGCTTGCAAATCCTACGCCTAAGCCTAATTTTTAACCAAAATTATGATTGTTACGCGTACATACTTGTAAATAAATAAATCACAACGTCACGAAACCAAAATGTCACTAATAATCTTAAATGGTTAATATGTTGTGAAAATAAGTGAAATTTTGGACTTTAAAACTCAAAGTTAATAAATTCACGAAACTTATCACGACTACTTTGCACTATTGGACAAACAAGTGACATTGGACTCGTAACATTCATCAACATAACATATTCAATAATTGGACAATAAAATCAACTTTTGACTAACATAATGTCTTTCGATATGTTGGTTCTTTTGGCTCAATATCTTTCAGATCACAATATGGACGTCCAAATGGAATACATTGCTGCACCAAATGTTCTTACATTGGAAGACATCTTCCCCAACGGTTACACTATGAAGATTGGGAAGAACAATCTCAGAGTCGATTTTGATAACTTCACATGTTCTGAGTCTTCTTGTCAAATTGTTGTGGATATTCTGAAGACTCATCCTTACAAGAACATACTCACGAATTCTGCAACGGTGCCGGGATTTATGTTCACCAATTCTGGCACACCATGCAGAAGGTTAAAGGTCAAGATGCTGTGATAGTGACACTTAACGACAAACAAGTCACTATCACTCCAGCAGACTTAAGGGCTGTTCTTCTTCTTCCTAACATCCAACTTGCTGATTACACTGCTACTCCTTTGGAAGACATCACTCTCCAGTTCATGGTCGACATCGGCTATGATGAAGCTGCTGGGATAATCACAAAACACTCATCAGTTGATCTTAAGAACATCCCCCAGCCATGGAGTCTCTACATCATGATTGCTAAATCAGTATCTGGACGTGACAGTGGTTTTGAGCATCCGAAGCTCATGGAACTACAAATCTTTTGGGCCATGGTCAACATGAAACACATCGAATTTGCAGCTCTAATATGGGACGACATGATGTCTTACCTTAAAAAGCCTGGCACCAAGATCCCTTATAACAGATACACTAAACTGTTGATCTAATGGATTCTAGGGAATAATCCAGATATTCCCTTGAGACTTGATGACCCCAACCATCACTCCGTGTTGCTTGAGCCCACACTCAATGTTGTCAGATTTAAGGACTCAACAACAAAGAAACAAGGTGTTGTATTACCAGATTGCCTTCTTACTGCTGCGATCAAGGAACTACAATCGTATCAACGATATCTGGAAGCAGTGGCACTAGGCAAAGTGGGGTTCATTAATGAAAAGTCTTCTGGTACACCTGTTAGGAAGACCAGGAGAGGAAGTGCTGGAAGTGTTGCAAGCACTGAGAGTACCCGAAAGTATCCAAAGAGGACTCATACCCTCAAAAGGAAAGTTCCATCAAAGGTTGATATCTCTCATCCTAAACAGGAACCCAAACTGATGGACGAGGACTCGGAGGACACTGATACAGATGAAGAGGTTACCTACTCAGAAACTGAAACAGATAATACAGCAACAGTTGAAAAACCTCTAAGTCCCAAGTCTGATAAAGGGAAAACTCCAGTTGCTAAGCAAGAGAAGGAAGAGAGCTCAGGTGAAGAACAAATGGATGAGGATAAAGATTACCGCAAGAAATTGAAGAATCTCAGACTTCAACATGTTGCAAGGGAATTCAATCTTCAACATACTCGTACACCAGTTTCCGATGTGGTTAATCAACTCGATAAGGAAACTGGTACCACCACCCACGAATCAGAACAAAAGCAACTAGAGGACAAAATCAATTTCGACTTTGAGGAACCAGACAAGAGGAAGAAGAAGACTGAGAAAAGTACTGATGAAGATTGTGACAATTCGTATTTTCAGGTCATTCTCAAAACATTACTCATGCTTCATTATTTATCATTTATCGTGAACTAGGTTTACGAGTATCAAATTCACGTAACCGTAATGGTTTAGCTGTGAATTCATGATCATATCATCGAGGACATTTCATATAGACTAAGTTTAGTCTACATATCATTAACATCATTATCATCATATTAGTTCATGCATTGTTTTGCATTTTACATTAAACGTATAACTTTTATTAAATAAACGTTATCGCGTACTTAATTATTTTGAACAATTGATCCGTTACTTCCAAAAATCTTCCCAATATATTTTTATACTCATATTAAGTTTATAAAATAATATTATGAGTTTACCCAGTGTTTTAAATTTATTTTGTATATAAATTGTTATATTTATATAATTACGACGGTTTTCTTAAATATTATACGATTATTATTATTTCACTCAAATTTTGCAAGAAATGTATTTTTATAATTTTTATGACCTAAATATATTTTATCTTGACCCGTGAAAATTTATTTTTATATAACACTACCATAAATATTCAAATGTGTCTACAAGTTACCACTTAACTTCATTTAACTTTACAAAATCTTACACTTATACTTATAAAAAAAAAATTATAATCTTAAATGAATACACCCCCTTGTCGACACAAGGGGGGTTAGTCATCAAAAACCTTACAAATATCTTCTACTAGTGTATGTATTATAATTATTAAACTAGATAACTCATTCACTTGCAAAATACTAGATCAAAACTTTTGCTCTCTCTTTTCTCTCTCAAAACCGGCCAAACCAAGACCAAGGAAGGATCATCTCAAAAAAAAAATTCAAGACAAGGTTTTATTACACTCTAGTATCACTTGTTGTAAAGGTTTTGCAATAAAAACCTAAGGTGATTAGAAAAAACCCATTGTCCTTAAACCTCATCATATTTCTTGTAAGCATTCATATTCATGTTTTTATTTCACATTCATTGTTATGGTCATATCATTTTATTTGAGAAACATGCAAGTTAGGTGATGTTTATACCACTTTTTAAGGTTTTTAAGTGTTAAATATATATAATCCATCCTATAATTACTCCTTGTTATAAAAAAAGTTTTGGTGATGTCTAGGAAACCATGACACCCTAAGAAGGTGTATGGTAGGATTAGAATAGCTTCCGAGTTGTTTTGAATGGGTTAGAATAGGTTTGACGCGAGAAAAACTCATTTCGACAAGTTTGCAAAAGGGTCTGTCCTTATTTTCAAAATCTGGAAAATCCGACAGTAGTTAAAACTTTTTGGCCTAGATATTTAGAAAATATACTTTAAAACGAAACCATGGCCGCTTGAACGGATTAAAACGGAACTATAACGAAGAAGTTATGAAATTTTCAAGTTGACGACGAAAAATATAATTTTCTGGAATTTCAGCAAGTATTGTTTATTTTGTACGAGTCAAAAATGTGTCTTAGACGTTAAAAAAGTGTCGACTTATCGAAAATATATATGTTATTTTGATACAAAAAGTTTGGAGAGCAAACCATTGGGGAACTAACTTTGGAGAACAAAAGAATTGGAGAACTATATTTTGGAGAACTATATTTTGGAGAACTAAAAGTTTGGAGAACTAAAAATGGAGAACAAAATATTTGGAGAACAAAACATTTGGAGAACAAAATATTTGGAGAACAAACATTTGGAGAACAAAATATTTGGAGAACAAAAATGGAGTACATTTTCTTATAAAAGTGATGTCTTCTAGTAAGGTAATTTAAAAATGGTCAAGACGTTAAAAGATTATTTTTCGACGAAAAGTATTGTTTTCAAAAATTCATAAGTGGTATAAATATCATCCGAATTGCATGCATAACATTACATCATGACTTATTACATATCATATCATTCATAATAGGTCAGTTTCGAGATTCACGCTACATTTCGGTGTACTCACTTTTGTCATCGCATCAATTCATCAAGTGAGTTTTCATAGCCCCGTTGTACATGTTTATACTTATTTTCAAACTTACGGGGGAGAATACATTGCACATCATTTTTATTACGATGCCAAGTATATCAAATTCATTTACATTGCTTAAGTTACCTCATGCCAATTGAATGTCCCCATTATATAACATGAGCCGTTAATTTCATAGAAGCGAGGGTGAGTGGATAGATCTATCGAGGGTGAATCCTCCATCCGGGTTGGTGGATTCCAACTGGTTAAACGGATGCATTTCATTTAATATCATTATTTGAGTTGTTTGGCAAACACTCTGTTGGGGCGAACATCATGATCAGTCTAGTTTCGGTGTCATGAACTTATAGCAATTGTAACATTTTTGTGTGGCGACATTGTCATACTTAATCTATACTTGTGTAGTCGTATAAATCATTTTCATAAACCTATGATTTCTCACCAACATTATTGTTGACCGTTTTAGCAATGTATTTTCAGGTAACTAGACATTCGCATCATGGCACTATTAAGGAACCTCATAGAGTCGCGGCGTCGACTTGTCTCATTGTATATTATGGTTTTCTTTTCAAAACATCGTTTGGACTTGTAATAAACTTATATTTTCCGCAAACTTTATCAACTTTTGGGACCTATCTTGTAACTCTGAATGTTTTAATTAAATATCAAACGATGTGTTTTTAAACGACACTTTAGGTCGTTCAATATAACTGTGATTGTGATGCTATGACAGTCAATCCCCAGGAATTCCATTCCGCTGCAAAACAGGTAATTTGGGGGTGTGACAGATTGGCATCAAAGCTTCAGTTATAGAGAACTAGGTTGCATCATTGACCCTAGACTATAACTACATTATCATAGCATCTCATCATTTCATCATGAGTGCATATTCACTTTGTATGCGGATTCATATACATTTTATTCGAGTTATTTACTTTTATTTTACAACGGTTGTCACAGAGATGTCTTCAGATTCCGACCCTATCCCTATATCATCTGACACGAACATGGAGGATGTCTCATCCGACACCAACATGAACGATGCCTTATCACACACTGTAGTTGTATCTTCTATTGGCTTTACTTCAGACTTTCCACTTATTGTGACTGACACTGAGACCGAACCCTTTGAGGAGTGCGAAGTCGCACCTACACCACCTGTTAGCCCTACACATGGCCCGATTCATCCACCATCACCACTATTATCGTCATCATCTTCATCATACTATCTTAGGGAACCTATAGCTACACTGGACTTGCCGCTCAAAAAGCGAGCACGTTTTGACATCCCTGCATCATCCTCTACAGAACCCGAAACACCAGCTAGGTTCGAGATAGGTGAGAGCTCAATGGCTGCTGCTACTAGACAGCCTTCCACAGAGATATTAGGGGCACGTATAGATAGCCATCAGGTTCAGATTGATAGGATGTTAGGACAGTTGGAGGAACTGTCATTAGATCGAGTGGAGAACATTGAGGAGGAGGTTGAAGGCCTCGTGATAGGTAGAGTTTCGATTGAAATGGCTCACCAGGGTTTAGAATCTAGACAGTTAGAGAACCGGGAGCACATTGTTGAGTTGAGGCAGGAGATGCCTGAGTTATATGATAGAGCCGAGATGGCCCAGGACGAGCTTCAGCGTCATGCACAGGAGTTGGCACTAGCTCGTGAGAGCATGGTTACCGCACAGGCCCAGATTAGCGAGTTGAGGGATTTGATTGCGAGCTTGACTACACAGGTCCAAGATCTTCAGGATTGAGCTGGCGGAGCACCAGGAGGTGCCTAGTGTAGACTCTTATCATGTATAGTTTTCTTACTGTTATCCTAGTCACAAGGTGTGTGACATAGTTTAAAGAACTTGTTGTCTTTTGGTTGTTGTACAAACAAAAATATCAAGTATTGACTCTACTATGTAGGAATGGTTTTACTATCTATGATATCGGTCCACGAAGGCCGAAATTTTCATGTATATTATCCACGTGTGTTGTGATTTTATTTGTGATATTTCGTGGTTGTTCCGTTGTGATTTCATTTATTTTATACATGTTGTGGTTGTGGATATATATGTATAATGTTTGTTTCTACTTACGTGTTCTCATAATTGTTTCATCTTATGGTTTTAAGAGTAATGGCGCCAAAGAAAACCACACCTGAGTTGACTCAAGCTGCTATGCAGAAGTATGTGAACGATAGCATAGCTGATGCATTAAGGACTGAGAGAGCATCGGTGGCGGCTGCTGCTGAGGCTGCAGCAACTGCCGAGGCCGCTAGACTTGCTGCTGCTGCAGGTAATGCAGGAGGGTCCGGGGTTAGAAGCTGTTCGTATAAGGATTTCAAAAGTGGAGATCCCACTAAATTCAAGGGTACTGAAGGGGCAACTGCCATGGTTAGATGGTTCGAGAAAATGGAATCCGTGTTTCTGTTATGTAATTGCCCGGAGGATAGCAAGGTTAAGTTTGCTATGAGTACACTACTGGATGGGGCAATGTCGTGGTGGAATTCGTATGCTCAGCCAATGGCAATGGAAAATGCGTACAGGACCACATGGGTGCAATTCAAGAGTTTGCTAACAAGGAAGTATTGTCCGCGTACGGAGGTGAAAAAGTTGGAGACCGAATTCTACGAGTTGGTAACTATTGGGTATGATATTGATGCTTACGTTCGGAGGTTTCAAGAATTAGCAGCGTTAAGCCCATCTATGGTTTTGGATAACGAGAAGCTACTGGAGGCTTTCATCGGGGGACTTCCCGAAGTTATTCAAGGAGATGTGATTTCGTTTGATCCGCAAACGATTGAGGAGTCCATTCGAGTGTCGCAAAAGCTCATGTCTCAAGTAGTAAAGAGAGGCAAAATTACCAACTTCAACCAAAACAACAACAATACCAACAACCGTTTCAATTACAACAATAACCGAAACAATTACAACAACAATAACAACAATAAACGAAAGTGGGACAACAACAATCGAGGTGGAAATGTCGCTCAACGACCACCTAAGAGACAGGAGATTGCAAAGGCCTATGTTGCAGGCCCAACGGAGAAAAAGGGGTACACGGGGATTCTGCCTAAATGTGAGAGGTGTTCAAGTCATCACAAACAGGGACGTTGTCCAAATCCATGTGGGAATTTTAAAAAAATGGGACATCAAACTAGGGATTGCAAGATGCCAACTACGGGGGAAAATCAGAAACAACAAGTAACATGTTTTGGTTGCGGAGAAAGGGGACATTACAAGAGTGAGTGTCAAAAGGGAAGGAACCAAGGAAACAGGAATCAGGGTGGAATGGCACAGGGAAGAGCCTATGTCATAGGAGGTGGAGAAGCTAGGGAGGACCCGAATGTTGTAACGGGTACGTTCCTTATCAATAATCGTTATGCATCAGTTTTATTTGATTCGGGAGCCGATAAAAGTTTTGTGTCCACTGCATTTACACCTTTACTCAATATCAAACCAACCACATTAGACACATCATACAACATTGAATTAGCTAATGGTAACTTAATTAGCACCGACACTATTGTCCGTGGTTGTACACTCAATTTTCTAAATCATCCCTTCAATATAGACCTTATGCCCGTAGAACTTGGTAGTTTCGACGTCATCATCGGAATGGATTGGTTATCCAAACATCGTGCAAGAATCATTTGTAATGAAAAAGTTGTTCATCTTCCTTACAACGGTGAAACTTTGATCATTCGTGGGGAACGAAGTGGAACTAGACTCAGTATTATATCATGCATCAAAACGGAGAAGTACATAAAGAAAGGTTGTTTTGCCTTCTTAGCACATATAACCGAGAAGAAGTCGGAGGAGAAGCAACTTGAGGATGTACCGATCGCTCGAGAATTTCCTGAAGTCTTTCCCGAAGACTTGCCAGGACTACCACCGGCACGTCAAGTAGAATTTCATATTGACTTAGTGCCCGGAGCTGCACCAATTGCGCGAGTACCTTACCGATTAGCACCATCGGAGATGCAAGAGTTGTCTAATCAGTTGCAAGAACTTTTAGACAAAGGATTCATTAGGCCGAGTTCCTCGCCTTGGGGAGCACCGGTCTTGTTTGTGAAGAAGAAAGATGGATCTTTTAGAATGTGTATAGATTATAGAGAGCTGAACAAGTTAACGGTGAAGAACCGTTACCCACTCCCCAGAATCGACGACTTGTTCGATCAGTTGCAAGGCTCTAGTATCTACTCAAAGATTGATCTAAGGTCAGGTTACCATCAACTTAGAGTGCGGGAGGAGGATATTCTGAAAACAGCGTTTAGAACACGTTATGGTCATTATGAGTTTCAAGTAATGCCATTCGGATTAACTAATGCACCTGCAGTATTCATGGATCTCATGAATAGGGTATGTAAACCGTATTTGGACAAGTTTGTTATAGTATTCATCGACGACATATTGATTTACTCAAAGAGCAAAGAAGAGCACGAAGGGCATTTACGAACGATTTTAGGACTACTCAAGAATGAGGAGTTGTATGCCAAATTTTCGAAGTGTGATTTTTGGAACCGTAAAGTACAATTTCTTGGTCATGTCATTGATAGTCAAGGATTACAAGTAGACCCTACAAAGATTGAACCCGTAAAAGATTGGGCTACTCCAATAAATCCTACAGAAATTCGACAATTTCTAGGACTCGCCGGGTATTACCGAAGATTCATCGAAGGTTTTTCAAAGATAGCTAAAGCTTTGACCAAGTTGACACAAAAAAACAAGAGGTACGAATGGGGAAAGAAACAAGAAGCTGCTTTTCAGTTGTTGAAGCAAAAGCTTTGCAGTGCGCCAATTTTGGCACTACCCGAAGGAATTGAGAACTTCGTGGTATACTGCGATGCTTCACATAAAGGGCTTGGAGCCGTATTAATGCAAAACAAGAAGGTAATAGCATATGCTTCACGACAACTTAAGGTTCATGAGAAGAATTACACCACACATGATCTTGAGTTGGGGGCCGTAGTCTTTGCACTTAAGATTTGGAGACACTACCTTTATGGTACAAAGTGCACAGTGTTTACGGACCACAAGAGTTTACAATATGTTCTTGATCAGAAGGAACTTACCATGAGGCAACGTCTTTGGTTGAAATTACTTAGCGATTATGATTGTGAAATCAAGTATCACCCGGGAAAAGCCAATGTTGTGGCTGATGCTCTTAGCCGGAAAGAAAGACCTAAACCTTTAAGAGTACGATCATTAGGAATGACGATCAGTTCACCTTTACCATCAAAAATACTTGAGGCACAGATCGAGGCACTCAAGGAGGAAAACCGACCAAGTGAAAAGCTTTATGGTATGCCCGAAAATGCAAATGGCTTTGTAAAAAGAACAGATGGAGTTTTATGCTTCAAGGATAGAATGTGGGTACCATTTTATGGCGGGATACGAGAATTGATTATGCATGAGTCGCATAAGTCAAAGTATTCTATTCACCCAGGTTCTGATAAGATGTATCAGGATCTCAAGAAACTTTATTGGTGGCCGAACATGAAAGCAGAAATTGCCACGTACGTTAGCAGATGCCTAACTTGCTCTAAGGTAAAAGTCGAATATCAGAAACCTTCAGGATCACTCCAACAACCTGAAATTCCACAATGGAAATGGGAACGCATTACAATGGACTTTGTTACGAAACTTCCTAAGACATCGGGAGGTTACGACGCTATATGGGTAATCGTTGATCGTCTTACCAAATCAGCTCATTTCATACCAATTAGAGAGACTTATTCCATGGAACAACTCACTAGACTTTATGTCAAGGAAATAGTCTCGAGGCATGGAGCACCAATTTCCATCATTTCCGACAGAGATAGTCGATTCACTTCAAACTTCTGGAAATCATTACAAGATTCATTTGGAACCAAATTAGACATGAGCACAGCATATCATCCACAAACCGATGGTCAAAGTGAAAGGACAATTCAAACATTAGAAGATATGCTGAGAGCATGTGTGATTGATTTTGGAAATGGTTGGGCTAACCATTTGCCATTGATCGAATTCTCGTACAACAATAGTTATCACACCAGTATAAAAGCGGCACCATTCGAAGCACTCTATGGTCGAAAATGCCGATCACCTGTTTGTTGGGCCGAGGTTGGAGATGCACAACTCACTGGTCCAAAAATGGTACGGGAAACAAAAGAAAAGATAGTCCAAATCCGAGATAGACTCAGAACTGCCAGAAGCCGACAGAAAAGTTACGCAGATGTTAGACGCAAACTGTTGGAATTTCAAATTGGCGACAAAGTGATGTTGAAAGTATCGCCTTGGAAAGGCGTGGTACGATTTGGAAAGCACGGGAAATTGAACCCGAGATACATTGGGCCATTTGAAATTTTGAGCAGAGTTGGTCCTGTAGCTTATCGACTTGATCTTCCATCAGAACTTAGTCACGTACACAACACGTTTCACGTTTCAAACCTGAAGAAATGTCTTTCGGACGAATCACTCGTTATTCCATTGGAAGAAATTCAACTCGACGATAAACTAAATTTCGTAGAGGAACCGGTAGAAATTATGGACCGCGAGGTCAAGCAGTTGAAACAAAGTCGTATTCCTATTGTGAAGGTTCGCTGGAATTCTCGAAGAGGTCCTGAGTTTACTTGGGAATGGGAACACCAGATGCGCCTCAAATATCCTCATCTTTTCATCGACAACACCGTAGGACCCAACAAGGACTGAATTCAGGGACTGAATTCCTTTTTGGTTGGGCGAATGTAACAATTCATATTTTCAGGTCATTCTCAAAACATTACTCATGCTTCATTATTTATCATTTATCGTGAACTAGGTTTACGAGTATCAAATTCACGTAACCGTAATGGTTTAGCTGTGAATTCATGATCATATCATCGAGGACATTTCATATAGACTAAGTTTAGTCTACATATCATTAACATCATTATCATCATATTAGTTCATGCATGGTTTTGCATTTTACATTAAACGTATAACTTTTATTAAATAAACGTTATCGCGTAATTAATTATTTTGAACAATTGATCCGTCACTTCCAAAAATTTTCCCAATATATTTTTATACTCATATTAAGTTTATAAAATAATATTATGAGTTTACCCAGTGTTTTAAATTTATTTTGTATATAAATTGTTATATTTATATAATTACGACGGTTTTCTTAAATATTATACGATTATTATTATTTCACTCAAATTTTGCAAGAAATGTATTTTTATAATTTTTATGACCTAAATATATTTTATCTTGACCCGTGAAAATTTATTTTTATCTAACGCTACCCTAAATATTCAAATGTGTCTACAAGTTACCACTTAACTTCATTTAACTTCACAAAATCTTACACTTATACTTATAAAAAGAAATTATAATCTTAAATGAATACACCCCCTTGTCGACACAAGGGGGGTTAGTCATCAAAAACCTTACAAATATCTTCTACTAGTGTATGTATTATAATTATTAAACTAGATAACTCATTCACTTATTCATTTGCAAAATACTAGATCAAAACTTTTGCTCTCTCTTTTCTCTCTCAAAACCGGCCAAACCAAGACCAAGGAAGGATCATCTCAAAAAAAAATTTCAAGACAAGGTTTTATTACACTCTAGTATCACTTGTTGTAAAGGTTTTGCAATAAAAACCTAAGGTGATTAGGAAAAACCCATTGTCCTTAAACCTCATCATATTTCTTGTAAGCATTCATATTCATGTTTTTATTTCACATTCATTGTTATGGTCATATCATTTTATTTGAGAAACATGCAAGTTAGGTGATGTTTATACCACTTTTTAAGGTTTTTAAGTGTTAAATATATATAATCCATCCCATAATTACTCCTTGTTATATATTAGTTTTGGTGATGTCTAGGAAACCATGACACCCTAAGAAGGTGTATGGTAGGATTAGAATAGCTCCGGAGTTGTTTTGAATGGGTTAGAATAGGTTTGGCGCGAGAAAAACTCATTTCGACAAGTTTGCAAAAGGGTCTGTCCTTATTTTCAAAATCTGGAAAATCCGACAGTAGGTAAAAATTTTTGGCCTAGATATTTAGAAAATATACTTTAAAACGAAACCATGGCCGCTTGAACGGATTAAAACGGAGCTATAACGAAGAAGTTATGAATTTTTCAAGTTGACGACGAAAAATATAATTTTCTGGAATTTCAGCAAGTATTGCTTATTTTGTACGAGTCAAAAATGTGGCTTAGACGTTATAAAAAGTGTCGACTTATCGAAAATATATATGTTATTTTGATACAAAAAGTTTGGAGAGCAAACCATTGGGGAACTAACTTTGGAGAACAAAAGAATTGGAGAACTATATTTTGGAGAACTATATTTTGGAGAACTAAAAGTTTGGAGAACTAAAAATGGAGAACAAAATATTTGGAGAACAAAACATTTGGAGAACAAAATATTTGGAGAACAAATATTTGGAGAACAAAATATTTGGAGAACAAAAATGGAGTACATTTTCTTATAAAAGTGATGTCTTCTAGTAAGGTAATTTAAAAATGGTCAAGACGTTAAAAGATTATTTTTCGACGAAAAGTATTGTTTTCAAAAATTCATAAGCGGTATATATATCATCCGAATTGCATGCATAACATTACATCATGACTTATTACATATCATATTATTCATAATAGGTCAGTTTCGAGATTCACGCTACATTTCGGTGTACTCACTTTTGTCATCGCATCAATTCATCAAGTGAGTTTTCATAGCCCCGTTGTACATGTTTATACTTATTTTCAAACTTACGGGGGAGAATACATTGCACATCATTTTTATTACGATGCCAAGTATATCAAATTCATTTACATTGCTTAAGTTACCTCATGCCAATTGAATGTCCCCATTATATAACATGAGCCGTTAATTTCATAGAAGCGAGGGTGAGTGGATAGATCTATCGAGGGTGACTCCTCCATCCGGGTTGGTGGATTCCAACTGGTTAAATGGATGCATTTCATTTAATATCATTATTTGAGTTGTTTGGCAAGCACTCTGTTGGGGCGAACATCATGATCAGTCTAGTTTCGGTGTCATGGACTTATAGCAATTGTAACATTTTTGTGTGGCGACACTGTCATACTTAATCTATACTTGTGTAGTCGTATAAATCATTTTCATAAACCTATG
This sequence comes from Chrysanthemum seticuspe, assembly GCA_019973895.1. NCBI lineage: Eukaryota > Viridiplantae > Streptophyta > Magnoliopsida > Asterales > Asteraceae > Chrysanthemum > Chrysanthemum seticuspe. The sequence goes on along the minus strand of BPTQ01000009.1, from coordinate 176,358,130 downwards.
ATTTCTCACCAACATTATTGTTGACCGTTTTAGCAATGTATTTTCAGGTAACTAGACATTCGCATCATGGCACTATTAAGGAACCTCATAGAGTCGCGGCGTCGACTTGTCTCATTGTATATTATGGTTTTCTTTTCAAAACATCGTTTGGACTTGTAATAAACTTATATTTTCCGCAAACTTTATCAACTTTTGGGACCTATCTTGTAACTCTGAATGTTTTAATTAAATATCAAACGATGTGTTTTTAAACGACACTTTAGGTCGTTCAATATAACTGTGATTGTGATGCTATAACAGTCAATCCCCAGGAATTCCATTCCGCTGCAAAACAGGTAATTTGGGGGTCTGACAAAGATGCTGAGGCTGCAGCTAAAGAAAAAGCAGAAAAAGAAGGTCAAGCTCAAGCAGATGAAGAGGCAAGGATCAAGGCGGAAGAAAAAGGCTAAAGCTGAGAAGGAAGCCGATGATTATCTTTTAAATAGTCCCGAACGAAGCAAGGAACAAACTTCTGAGCCACCAAAGGAACCTGAGACTCCTCATGAATCATCATCGTCAGACTCATCTTCTCACTCATCTCCACCACCATCCAAAGCCACCACCAGATCCGCATCCAAATCGGTAAAGAAACCGACCAACACTTGGATATCATGAGCTAAGACAAAGATTGTCAAAGCTATCAAGCAAGTCAGGAAGAAAGACGTGACCAACAAGAAACTGAATCAACTTGCAGACAGGATCAATCTTCTTCAGGAAGTGATAAACGAGATGTCAGATGAAAGGGAACAGCTGCAACAATTTCTGAATAGAGATATCCAAAGGGAAATGCAGAAGACGATCAGAGAATACACTCACAAGTTTCTCATCGACACTGTCCCTGGAGTGACAAGAGAGATGTTCACCAGAAAACTTTATCCGAATCTCATGTAGTTGGTTAAGCAAACAATAAAAGCAACGCCTTTAACAATAACAATCAACCCAACTGAGCCTGCAGTTGCCTCTGATGCAGAAATGGTTTCCAAGCTTGTACAACAAATGTCTCAACGATCTGCAACGTTTACTTCTGACGAAGCTAAACTGTTTGACACAATTCTGGAATACCAACTCAAAACTTCATGCAAAGCGGCAGCTGAAAAGGCTAAGCATCCAAGAGACGATGATGATGCGGATAAGGACTCTGAGGCAAAACGCAAGAAGAAAAATGACGATTCATCCTCTATGCCTCCACCACACCCAAGGACCACCGAAAAAAGATCTCCTCCACGTTCTGCTGCTACTGAGAAACCTCAGGACTCTGAGTTACCACCCCAAACAGAGAAAACCGGTGATCATTTCGAATACACTGGTGGTGATGATGAAGAGATCCCTGAGCCCCAACAACAACCCACCTCTTCTGCCACAACAAAGAAACCAGAATCATCATCAAAGCCGAAGAAAAAGAAAAAGAAGACCGTTGTTGTCTCATGGCTAGATGAAGATACTACCGAATAATATGACTGGTTTTCTAGACTTGTTGATGCTACCCCTTCATTACCAGAAGGTCAAGAAATGGTAGATGGTCGTACAATGGAGCATGTGAAGCTTATACAGGAAAAGTTCAAAGTAAAGAAGATGACTAAGGCAAAGTTGAGGCAAATCAAGAATGATGCATTTCAACTACTTAAAGACATCTCAGAAAGTGCAATTGAAGTCGAATATCATCTTGATAACATTGCTCGAGCCATGTCTAACAACATTGATTGGCTCAATCCTGAATCAAATATTGACTTCACTAGACCTGACAAAGCTCCATACTACACTGACTGGACCAAACCTCTACCTACCATTGGCCGACCGAATCAACCCAAGATTCCATTCCGCTATTTCTTCAACAACGACTTAGAGTTTCTTCTACACGGTAGCGATGTATCCAAGATATATGCTACATCACTCACACTACCTTTCCCGGCAGCTATATACTCCAACGACATAGCCATTGAGGAAGACGCCACACACATATTTGCTGAAAAAGTGGAAAAGTATGACCTCGATGCATTGTATAGGATTCATCATTGGCCTGAATGCCGAAGAATCTACTACAAAAGCTGCCAGGTTCTAAAGTCCAAAAAGGAAGTGTTCAGTGATAAACGGATCGTTGCCATTCAGCATGTTTCCTTGTCGTCGAAGTGGGACTACACATTCCTTAAGAAAATATTGGTCAAACGACAAGACGAAGAGGAGTATGACTTCTGTGAAGCGGATTTTCTGAGATTGTCACTAAACGACATTGAAGATATGTATCTTGCAAAGGTACAAGGACGAATGCGACAATTCTCTACTACTATCCAACGCGAGTACATCAAGTCATTGTTAATCTTCATCAGAAGCATCGTGATCCAAGAACGTGTAGAAGACATTCAACTTGCCATGGAATCCTATCAGAAGCGCTTAATCTCACAAAACCACAGCTCGACCTTCCCGACATAAACCAACTTGCTCAGTACACCCTTATCAAGAAACCATTTGAGGTAGTCTACCGAAGTGAACTACACCACAATTGCTTCATGGCGTGCAAAGAGCTTCACAAGTTTGGGGATCATACATTGAAGAAAGTCAGGGACGGATTAGCTTATCGGTTAAAGGAGATACATGATGGCATAGGGTCACCGAAGAGATGGAATTCAAGGGATTGAAGGGATGTTAAGAAGATCATCACGCGGATTGATGAAAGGTTGTTCAGAAGGGATCAGATCAGAACTTTGGAGAGTTTCATAGGCGGTCGTCCAAGCATATCTCTCACGGGCTACCAACGTCCGGAACGCATTCCTGGAGTTATTGTTGGAATACCTGAGACTCCTGGTACCCCTTAATATGTTTCTCTTATCATTATTTGGATGTGTGATTTGTATCTGACTATGGCTTGTGCACACATAATAGTGTACAACCCATACGTGTCATGAAAGGACCTTGTGGTACGCTTCAGTGCCACAATCCTATAAAAGGAAGCTTCTTACTTTTGAGTAAAACTTATCAAAACTTTCACTTTCAAAGTTTTGCTCAAAAGAACAAGTACTTCCCTTTATGATTTTCAAAACCTCAAAAGTTAATATCACTTGTTGAGGGGGAGTATTTGCTTAAAAAGTTTGTTCACAAATTGTTCTTCGTGGTAATATTCCCACAAAACTCGAAATGGACATACTCGATATCAAAATTTCGTCAAAAATAACATTAATATGCCATTTTTGAGGGGGAGAAAATTATGTGATAAGAAATATGTTGTGAATTGCTATTGAATATTCGTGATAAAAGACTTAAGCAATGAATTGACGAGCTCTAAAACGTTAGTAACTCGAAAAGACTTATCCGGGACGGGTAATAATTTCAAGCTAGTTCGCTAGTGATGTAAACGTGTCTCGCAAAGGACTTGTCCTAGTAGAATGTACCATTCGAGAAACTCTTGGTACACATGAACTTTGACGGGTTTGAACCCTTCGAGGTTTAGCCACACCTTCAAGATAGTTATTAGAGCTAGTTGTCACCTAAAAGCTGACAATGTAACTCTTTAACTATGCAACGTAACCGTGTCTCATGGGGAATTGTCTATCTAGAGTTGATCAATTCAAAAGTGCGCGCTCTTCTCTCACCGTGCTAATTTCTGTCAAAATACTTAAGCACGTGTGGAGGGGGAGTATTTCTGCAAAATACAAAACTTTTTCAGTGGTACAAAATGTTTTTAATCATAACCACTTTAAGAGATTTTCATGAAAATGGTTTACGGCAACATAGGTTAGTCATAGAGTTATAAGGTGACTAAGCTTAGGAATAACCGTCCTATGATCTGCCAGAGCCGGAGGGATCTACCCAAGGACACCACCAATAGTTAGAATTTAGAAGTCCTTAGGTATGATTATAAAAAAGGAGAAAATGAGAATCGTAGAAAGAAGGAGTTGAAGAAATAAAAAGAAAAGTAAAGAAAAGGGTGAAAACAAATAGCCCTCCAGATTATTCAACTTAGGGCAGACACCTGGTTCAATTCATACGCTACTGGTTGTCACTTTATGACATCGGTATTGAAGATCAAAGTCATCATGGACCCAGTGACGCATGCAGTAAACCTTCTTAGCCACTCAAGTTTCTCTCAACAGAAGCTTATTTCATTCTCACAGGGAACCCTACGTAAACTATCGGCCTTCTCTTAGAGATTTCTGGTATTGAAGAAGGAGACCCTCTTCCTAGTCTCCGCTTAGGAAAACCAAAGCGCACTATTGAGTCTAGAGCCACGAGATTCATCAAAAGATCTCTTAGGTACACTTGACATTTCATCAGTTGTCGTTCAACCTTAAGGAAAGAAGTGATACATCATCGAGTCCTACACAGATCTTAGCAATCTGTCGAGAAAATTTATGAGAGGGTCACACATGTGATCCTCAGTGATTGAATGGAAACTCCTGCCAGGGTCAACATCAAACAGCCCTGACAACAAGTCACTTTGGTAACTCCTTGTGGGTTACGCTTAGTGTGTCTCAAACGGTCTACAGTCGTGGGGTGATGCTTCGGTGTACCTCAGTGACTCACCTGAACTGTAGGTGTACTTCGGTACATCGCGTTATCTCACTTGTGGGAATCCATTTCAGGAACAACCTTAGTGAGAATTAGAGATGTGTTTTCATACTATGTTGTTAACACGCTCGAAGTTTAAACTTGTAAGCGCTGGATTATTTCTAACCCATGTTTTATGTTTTCTTCTTATGGATGCTCGCGGGTGGAAAAGATCGTGCAGATTCTTCACATGCTGATACCAACAACAACACTAATTGAAGTTCTCTCAAAAGGCAACACAAAGTCAGAATGATTCTTCGTCAAAGTCAAAGAATCTACAAAGTTTAAAGACTAAGAGAACTACATCAGTACGGAAATCCAACAATAAAGAGTGTGTGAGCATGTTGGAGAAAGACGTGGAGACACTGGAGCAGCGAAGCGGACCTGATGCAGATAACAACAACATACTATCACTATCACCACAAAGAACAAAGATCAAAGAACAAAGATTAATGAAGACGTCAAAGCTGAAAACTTCAAAGTAAACAAGATCCTCACACTGGGGAGATTGTTGGAATCAAGACACTTCTTATCACAAGAAAGAAGAATGTCAAAAGACGTCAAAGCAACGATTACATCAGCACCTATAATGCTTTTCACTCTAATCATTAATTACCAACACTTAGGGGGAGATTGTTGGAATCACTCCTAAACTATATTTCAAGTGTTTGTAATCAATATGTAATAGTTAGCTTAATTAAGGCTTTTAAGTTAGTAATCAAGGCTAGGCTCATGTAGAAAGCCCATGAGCCTATCCAAGCCCAATAAGAAAGGAAGGGAGTTAGTAGTGTTGCCCTAGCTCCTTCCCTTATAAATAATCTTGTAAACCTTCACTTGAAGGTTGGTTTTTCACTTTACATAATTCCTTACGCCTAAACTTTCTATATTCATTTGTGTATTTTTGTGTTAAGTGTTCATCCGATCATTCTTATCTCTATTTCTTCATATTGATGCTTGTGTTACAAACATGGTGACCTATCAGGACGCCGTCAGATCGCCGTCATTAGGGTTTCGTCTTGGCCAAGTAATAGTTGGGACGGCTTCACATTGTAGTTGTGACGCCGTCGGCCTTCAGTAGTGACGTCATCTGATTCTGGATCTAGGTCGTCTGGGATGAAAAGTCTTCGTGACGCCCTTCCTATTCAAAGCCTGGCGCCGTCAGGTGTATTTTAGCAAAAAGTCTACTGAGCCGTCACAAATTTTATTACGTATAGAGGGACGGCGTCACCCTTTGATTGTGACGCCGCCAGCTTCAATTCCAGTAGCTTGAGTGTCTTCGATCTTGACTTAGCCATTTTCTTCATATATTCACTCCTTTTCGTCCAAAAATGCATCATTCCAGCATTTTGCTTCTAAGAGACCTAAAAAGTGAAAAGGAACGAAATTAAGCAGTAACGGATATAAAAGTGGGCGATTAAGGGCTTAAATGACCCCTTAAAAGTGTACGTTTTAAATCCTTATCAAATATCCCTACACTTGGTATTTGCTTGTCCTCAAGCAAATGTGCTTTTGGCCAATCAATTTATAAGTTAGGGGGCATGAAGCATTGGTTTAACATAATTCACAACAAGTAAAAGTACCGAAATAGTCATAACAAGCACGGAAATTATATATTAGCACCTCACAAGGGGTGTTTGGATTCTCTCATCCCTCGGGTATATATGAAATATAGTAAATGGAAATGGAAGATAAACCCTCATTAACCAGTCATAGTACATAGATTACCATAGGCTTGAGACTAGATCAAACCTCCACCGCTTTGGCGTAAGTACCTACGAACAACTATCTAAGAGGTCTTTTAAAGAGTTGTAACATTAGGCTTACGGTAGGGAAACAAAGGGTTTGGTTGGATATGCGATTTATTGGTGGCAAGTCAAAAATCTTATGTTACAAGCATGAAAAGAATAGCGTTGCTAAGCCAAGACTCGACTCACTAAACTCTAGATAACTTTGAAACAAACAAACATAAATATAAAGATAAATGCAGAATGGTAGCCCATAAGTTTTTTTTTTTTTTTTTTTTTTTTTTTTTTTTTTTTTTTTGGCATACACTTTTACTCTACCATCCTCTAAGATAACATCAAAATATAAGGAATTTATAGGAGCATCCCTACACTTGAGTTTTTATTACTCTAACACTAATTTGACCCGAATTGAAAAGATCAAAACACTTGAAGTATTTTATTACGTAAATACAGGGAATTTGAATTTAACTTTCTTTCCCGTCACTCCATAAAATTTTACTTTAACCATGAGTCCCAATCATCCCAAAACTGTGTACAAAAGATATGACTCGACTTAGCAACAGTACAAGTAAGTAGATAATTGAACTAAGGGTTTAGTATGATAACAATAATGCACTAAAGGTAAGTGCATACAAGGTAGGCTAAGGCGATTTGGGTATACATTTGGGGGTGGATTGTAAACAATGCTCTTCATTGATATTCTGGAAAACCGAAACATCACGAGAATCGCGAAAAGGATAGGCTCTGAGGGGTTAACTAGGGGTATCGTGTACTAAAGATGAGTACATCACAAGGGTGTGGGATAATTACTCAACCAATGTGGAAGAAGTAATTATAATACGGGTTTCAAACAAGGGTTATCCTAATGCCTCTTATCATGTCGTTATTCCTAACTACACAAGTTTAGTCTCACAAGCGATCTCGGGATGCATCACAAAACAAGTTCTAGAATCTATTATACTACCGGTACACTCTCGAAGCATTAAAAGTGAATGCTTTAATTCCTATAGATCTAGGGGCGAACCTCACATTTTTGGGGTGGAATTTGAGTGGTAAATGGTTTTTTGTGCTAGTCATATAACTCCTATCCATGAGACGCTTTATTAAGACTAAAGTCCCACTCGTACATGTCATGAAAATTTTTAAATTTGGCGCTAAAATTACCCTAACCAATATTTCCCGTAGCTTATTACACAAATGAAATAGGACAAGACAAATATTCAAGGATAAGCATAGTTTCAAAGTTACCGTTTTATTCTCCCTCCCTACACTTAAACTGAACATTGTCCCCAATGTTCCCCGAAAGTATCAAACTTATGATAACGAAAGGTAATTAAAAGAGAAAGAAACTAGTACTCCTCTAATTAGTTTGGTAGGATCCGTTTGAAGTAGTGGTTAAATTCTTTTCCAAGAAGAATATACGTGTGATAAGCTCCATCCAAGATTATGTATTTTCTTCTTGATAAATAAAACCTGCACACTTTAAGAAAGTAGACGAAACCTTCGCGTAAAATCTGCGGTAAAATCATATATGACTCAACTAAACTAGGATATAATGCTTGTGGCATGGATGTTTGCAGATTTTCTGTAAAATTAAGACCTGAAAATTTCTAAAAATTTATAAATAGCACAGAAAACGAGAAGAATTTTCTAAGCTGTTTCTGCTCCTCCTGACGTTGTCAGGTTCTAATCCTGACACCGTCAGGTTATCCTGACAGAAACTGGTCTACTGCGTTTTTCTGGAAAAATTACACCTTTAAAATCTGGAAAAATTCCTGCAAAACGTCCATTAGGACTCGATACAAGCATTTGACTCTAACAAACACACATATATATCATTTTCAATAATCGTAGTTCTCATGTTCACGTTCTTTTAAAAACGTGTGTAATCTTCCCTACACTTATCCTTTTTGTAAAATACCTTTATATGTAATAAGACGAGGTTAAAGACAAAATAAAGCATTTTCACAAATTCAAACATGAGAACATACAGTAATGAAAAGATATATAACAAACAAACAAGCAAACAATTAAGCATGGGTTGCCTCCCACGAAGCGCTTTTCTTTATTTATGAGTCTTGTAGCTTGACTCGAAGTCGTGCTCCTACGTGACTTGATTTCTGTCACCTTCTTCTTTGTGACGATCTCTATTGGGGTTTTCCATGCTATAGTAGTGTCCTATTATGCATCTTTACACGAAGTCATTTTCCCCCCAATCGGTTCTATATCCCGGTTCTAATTTCAAACAAACCTTATAGAACCCAAAAATCTTACTCATCACATAATATACACCTTTCTCCTTATCCTCCTTATTCCTATAGTAGACCGATAGCTTAAGTTTCTTTTCATCATTGGATAGTGATGAAAATTTCTCAATCTTAAATGGCATTTGGTAAGCTACGTCATCGGTCTCATCCTTAAATCTAATTATTTCTAACGACGGATCATAAGTCATCCTGGTGTTTTCTATGAAAGGCTTTCCTAGAATTACGTGGGACAAGCTAGTATCTATGGCCATACTAATATCCTCTACAATTATGAAATCCGTAGGGTACGTGAAACTACCTACATAGACGGGCAACCCCCTAACTCTACCAAGGAAATTACAACTAACTCTTGGATCATCAGGATCTTGCCTATTTGGGATAGGTTTCTTCATCACCCAATTATAGTATGTGCTAGTCATGATGTTTATTGGGGATTTTCGATCAATTTAGGCCTTTTCCACGAAAAGATGTCCTATGCAACATGGTATGTTGAGATTCCAAGGATTTCCAAATTTGATCCGAGGGCTTTTCCTAACATACATGTGATGAAGGCCGCGCACTAAGTGTGGGTGGCGAGAGAGTTCCTCTTCCGTAGGAAACTTATTGAAGTATTCATCACCTACTTCGTCGGTCGATTCTTCCTTAGGAGTTTCACTAACCTCAAGTGCCGTCTCATGGTTTGCTTCTTCATTAGTCCTATTTGGTCTCACTTAGGTGAGGGTGTTGACGAATTGAACATGCTTGGATAACTTACTTTGGTCCTTAATTTTCACATCGGAAGCTTCGGGAGAATGAGTCGAGATGTCATTAACCTTTTCGGTGGTATTCCTATTACTATTGGTCATGGCTTTCAAAAGGTTATCTATCTCCTATCCATCTCGGCTTGTTGTTGGTTAAAGCGGTCCAAAAGCTTGGCTATTTGAGCTTCTTGGGATGTAACTAGGTGTTTTGTTTGCTAGGGTCGTGGGACCATGGGGAATCATTAGAGGTGAATTCTTTGGTTTGTCCCCAATTGTAGTCGGGTTTGCCCCTCCATGCTTCTCGGGCATCATTGAAAGTCCTAGGTCCAGGTGTTGTGGGGAATCTTCCTCCCATTCCATTGGTACACGAGGATGCGTAGTCAACGGAAGCTTGTTTGGGGAGTCTTGTGCAAGTACGAGTGTCATGGGGACCACTACATAGCTCACACAAGGAAGCTAATTTGTTCACTTGACGTGAAGACTTAGTATTTTCGTAGGAGCTCATTAGGAATTTGACTTGATCTTCAAGCTTGAGCATCCTACGATTGGAAGTTTGTGAGTCATTGAGAGGCAAGGAGATTGCCTTGACGGTTTTGGGCAACTCACGGGGGTCATTCGAACTTTCTTTGTCATAGAGGGCAAGGTCCTCTATTGTACCCCACGATTCTTCCGCGGTGAGATCACTAAGTTTGCCACCGGCCGCTTGGTCGATGGATTGCTTAGTTGAGAAGTTGACATGATCATAAAATATTTGGACTTGAAGCCAAAGATCAATGCCGTGATGAGGGACTTTATGGAGCAAGTCCTTGAATCAAGTCCATGCCTCGTAGAGAGATTCACCTTGATGTTATTGGAACATGAAGATTTCATTCCTAAGTTTAGTAGTTCTCCCTGGTGGGAAAAATTGGGCAAGGAAACGAGTGGTGAGCTCATCCCAACTTTAGATAGATCTGGCGGGAAGTCGCTCAAGCCAATTACTACCTTGGTCCCGTAAAGAGAATTGGAAGAGACTTGTTAGGTTCCCATATTGTAACACAAGCATCAATAGAAGAAATAGATGAAGGAGAGATCGGTTGAACAATACCAAACACAAACGTATGGATAATAAGAAGAGTTATGCTTAGAGTATGAAAGATAAATTGAACAACCAACCCTCAAGTGAGGGTTTACAAGAGGTATTTATAGGAGGGAACTAGGGCAACACTCCAAGTTCCCATCCTTTTACTTATTGGGCTTGGCCTAGGTTTATGGGCTTTCTACATAAGCCTAGCCTTGATTACTAACATAAAAGCCATATTAAGCTAACTATTACATATGAATCACTAACACTTGAAATATAGTTTAGGAGTGATTCCAACAATCTCCCCCTAAGTGTTATTAATGAATGATAGAGTGATAAACAATGTAGGTGCTGATGTAATAGTAGCTTTGACGTCTTCTGACATTCTTCTTTCTTGTGATAAGAAGTGCCTTGATTCGAACAATCTCCCCAGTGTAGGGATCTTGTAACTTTTGAAGTATTCTGCTTTGACGTCATTTGATTTCTTTGTTCTTTAGTACTTTGTTCTTTGTGATGGTAGTGATAGTATGTTGTTATTGTCTGCATCAGGTCTGCTTCGTTGCTCCAGTGTCTCCACGTCTTTCTTCAACATGCTCACACGCTCTTTGATGTTGGATTTCAGTATTGATGAAGTTCTCTTAGTCTTTAAACTTTGTAGATTCTTTGACTTGACGAAGAATCATTCTGACTTTTGTGTTGCCTTTTGAGAGAACTTGCATGAGTGATGATGTTGGTATGAGCATGTGAAGAATCTGCACGATCAGTCCACTCCAGAGCTTCCATAAGAGGAAAACATACACACAGTTAGAAATAAGCAGATTCCGGCACTTACAAGTTTGAATTTCGAGGGTGTTAACAGCATAGTGTAAAAAACACATCTCTAATTCTCACAAAGGCCGTTCCTGAACTGGAGTCCCACAAGTTAGATAACACAATGTACCAAAGTACACCTACAGTTCATATGAGTCGCTGAGGTACACCGAAGCATCACCTCACGACTGTAGACTGTTTGAGACACACTAAGCGTAATCCACGGGGAGTTACCGAAGTGACCTGCTGTCAAGGCTGTTTGATGTTGACCCTGGCAGGAGTTTCCATTCAATCACTTAGGATCACATGTGTGAACCTCTCATAAATGTTCTCGACAGATTGCTAAGATCTGTGAAGGACACGATAAAGTATCACTTGCGTTCTTATCGTTGAACGACAAGCGATAAAATGTCAAGTGTACCTAAGAGATCTTTTGATGAAATTCGTGGATCTAGACTCAATAGTGCGCTTTGGTTTTCCGGAGCGGAGACTAGGGAGAGGGTCTCCTTCTTCAATACCAACAATCTCTAAGAGACTAGGGAAAGGGGAAATCCGGCCGCCACCCTATATCACTTTTCCGGCCAATTTTCATCCCTATTTCGTCCTCTCTACTCATCTTGATGGGTATGCAATATGATTAGGGCTGTTAATATTCTCTTGAGGGTGGTTGGTTTCGATTATCATGCTTATCTAATCGGATTTCTCCATTTATTGGTGGTTTTAACCCGTATTCATTCATTAATCGTTTTTTTAGGGTTTTAAACCGTCTATCTTTTTTTAATTGATCCCTTTTACCTTTGATGCATAGGTCGGTTATTCAAATTGATTATATATTCATAAGGGTCGATTTCTTGCCTTTTTTTATCCTATGTCGAAACCCTAACAATTCCTTCATGCCTAACGATCACCTTTTTCATGGTTGTCTTTATTTGTATTAGGGTTTAGGCTTGTTATTGGTTCGATAGTGTTCCTCATGGTACTTATTGTATATTTTTTGAGGTGATTGGGGTATAGATCTGCTGTTCTTGAATGAGTTACGAAACCCTTATTTAGGGTTTTGATTATTTTGATCAGATTTGTTGCTAATGCAGGACGTTTCCAAGTGTTGTTGGATTGGTCGTTGGAGTATTGTTCGTAACTGATTGGTTTATGGTTCGTTTGTTGGAAGTGGGTAAGGAGAGAGTGTGTTGTTCTTATTGCGTTTATGGCAGGTTGGTGCTGATTATTATGAAACCCGTATAGGGTTTGGTTTTCAATCTGCTGTAGCGTTCTGGTTTGCATGGTAGGGTGTGTTATCACCCTATCCAAGTGTCCTTGGTGTTCTTTTCATCCTATTGTCGATTCTAAATGGTTTCCACATCTGATGATCGAATGGGTATGAAGTTTACGTGGTGTGATTTGATCCTGAACGCGTTCTTGTTTATCATGTTACTTGGATCTGGTCTTGCTTTTTGTATATTCGATCTACTTGTTATGCTGGAAGGTTGGGTCGTTTAGACCATGTTTATGCTTTAAGTTCGATTTGCTACGGAAGTCACTCTTATTAGGTTATTAGATTATGCTTTTTGCATAATACTAATAGAAGACGCAATTGGTTGAAGCTGGAAGTTTGAACTACTATGACGATTTGAAGATTCAAGGATTTGTCTAATTGAATAGCATTTAATTTGTGTTATTTTTATAGTCGTTGTAGTTTATGTTCAATGTATGTTTATATTCAATGTAAGTTATAAGAATGGCGTGTCATTCTTATATGAGAGTCTGTAAGTGTCCTAAGGGACTGAGATGAGGGAAGTCACCCTCATCCTATGTACTTCAACGCTTTTTGGTGTAATGAATTTTACCGGGGTGAATTAACCCTTTTACCCAAAAGAGAAAGCTAATAGTTTACGTAGGGTTCCCTGTGAGAATGAAACAAGCTTCTGTTGGGAGAAACTTGAGTGGCTAAGAAGGTTTAGTGCATGCGTCACTGGGTCCATGACGACTTTTATCTTCAATACCGGTGTCATCTAGTGACGACCAGTAGCATATGAATTGAACCCGGTGTCTGCCCTAAGTTGAATAATCTGGAGGGCTATTTATTTTCACCCTTTTCTTTGCTTTTCTTTATAATTCTTCAACTCCTTCTTTTCTCCGATTCTCATTTTCTCCTTTTTATAATCATACCTAAGGACTTCTAAGTACTAACTATTTGTGATGTCCTTGGGTAGATCCCTCCGGCTCTGGCGGATCATAGGACGGTTATTCCTAACCTTAGTCACCTTATAACTCCATGACTAACCTATGTTGCCACAAAACCATTTTCTTGAAAATCTCTCAAAGTGGTTATGATTGAAAAACATTTTGTACCACTATAAGAGTTTGATCATTTGCAGAAATACTCTCCCTCCACACGTGCTTAAGTGTTTTGACAGACATTTGCACGGTGATAGAAGAGCGCGCACTTTTGAATTGATCGTCTCAAGATAGACAATTCCCCGAGGGACACGGTTACGTTGCATAGTTAAAGAGATACATTGTCAGCTTTTAGGTGACAACTAGCTCTAATAACTACCTTGAAGGTGTGGACAAACCTCGAAAGGTTGTCAAACCCGTCAAAGTTCATGTCTATCAAGAGCTTCTCGAATAGGTACAATTTACTTGGATAAGTCTTTGGAAGACAAATCTTTTCAATGTATGACTGTTCAAATCCCGTCAATTCATGGGTTAAGTCTTTTCACACGACGATTCAATAGCAAATCAACATATTTCTTATCACAATAATTTTCTCCCCCTAAAAAATGGCATATAAATGTTATTTTTGATAACGTTTTGGTATTAAATATGACCATTTCGAGTTTTGTAGGAAGATTTCCACGAAGAACATTTTGTTTGAACAAAGATTTTAGCAAATACTCCCCCTCAACAAGTAATACTAACTTTTGAGGTTTTGAAAAACGTAAGGGGAAGTACTTGTTTTTTTTTTGAGCAAAACTTTTAAAAAATGAAAGTTTTGTTAAGTTTTACTCAAAAGTAAGAAGCTTTCGCTCCTTTTATAGGATTGTGGCAATGAAGCGTACCACATGGTCCTTTCATTACAAGAACGGGTTGTACACTGTGATGTGTGCACAAGCCATTGTCAGATAATCAAATAAACAAAATCACAATCAAGAGAGTACCCAATGATTACAGACGATCAGCTACTTTCTGAGGACGTTGGAAAGTCAGAATCGGAAAGTTTGGTCATCCTCCCACATAGCTCTCCAACCGTTGCATCTGATCCCGATGAATCAAACATTCATCAATCCTAGTGATAAATCAACGAACAGCCTTGCGATCCTTTGAATTCCATCTCTTCGTCTGAATTATACCCAACTCAATGTCCTTCAATCGATATGCCAATCCATCTCGAACCATCCATCTCCAGGGTGGCGTCATAGAACTTAGTAAATTTCATCGAAAGCCATGAAGCAAGTATGATGATTTTCACTTTGCTTGACAAACCCAAACTTTTGTTTATGAACGATTTTGTACTGAGGTTGTTGATTGATTCCGATGAAGTGTAGAATTTAGGTAAGATTCGACCCTGAGGTGGAGAACTTCAACACGCTCTTTGATTTGAAGCGTATGAAAACAAGGAGTGCAGTAATGTACTTGATCTAAATTTCGGTTGAGGTTCTGGTTGCGGCTCAGGTATGTCGTGATCCTCACCACCAGTGTATGTAAAGTGATCAACGGTTTTCTCCATTGGTGGTGTGGTTTCTGAATCCCTTGGTTGATCAGATGGTGGGGGCTGTGTAGCTTGTTGTGTAGTGGTGATAACCTGCTTAACCATTTGTCGAATCATTGGATGGAGTTTCCTTCTTAACAGATTTTGTTGTTGACATAGGTGTTTCTTATGTTGATGGAGGTGATGATTGAGATGATGATTTGGGTTTGGTGGAAGTGTCAAGAAGTGTTTCAGAAGACTGTTGGGTTTGTGTATTGGATTGTCAACTATGTAGTTGTCTGATTCCTTCTTAAACTTTTCCTTCTCAGCTCAAGCAGCTTCTTTTGCCTCTTTTCGAATCATTTCCTCTTCAGCCGCCAAATTATCATCATCAGGGACTCTTTCATCCTTATCATGATCGTAATCTCCTTCGTCATATATTTCCACATCTTCACCATGATTTTCTTCTTGCGGATGTTTTAGTTGTTGGTGTGGTTGCCTTATTTCAACAGTTGTGGTGACAGTGACACCCTGATCCTTACTGGGTTGATTAACTGGATCGGATGGGGTAAGAGATGTTTGCAATGGATCTTCCATAAGTGGAGGACTACTACTTGACCCTCCTGCCCCACCGGGTTGATTAACCGGAAAGGTTGAAGCATGGTATTCCATCCTTTTTTGTTTTAATGTCTTATGAAATTTTATTTCCTCTTCCATTAAATCATACTCATCAACAGGATGACTTTGTGAGCATGAATTTGAATGGATGTTGCAGAAGGATGTCCACAGCAATTTTGCAAGATGATTATGAGCATATGAAGTTGTTGAAGATGACACGGAGATTGTTCTTGCCAATTGTTTTGTCGTATCCAGCTGGGAATGTGTTTGCCATCAAGAGCTCTGCTGGGGCATTGATGATTGCTTTATTTGTAGCCATTTTGTGATCTGAAAGACATTAGACAAAAAGACAGACATATGGAAACATAATGTGTTTGTTTTAGTCTGATTTATTATCTAATTCCTTGTTTGATGGTAACATGTTTATGTTAGTTACAAGTCCTAAGTCACATTATTCCAATTGATTGAAGTTGATGTGATAAGTTATGTGAACATGTTAATTTTGAAATTTCAAAGTCCAATTTTTCACTTAACACACAACATATTAACTTTTGTAAGCTTATACGAAACGTCAGGTATTTGTGACTTATGCGTAACATTTAACAAGTAACATATGCGTAACAGGCCAAAATGTAGTGAACAGTGGGTTATGAGTAACAAGGATCCTTATGCGTAAGAAAGGAGCTTATGCGTAGGAGTAAGCTAAAGCGTAAGACCAAGCTTATGCGTAAGAGTTTCTTACGCGTAAGACAAGTTCAAAGGCTTTAGGCTTACGCGTAGGAATAAGCAAGATGTTACGCATAAAGTTTACTCGTAAGAGTAAAGCTTATGCGTACCAAGCCTTGTTTACGAATATCTTTCCAAGATACGCGAAATCCACTGTAGACCTCTTATGCGTAAGAGTTACGCGTAAGATTTCTCTTAGGCGTTACCTTTACGCATAAAAGTATTCTTTAAGCGTAACGGTTTGAACACCTGAAGATTCTGACATTACGAATAATTAACCTGTTAGCTATAAACATGAAAACTTGATTGCAGTTAATTCCAAACATCTTTTAGATCACAAAACAAGCATAAGAACATATCAGATACACACAGAAAGACTTAGGCGTAAAATTACTTAAACCCTAAACCCTTAATCTACGTGTAAGGGATATAGCTACACAAATCAAACAAGAATGTTTCTGGAGTGTCCTAGATGTCATATGAGTGCAATGGAACAAGATTTAACACATTTCCACCACAGAATCAGAAGATTTATGGGAGATGAACCCTAAAAGACCTAAAACTTAAATTCATACAGTTTAGATGTTTCTGGGCTAATTTAAAGGTTCAAAAACATGCATATAAACTTATTCTAACACTTTCTTGACTACCTAATAACATGTCACAAAATAGAAAAACCCTAGATGAGCGTAAGAGCCCTAGAATTCAAATTAATGAAATTTAATATTCAGGATGGTTTTGGACGATTGAAACAAGTTTAATAGACACTAAGAAAGGTTTTAACACAACTGATGAGTGTGTAAATACTCATCATTTTTAGTCAAATCTGAACTGCAAAACGTTTAAAAACGCTCAGAAATGCATCAAAATACTGAAAATATTCCAAAATTGCATTTTATATGTTTCAGATGCAAAATGTTTAAAATCAGATGAAAAACGAGCAAAGTTTGCAAAATTGGCAGTTTTAGTCCCCCAAGTTTCAAAAGTTGTCAAAAACAGTCCCTGAGCACATAATTTCAAAAGAAAAAATCACCAAAGGTCCTTTTTAAATCAAAAGTTGTCAAATTTAGTCCTTTGGTGAAAAATATCAAAAGTTTGAGAAAATTATAAAAATGGTCCTCCAAGTTTGAAAATTGGCAAAATTGGCCCCTGGAAAATTGGAAAATGGCAAAATTGGTCCTTGTACTTTTTGAGATTGTCATTTTCAGCCCTTGGAAATAACTTTGATGAAATGGCAGCTTAGGTCCCTGTGTTTTCAGAATTTACATCATAGGTCCTTGTTATTTAAACCAATTTGGACCCTTGCACCTAATTTGACCCCCTGTCAATAAGCACTTTGAACCCTCCCTTTTATTATTAACCAGTCAAACACTGGTCAAATAAAACCCCTACGCGCCAAAAGCTGTTGTCTTCCCCATCTAGCCCTGCAAAACCAACCAACCCATCCCCCCTCCTCACCTTTCCTCTCCCCTTGTTCCCCCCTCCTCAACAACCTGCCAAGTGCATTTAATGCTTCCCCCCTCCCACACTCAACCTAAACTGCCAAATATCCATTTTTCCCGCCAAAACAAAATAAAGGGCCAAGATGTCTTGAAGTTATCCAATGGCCAAAAACACATCTAGGATTTGAGGAGAGAGGTGTGAGAAAGCACTTGGAGCTATAAAAAGGGAGAAAGAAGCAGTGGATGGAGTTAGCTAGTTTTCATTTTTTCCTTTAATGTCGTTTTCTCTTTAAAATGTATTAGTTTAAATCAAATGTTGTAGTTTAAGTTTATTTGCATCCTATTCAAGTTAAAACATCTTTGTATTGTACTTTTGACTATCAATCTAAATTTTCATATAAATCTCCAAAGTTCATGCTACTGTTACAGTTTTCAGTTTCAAAATCCTAGGTACAAGTGTTAGTAGTTCATTTTTAAGCTCATACAAGCTCACTTAAGCTCATTGAAGCTTTTGATAAGCTGGGAATTCAATTCTAAGTAATTTTGTATCTTGGTCAAACAAAGTCAAACTGGGTTAAATCTGGATTCAGAAATGATAATGGTTGATGCAGTGATGGTGTTGGGTTGAAGTAACCTAGGATAGTGTAGGATTTGGTTTGGTTTCAACCTGCAACCAGCTGGACAGTGTGAGTAACCTTTTCACTTTTCATTCTTTTAGTCAATCTTGCAGTTCATGCTTGTACTGGTATCTGTGATCACTGGTATTTCTAGCCTGTTTATATAGTTGTGTTTAGGTATTGTAAGCTCAGTTTGATCAATGGAATTGGTTAGCTCAGTTGTAATCTCATTTTAATTTCATAACAGTTGAAATATAGGTTGTTTGGATTTGCTGTTTTGTATGAGATGTAGGGTTATTATGTGGTAGAAATTTGTTGGTTTATGTGAGTTTAGCTCCATCACTTTCATATCTGTCTTCATTTTGTGAATACAAACCACCTAAGTCAAAATTACTTCACAGTTGTCCTAATCTGTTCACTGTTGAAGATTTTGCAACTCAAAATCTTATTTTGTGTTTGAATCACATAGATATATATTGCAGCAGGCTTATTTCATGTATTCATATCATAATCAGTACAAAGATTAGCTTCAAAGTTCATAATAGTCAAACATTTCAAATCCTTCAAAAAGTCAAAATGCAAAATCTCAGTTTGAGCCCATCTAGGAAGATTTTTCATGAGCTCATTTCTGAATCATTTTCAATGTAACTTGTGGTTTTATAGAACCCTACTGGTCTAGTTTCTTTTTGTCATTTTTGTGTAGTTTTGTTAAATTCTTATAAGCCTCAAATAAGCTTATCAATATGGTGCTAAGTG
Organism: Chrysanthemum seticuspe; assembly: GCA_019973895.1. Lineage (NCBI taxonomy): Eukaryota > Viridiplantae > Streptophyta > Magnoliopsida > Asterales > Asteraceae > Chrysanthemum > Chrysanthemum seticuspe. Next base: position 176,339,083 of record BPTQ01000009.1, on the reverse strand, counting down.
CCCTGTGCAGGGCACTGTTAATTGCACAAGGTTTTTGCAGGTTTTGCAGACCTTGCACAAGTCTCATTTGAGCTTGTCTAGGTCTGTAATTTGGTTTACAAGTTCTCTACCAGGTCTTCTTTAAGTTCTAGCATTTTCTTTTTAGTCTCCAGCTTATTCATGTGCTTATTTCCATGTCCAAACCTGGTACCCCTTTAACAGTTTTCTGCCATAATCTCATATCATCAATCTGATCTAGCTTGTAATCCAGAGGTTGTGGTTTATTGATTCTGGCTGCATTTGGTCATTTTTAGCTCATAGTAGTTTCTGTTTCAGTTGGGTACCTTTTGGTGTGCTTTTGGCTTATCCAAGTGCTTATTTATAAGCACTTGGCACATCAGTTCCTTATTCCTTCACACATGCACCTGTTTTTCTATTTTTCCTTTATTCCTCATATTATTTTAGAGTTTTCCTGAAATTGTCAGATTTTTCTAAGTTGATTTGCTATTTTTCTTAATTTAAATTAGTTTTTAAGCATTTTTAATTAGCTTTAAATACAAAAAAATTAAGAAAAGGTTCAAAAAAATAATTTTTCATTTTTCTTAAGTTTAGATAAATATAAAAAGCCAAAAAACTATTTTTCCATATTTTCCTTAGTTAAATTTGTATTTTTAAATAATTTAAGTAGTTTTTAATAGTTTAAAATTCATAAAAAATAGAAAAATAATCAGAAAATTACAAAAATAGTTTTGAAAATTATATTTTGATATTTTATATTTTTCTAAGTCTTAATTTTATTTTTCTAGCTTTATTTCCTAATTTCTTGTATTTTAGGCTATTATTTAATAAGTAAAAATAGTTTTAAATTAATAATAATTAATATAATAGTTATAAAATTAATTTTCTTTTTCTAAATATTTTCTTTTATCATTAGGATTGTAAAAATGTCATTTTCATATTTTTAGGACTTTTATTTCTTAGATCTCACTTTTTATTTTGCACGTTTACGTAATTTTTATTTAAACGTGAGTTTTAAGTTTTAAACGTTCATCAATTTTAAAATAGTGATAGCGTTTATTTAATATTTTTAATCTCCATTAATTTGCATTTAAGCCGTTGTACTTTGTTGGCTTTTCCTGTAGTTATAATATCATTCAAATCCCTTTTTCGTTCAAATTCCTCGATCACTTTACGTTTGATAATCCATTGCATAGCTCGCTGGGACATAACGACCCGGGGAAACACTATACTCCTCAGATCTTCATTGAGTTCGTTCCTGAGCAGTTTTAAGCTTGTTACGGTCTGCCATTCACAAGTGGCAGGCTTGTGTGATTTAGCTTGACTGTTCTGGAGCGCAATCAAATTTTTGGCGCCGCTGCCGGGGAGCTGTGCTGATAATCTTACGTCTAGCAGATTTGTGATTTGGATATTCACTCTTTGTTCATACCATCATTATGTATATGTTTATATTTTCTTATCCAAAAATACAAAAACACTCTTCTCATTCCTCTTATTCGTTGATTCTATTTCTCTTACCCTCTTTTGCCGTTTAATTCTATTCTTCGTATCCTCTCAACCATTTGATTCTCTTCTTAATCCTCTATATGTTTAATTCTTATGTCGACAATCGTCAACATCATCGTCACAAATGTGTGTGAGCGGTGTGGAGGGCCTAATTCAAGCGAATTTTGCAATTCGTGCGAATTATCCATCAAAAATTCTTTTCAAAGTTATTTCGACCACCCGCCACAACCTGAAATACATTCTAATCTTGACAAACCAGTTCAAACGTCGGAGCTACCCCAAGCACCCACCGAGGATTACGAGGACACTTTCTTTGAAGATAGAGCCCGTAATCTAATCGAACAAATTCAAGCCGATGAAAAAAAAGGTCGAGAATTAGAATTGATTGTGATGAACCCGTTCAAACACCGGTGACTAGCAAGAATGACTTGCCTAATCTTCACGTTTCTCAAGAACCAAAACCGGAGACCATAACGGAAGTGGTGGAAATTGCTAGCTCTCAGAGCACACCACTTGTCCCACCTCCTGATTTTTCTGAATGTTCTTCGAGACTTGATAGTCATTCGGATCACCATGTTGGTTTTGTTGATTCTTTGAATAAACTGATTCCTCTACATAACTCTCAAATGCAATCGTTTATTCCTTGTGTCGGTTGTGGTGAGCCTCTCTTTGGTTCACCCTGTCGTTGGTGTACTTGTGTACAATGTGGTAATGATATCCATAACGGGAGTTGTTTGTTTTGTGGTTCGAGGAATTCATTTGATTATGATCCTAATCCGAACTCATTTAACGACCCCTCAAACTTTTCCAATTACCCACCACAGCCCGACTTATCTTCATATAATCAACACTTCTGTTGTGAATTTTGTGGAGGTCCTCACCAAGGATTTGAGTGTCAATCCGGAAACACGTTTGTCTATGAACAGTTTTCCAATAATGCTCAGAACTTTGGTTATAACCAAAATCCATATGATTCACCTGTCCAGACTCAACAGTTTTACTGTTGTGAGTACTGTGGAGGTCCCCACTTCAGCTCTGATTGTCAAATAGGGAACCCATTTCCTTGTAACAATCATGACTCTTACATGTTTGACAATTTCCAACCTCCACAGCACCATACGGTTCAAACTCCACCTGAGCCGTTGTCTCATGAAATCTCCCAGGATCTTGAAACCGCAATGAAATCACTTAATGATATGATGCAAAACTTTAAAAATCAAGTGAGTGGTGAAAAGACCATGGGAGAATTGCTTGCCGAAGAGCGAGAGGCCCGTAAATCTAGGGAAGAATTATTAGTCCTAGAGCATGCAGCTCTAAGACGTTCCCAATTTCTTAAGGCAGCTCTTTATGATGATGACGAGGAGAGTTTTTATCCTTTTAAAGATAATAGTTCTCAACTCCCTCAGTCAGTTGATATCCCAGCAGTTGAGATTCCATCTCAAACAACTGCTATCACACCCGAAGCTCCCACTCACTCTCTGAACATGGGGGACGAGCATCTTGACACTGTTCCTGAAAAGGAATCGGACGAATTCATAAAGTCTAGTGTTGAGGACCTTGTCCCAATCCCGAGAGAGTCACAGTGAACTTTTGACCATATGTGTGATTCTCTTTCCCCTCTTGAGTGTTCAAAAGATCATTTTGAAACTTTCTCGGATCTTAGCGAAGATTGTGCTTCCTATGGAAACATCGAGTACGTTGAGGCATCACTTCCACAATCTGATGCTGATCATCTTCTTGAGGAGTTCTCCGGTGAACTCACTCACATCAATCCACTCTTTGATTTCGAAGCCGATCTGGGAGAGACTGAAAGTCTCATTGATGATGATCGTTCACTCACTTCTTATCCCAACAATCCAAATGAGAATGTTGATCACTTTGTTCCCGAAACATTCAAAGCTACTTTCACCAATCCTCTATTTGAATTCAACTCTGAATTCACTTTAATTTCTGAGAATCCACTATTTGATACTCAGATTGAGGATAGTGATGAGCTCACAATGGAACAAGAGTTCACAATTTCACCTCATGTGAATGATTCTCTCCATGAAGAGTTCTCCGGTGAACTCTCTCATGACATATCTCCTCCGGAACATGATCATTTTTATTTTGATCTTGAGGATGATATTAGCTCGGAGGAAGGTGTACTCTATCGTATGAGTTTGCTTATTGATGATACTACCCTCACCCTTCCTCCCGATATGTCTACATTTGAGGATGAAGAATGGATCTTGATTGTTATCAAAATCTTTCTTCCTTTCCTCAAATATCTTGTGATTTCCCTTCATCTTCACTCCTTCGGGAATGAAGACACTATCTTTGACCCCGGCATTTTCACTTATCATTTTTGAGCCGGTTCTATGTATATCTCATCGGTGTGGAACTTTCACGTGCTTCAAATGTTTGTCCAAACATCTTGAATGAAAGTCCGATGGAGATTGTCTCTTCCACTTTGCTTCCCCATGAACCAATGAATTCGGGGTCGAGTCAAGCTAGCGACTCGGTAATCAAAAACAGTAGCTTAACATGAGTTTTCACCCGTGTGTACCACCCTAGTGTGGGGGAGTTGCCCCACATGTTATATATATAAGTATTTCAAAAAAAAAAAAAAAAAAAAAAAAAAAAAAAAAAAAAAAATCTTGCTAAATAATGGCCGTAGTATTTCCCTTTTACGTTATTTGTTTCGGCATAACCGCCGGTACTTTGAATATTGAGGGCAATATTCATTTCTAAGTGTGGGGGGGAATTCTCACGAATTTTATCATATAATTATACCAATTCCCCCGTTTTTGGCCAAAATTTTTTTTGGAGTAAGTGTTTTACACTTACTCAATTGGTTATCAGTCCGCCTTGTCTAATAAACTAAAGGATTGGCTAATCCAGGAGCAAACGGCTCTTGGTAAAGATATCTCAAATCCGTTTACGGCTTGCAATTTGCCCAAAATTGTATGGTATTCAACTCACCATGTCCTAAAAAGTGAAGAGTTGGCTAGCCCGCAAGTTTATGGCTTGTGGTAAAGGCAGTGGAAAAACCATAATTGGTAATCAGCTCACCAAAGATAATATTGATAATTTATCTAAGAGTTGGCTAGTCCAGAGCAAACGGCTTCTGGTAAAGACAAAATCAAATCCGTTGGAAGCTGGTGGTTTGCTCAAAATCACATGGTTATCGGTGTACCATGGTTCTTACTTGAACTGAAACATTTGGCTACTCCAGAAGTAATGGCTTTTGGTAAAGAGTTTCAAATCCATTAAGTTTTTCTCAAAAGATTGCTAGGGACTAGCAATAGTTTAGTGTGGGGGATTGATGAGTGTGTAAATACTCATCATTTTTAGTCAAATCTGAACTGCAAAACGTTTAAAAACGCTCAGAAATGCATCAAAATACTGAAAATATTCCAAAATTGCATTTTATATGTTTCAGATGCAAAATGTTTAAAATCAGATGAAAAACGAGCAAAGTTTGCAAAATTGGCAGTTTTAGTCCCCCAAGTTTCAAAAGTTGTCAAAAACAGTCCCTGAGCACATAATTTCAAAAGAAAAAATCACCAAAGGTCCTTTTTAAATCAAAAGTTGTCAAATTTAGTCCTTTGGTGAAAAATATCAAAAGTTTGAGAAAATTACAAAAATGGTCCTCCAAGTTTGAAAATTGGCAAAATTGGCCCCTGGAAAATTGGAAAATGGAAAAATTGGTCCTTGTACTTTTTGAGATTGTCATTTTCAGCCCTTGGAAACAACTTTGATGAAATGGCAGCTTAGGTCCCTGTGTTTTCAGAATTTACATCATAGGTCCTTGTTATTTAAACCAATTTGGACCCTTGCACCTAATTTGACCCCCTGTCAATAAGCACTTTGAACCCTCCCTTTTATTATTAACCAGTCAAACACTGGTCAAATAAAACCCCTACGCGCCAAAAGCTGTTGTCTTCCCCATCTAGCCCTGCAAAACCAACCAACCCATCCCCCCTCCTCACCTTTCCTCTCCCCTTGTTCCCCCCTCCTCAACAACCTGCCAAGTGCATTTAATGCTTCCCCCCCTCCCACACTCAACCTAAACTGCCAAATATCCATTTTTCCCGCCAAAACAAAATAAAGGGCCAAGATGTCTTGAAGTTATCCAATGGCCAAAAACACATCTGGGATTTGAGGAGAGAGGTGTGAGAAAGCACTTGGAGCTATAAAAAGGGAGAAAGAAGCAGTGGATGGAGTTAGCTAGTTTTCATTTTTTCCTTTAATGTCGTTTTCTCTTTAAAATGTATTAGTTTAAATCAAATGTTGTAGTTTAAGTTTATTTGCATCCTATTCAAGTTAAAACATCTTTGTATTGTACTTTTGACTATCAATCTAAATTTTCATATAAATCTCCAAAGTTCATGCTACTGTTACAGTTTTCAGTTTCAAAATCCTAGGTACAAGTGTTAGTAGTTCATTTTTAAGCTCATACAAGCTCACTTAAGCTCATTGAAGCTTTTGATAAGCTGGGAATTCAATTCTAAGTAATTTTGTATCTTGGTCAAACAAAGTCAAACTGGGTTAAATCTGGATTCAGAAATGATAATGGTTGATGCAGTGATGGTGTTGGGTTGAAGTAACCTAGGATAGTGTAGGATTTGGTTTGGTTTCAACCTGCAACCAGCTGGACAGTGTGAGTAACCTTTTCACTTTTCATTCTTTTAGTCAATCTTGCAGTTCATGCTTGTACTGGTATCTGTGATCACTGGTATTTCTAGCCTGTTTATATAGTTGTGTTTAGGTATTGTAAGCTCAGTTTGATCAATGGAATTGGTTAGCTCAGTTGTAATCTCATTTTAATTTCATAACAGTTGAAATATAGGGTGTTTGGATTTGCTGTTTTGTATGAGATGTAGGGTTATTATGTGGTAGAAATTTGTTGGTTTATGTGAGTTTAGCTCCATCACTTTCATATCTGTCTTCATTTTGTGAATACAAACCACCTAAGTCAAAATTACTTCACAGTTGTCCTAATCTGTTCACTGTTGAAGATTTTGCAACTCAAAATCTTATTTTGTGTTTGAATCACATAGATATATATTGCAGCAGGCTTATTTCATGTATTCATATCATAATCAGTACAAAGATTAGCTTCAAAGTTCATAATAGTCAAACATTTCAAATCCTTCAAAAAGTCAAAATGCAAAATCTCAGTTTGAGCCCATCTAGGAAGATTTTTCATGAGCTCATTTCTGAATCATTTTCAATGTAACTTGTGGTTTTATAGAACCCTACTGGTCTAGTTTCTTTTTGTCATTTTTGTGTAGTTTTGTTAAATTCTTATAAGCCTCAAATAAGCTTATCAATATGGTGCTAAGTGCCCTGTGCAGGGCACTGTTAATTGCACAAGGTTTTTGCAGGTTTTGCAGACCTTGCACAAGTCTCATTTGAGCTTGTCTAGGTCTGTAATTTGGTTTACAAGTTCTCTACCAGGTCTTCTTTAAGTTCTAGCATTTTCTTTTTAGTCTCCAGCTTATTCATGTGCTTATTTCCATGTCCAAACCTGGTACCCCTTTAACAGTTTTCTGCCATAATCTCATATCATCAATCTGATCTAGCTTGTAATCCAGAGGTTGTGGTTTATTGATTCTAGCTGCATTTGGTCATTTTTAGCTCATAGTAGTTTCTGTTTCAGTTGGGTGCCTTTTGGTGTGCTTTTGGCTTATCCAAGTGCTTATTTATAAGCACTTGGCACATCAGTTCCTTATTCCTTCACACATGCACCTGTTTTTCTATTTTTCCTTTATTCCTCATATTATTTTAGAGTTTTCCTGAAATTTTCAGATTTTTCTAAGTTGATTTGCTATTTTTCTTAATTTAAATTAGTTTTTAAGCATTTTTAATTAGCTTTAAATACAAAAAAATTAAGAAAAGGTTCAAAAAAATAATTTTTCATTTTTCTTAAGTTTAGATAAATATAAAAAGCCAAAAAACTATTTTTCCAGATTTTCCTTAGTTAAATTTGTATTTTTAAATAATTTAAGTAGTTTTTAATAGTTTAAAATTCATAAAAAATAGAAAAATAATCAGAAAATTACAAAAATAGTTTTGAAAATTCTATTTTGATATTTTATATTTTTCTAAGTCTTAATTTTATTTTTCTGGCTTTATTTCCTAATTTCTTGTATTTTAGGCTATTATTTAATAAGTAAAAATAGTTTTAAATTAATAATAATTAATATAATAGTTATAAAATTAATTTTCTTTTTCTAAATATTTTCTTTTATCATTAGGATTGTAAAAATGTCATTTTCATATTTTTAGGACTTTTATTTCTTAGATCTCACTTTTTATTTTGCACGTTTACGTAATTTTTATTTAAACGTGAGTTTTAAGTTTTAAACGTTCATCAATTTTAAAATAGTGATAGCGTTTATTTAATATTTTTAATCTTTTTAATCTCCTTTAATTTGCATTTAAGCCGTTGTACTTTGTTGGCTTTTCATGTAGTTATAATATCATTCAAATCCCTTTTTCGTTCAAATTCCTCGATCACTTTACGTTTGATAATCCATTGCATAGCTCGCTGGGACATAACGACCCGGGGAAACACTATACTCCTCAGATCTTCATTGAGTTCGTTCCTGAGCAGTTTTAAGCTTGTTACGGGCTGCCATTCACAAATGGCAGGCTTGTGTGATTTAGCTTGACTGTTCTGGAGCGCAATCAACAACTCATTTCAATCCAAACACTTTTATGCATAAACACCCAATTCGTTTGAGTGAATAATTTTCCAAAATCAGTTTAAAGAGTTTTAACCGTTGGATTTGAAAGATTTTTGAAATCCTTGTTTAGAATCTTGATCAAAACAATTTAGAACTTACGGATTATGAAGAGCTTGAACGGATTTAGAAGATTTGATTTGGGCCGTTTGATCTTGGTTGTTTAGGAGTTAATTTGCCAAGTTGACACATTCAGTCCCTCAACCTTAAAGAAGTTCCAACCAAGTTCCTTTAACTTCCGTTTAGGTTAGACAAAACACATGTAAGGCAAGAAACTTAACGATACTCCCCCTCGACTTTTGAAGACATTTGAGTCCGAGGAGAGTATTTGACAAGAAACGTATCCACCATTTTGGAAGAAACAACATATTTTTGAAAACATGGAAGTACAAGGTTTTATGAAACTGAAAATTATTTACTTTCCCCCCTCTCAACACGTGTTCGGGAAAAAATAGTGAAATATTTGATAGAACAAAGTGTTAACTGAAGATTTGTACTTGCGATGTTTGAAAGAATTTAGATAGAAGAATATTTTTGAGATTTTCTGATTTTATATTTTTGTATTTTGTTTTTGAAAAATATTTACAAAAGATGTTTTGGTGTTTGACTGGTTTTTAAGAATGTTTTAAAAGTTCATCCAGTTCCTCTGGAGTCAAACACCGCATACCAATCCGGTGGACCAACTCATTAAACCTAGCAGGAGCTAAGGCTTTGGTGAGGAGATCTGCCAGTTAGTATTCAGTACCTACAAAGTATAATTCAACAGTACCCTTTTCCACGTGCTCCTTGATGAAATGATATGGAAGATCGATGTGCTTTGATTTCGAATGTTGAACAGAGTTGCACGAGATCGCAATAGCACTCCGATTGTCGCAGTACATCGGGATTCTGTCAAATACGTAACCATAGTCTTTGAGTTATGTTCTCATCCAAATGACTTGAGCACAACACGCCGACATGGCTACATATTCTGCTTCGGTTGATGAAAGCGATGTACAATCCTGCTTCTTCGATTGCCATGACACCAGTTTATCACCAAGAAATTGTAATGCTCCTGAGGTACTTTTCCGTGAATCTAAGCATCCTGCGTGATCAGCGTCTGAAAAAGTTATTAGTTCAAAACCATAATCCTTCGGATACCAGATCCCCAAGTTAATGGTTCCCTTGATGTATCAGAGGATTCTTTTAGCCTCGGAGAGGTGGGTGATTCGCTCCCAGACGTTCAAGTTTTCTCACACAAGCTAGCCACTTGTGAATGGCTAACCGTAAGAAACTTAAAACAGTCTAGAAACAAATGCAATGAAGATCAGGAGAGTATAGGGTTTCCCCGGGTCGTTATGTCCCAACGAGCTGTGCGATGAATCACCAAACGAATAGCGATCGAGAGGATTTGAACAGAAAAGAGTTTTGATTATGAACAATTATACCTAAAGAAAAAGTTTATAAATTACAGGGGCTTAAATGCAAATTAAAGAAAATTAAAAAGCTAAATTATATTAAATAAACGCTATCACTATTTTTAAACTGATGTTTTTGATTTTTCTTTTATAAATCTATTTTACTCCTGAAAATGAGCAACTTTTATGAAAATGACTTTTGTGGAAATACGAGAATTCTTAAAAACGAGCTACGAAAGTGAAAAATTAAGGAACGGGAATGTAATTAAGGCAAGGGAACCCTAAATGACTAAAAATAAACTATTACTAAGCCTAAGGAATGATAAAACTAAGCTACACTAAGTCCTAGAGTGATAATATGCAAAAACGTGAAAACCCGGGCTAATCCCGAGCCTCAAAAAGTGAAAATGATGCAATTTAAGGCCTAAGGATGTGAAACTAATTTTCCTACGTTCTAAATGGCTAAAAATAATTTTAGGAAAAAACCGTGTATTTTTTCGACTTTGAAATTATTTATTATGATTTAAAAACTAATTTAATCTAATTTAATTATAAATAATACTAAACTATTTTAGAAAAATCTGAAATTTTCACAGAAAATACCTTAAGCCTAACTGATTTTAAGAAAAATGAAAAAGGGGTACACTACTTTTAGAAATAAGCAACTAAAAAGCCAAATAAGCTATTAATACTAAAACTGTTTTTGTATTTAAATAACTAAGGGTGCAAGTTTCTACCAGTAAAAGACCCTAGGGCAGATGGATGAGAGTGTGTGTGGTGAGCTGGGTGGCCAGAGTTCGAATCCCAGCAATGCTATTTTTTTGCAAACATTTTTTTTTTGATTTTTTCTTTTACAGCTTGATTATAAGAACAAATCCAAGATTTTTGTAAAAGCACTTTTTGTCAAAACTTGAAGAACAAGCAGTTTCAACTGCTTATTTACCTCAGTTAAGTATAGCTCAAACAAAACTCCTTTTATCAGATTGTAGTACCAAATTACTTGAATAAGCACTTTGGAAATAAGCAAGCATGCATGGTTTTGAAACAAGAATAAGCTAGATATGTTGAAAATCAAACAAGAACAAAGTGACAAAAAGGAAATAAGCAGTTTTAAGAGATCCTAAGCATTCATGAGGAAATAAGCATAAAAGGGACAAAATAAGCTACAATTGGATAATAAGCATAAATGAGCACTAAATAAGCTAAATACTACTAAACCTAATCTATATTATCTAAACAAGCACTAAAGTATCCTAAATAAGCTAAAGCTAACTTATGATAAGCTAAAAGAAAGCTTGGTGCCTAAGCTGCTGTTATGGGACAGCAAAACGGCCAAGTGAGGGCTGATTTGGCTTAAAAATAAGCTACTAACTCTAATCCTAATCCTAAAAGGGGACCTAAACATGCAACTAGGGATAGTGGGGTATCCTAAAATCTACTTGGGAGCTATAAATAAGCCTAAAGCAGCTGAAATATAAGCTATGAAAAGCATGCAATGGGACTGCAGCAAGCTGCTGTAACAGAAAAAAAAAAAGACCAAGTGCAGGTTTTTAAATGCAATTTTAAGCTAAATAAACTGATCCTAAGTGCATAATAACTATCAATATATTTAAATGGGTATGTGAGGACTTAAGAAAAGCAGTTTTGAAAATATTTAGACCACTAAAAAGCTCGTTAAAAAGCCTTGGAACAGCAGCTGTGGCTGCTGTTCTTGTTGGGCAGAAAAATGTTGAGACAAAAATTTTTATAAAGCAAACTTGGCAAAACTTAGTTAAACCAATTTCAAACTTCTAAAACTAACTGAGAGCCTTAAACTGAGTTTGACTTTGAAAGTCAAACAAGGTAAAAACAGCTTTTTGTTCCCAAAATAAGCTTAAACCAAACACCCCTTTATGGGGTGTTAAACTTAAGTAACAGATTTTTTAAAAGCAACTATGTGAGTTTCACTGATGAATAATACTTAACACTTAAAAAAAAACAGAACTTAGGACTAATAGATAATGAGCAATAAGCTAATAAGCACTCAAGTGCTTATTAGCCAAATAAGCAGTGAAGAAAAATTGTAAGAAAAAAAAACTTTTTCATTAATTTAAAAGGCAAATTACAATAATAAAAACAGAAAAACTAAACTTTTTAAAACTACTAAAACCTACTGCCCTTGAAGGCTTACAAGTCATTGCTATTTATACTAAGTCTTCCCCTGGTCTTCATTCTCTCTTCCTCCTTTTTATTAACAGAAGTACTCCCACTTGCTTCCTGAGCATTTCCCATCAAGAATCTAAGCCATTGGATCACTTGGGTTCTTTCTAGCCTTTGATGGATTTTTTGGCGGGAAAACGTTTTTAACAACTTGGGGTGGATTGAGTGCAAGGAGGGGGGAAGCATTTATTGCTTCTTGTTGTTTGGTGTTGGTGGAGTGATAAGGTGGGTTGGTGTGTGGCAGGGGGTGAGGTATTGTCTGAGTTAGCAGAGAGGTGGGTGAGGAAGACAGGACTTTTGGAGGGAAAGGGGGTGAGGAGCTTGACTGGTTTTGACTGGGTATATAATAGGACAGGGGGGTCAAAAGGTGTAAATGGCAGGGGGTCAAAAAGGTCATGGCAGGGGTCCAAATTGGTGCAAAGGTTCATGGTTTGTTTTGTAATTCAAGGACCATTATGTAATTTCTGAATTTTGAGGGACCAAGGCTGCCAATTGACCAAAGTTGTTTCAAGGGACCAAAAGTGACAAGTTTCAATAGTACAAGGACCAAAATAGAAATTTTCAAATTTCCAAGGACTATTTTTGCCAATTTTTAAACTTGAAGGACCAAACTTGTAATTTCTCAAAACTTTTGATATTTTTCACCAAAGGACTAATTTTGACAACTTATGATTTTAAAAGGACCTTTGGTGACTTTTCTTTTGAAATTAAGTGCTCAGGGACTATTTTTGACAACTTTTGAAACTTGGGGGACTAAAACTGCCAATTATGCAAACTTAGCTCATTTTTCATCTGATTTTGAACATTTTGCATCTGAAACATATAAAATGCAATTTTGGAATATTTTCAGTATTTTGATGCATTTCTGAGCATTTTTAAACGTTTTGCAGTTCAGATTTGACCCAAAATGATGAGTATTCACACACTCATCAATCCCCCACACTAAACTATTGCTAGTCCCTAGCAATCTTTTGAGAAAAACTTAATGGATTTGAATCTCTTTACCAAAAGCCATTACTTCTGGAGTAGCCAAATGTTTTAGTTCAAGTAAGAACTATGGTACACTGATCACCATGTGATTTTGAGCAAACCACCAGCTTCCAACGGATTTGATTTGTCTTTACCAGAAGCCGTTTGCTTCTGGACTAGCCAACTCTTAGATAATTATCAATATTATCTTTGGTGAGCTGATTACCAATTATGGTTTTTCCACTGCCTTTACCACAAGCCATAAACTTGCGGGCTAGCCAACTCTTCACTAATTAAAGATATGGTGAGCTGAATACCATACAATTTTGGGCAAATTGCAAGCCGTCAACGGATTTGAGATATCTTTACCAAGAGCCGTTTGCTCCTGGATTAGCCAATCCTTTTGTTTATTAGACATGGCGGACTGATAACCAATTGAGTAAGTGCAAAACACTTACTCCAAAAAAAAAATTTTTTGGCCAAAAATGGGGGAATTGGGCGGTATAATTACATGATAAAATTCGTGAGAATTCCCCCCCACACTAGAAATGAATATTGCCCTCAATATTCAAAGTACCGGCGGTTATGCCGAAACAAAGAACGTAAAAGGGAAATACTACGGCCATTATTTTGAAAGTTTTTTTTTTTTTTTTTTTTTTTTTTTTTTTTTTGGAAAACTTATATACAAAAGTGGGGGCAACTCCCCCACACTAGGGTGGTACACACGGGTGAAAACCCATGTTTAACTACTGTTTTTGATTACCGAGTCGCTAGCTTGACTCGACCCCGAATTAATTTGTTCATGGGGAAGTAAGTGGAAGAGACAATCTCCATCGGACTTTCATTCAAGATGTTTGGACAAACATTTGAAGCACGTGAAAGTTCCACACCGATGAGATATATTCCCGGCTCAAGATAATGGTATATAGAAATGCCGGGGTCAAAGATAATGTCTTCATTCCCGAAGGAGTGAAGAATAGGAGAAGTGACAGAATATATGAAGAAAAGAAAGAAAATCATGATAAAAATCATGACTAACTCTCCATCCTCAATAGGAGAATTCATAGTTTCATGAATCTCATCAGTTAAGCTTGCCTGATCAAGACATATTATGGGTGTGTCTAGATCAAAGTAGAAATTATCATACTCCGGCGGAGATATGATATGAGTGAGTTCATCTGAGAACTCCTTGAAGGTGAATAAATCATATTCAGAATTGATATGAGTGGGTTCACTAGTGAACTCCTCCAATGTAAATGATTCATAATTGGGGAGAGAATTATGAGAATGAAAAGTGGTACTGCCACTAATCTTCTCTCCCGTAAAACAGAAGGCTTTCATTTCCGGAATAGAATCATCGGAAACAATGCCACTATCCTTAATGGGGATAGGAGATGAAATAGGCTTTTCATTAAAAGCCTCGATTCTAGAAATGAGAAGATTAACATTCAATAATGTTGCACGAAGTGCTTCATCTTTGATTTCAGTGTTAGTAACTTCATCATTCTCTTCTTCTAAGCTAACAAGCTCAGAAGGTAAATCTTCCACATAAACGATGTCTCCACAAGACAACGAATCATCATCATCAGAATCGGAGAACATCTCAACATGATCTTTTGGGAAGACAAGAGGGGTAGGGATATCACACAAATGCTCGAGAATTCCCTGTGACTCTCTTGGGATTGGGACAAGGTTCTCAACACTAGACTTTATGTATTCGTCCGATTCCTTTTCAGGAACAGTGTCAAGATGCTCGTCCCCCATGCTCAGAGAGTGAGTGTGAACCTCGGGTGTGATAGCAGTTGTTTGAGAATGAATCTCAACTGCTGGGATATCATTTGATGAACTTGATGAATCTTTATAGAATTGAAGGATATCAAGTGTATCCTCATCATCACTGTCATCAGGAATAAAACGAAATTGAGAGCTAGATCTGGCTGCTTTTTCTTTTGCAATTGATTCCCTAATAGATTTTTCAAACACAATTTGGGAATTTATTTTAGCAGCCTGCTCTTCGGCTAACAATTCTTCCATGGATTTTTGATTTGGATTATCTTGGGAATGTCTACATTCCTTCAAATCTTTCACTAAATCCAAAAGATCAAGGAGAAGATTTTGAGGAAGTGGCTCAGGCTGAGGTGGTGCCTGATTCATTTGGTACTGTAGAGGTTGGTTATGATATGAAGAGTCGTATTACAAGGAAATGGATTCCTTGTTTGACAATCAGAGCTACAGTGTGGACCTCCACAATACTCACAACAGTAAAACTGATGTGGTTGTGAGTTATATGTGTGGTAGTCATAATTGTTATCAGGAACCTGCTCATAGACAAGCGTGTTTCCCAATGGACAATCAGAACTGGAGTGTGAACCACCACAGTACTCACAACAGTAAAACTGCTGAGTCTCACAGTGTGGTAGCTGATGGAATAAATCAGTTGTGTTATGGTAAGAATAGGGATCTTGGTTATAGACAGACCCGTTTCCTAACTCCACCATGCCACAACTGGGGCAATTGCCACCATTATAAGGACCACCACACCATTGACAACCAAGAGGGTGAGGATAAGACATAGAAAGAATCAAAGGTTTTCAGAGGGGTAGGGATGAAGAATCAAAGATGTGAGAGGGTAAAGATGGATATTTTTGGATTTTTGGATAAACATATTGTAAAAATAAGAAAGAAAATCTTTTTGGTTTTTTTGTGTTTGTTGAAAACTTGAATAAAAAAAATGTTTTTGGATTTTTGGATTTTTTATAAGAAAATATATAGATATAGATGGTATAAACAAGGAGTGAATATTCAAATCACTAATCTGCTAAACGGAAGATAATTAGCACAGCTCCCCGGCAGCGGCGCCAAAAATTTGATTCGCTCCCAGACGGTCAAGTTTTCTCACACAAGCTAGCCACTTGTGAATGGCTAACCGTAAGAAACTTAAAACAGTCTAGAAACAAATGCAATGAAGATCAGGAGAGTATAGGGTTTCCCCGGGTCGTTATGTCCCAACGAGCTGTGCGATGAATCACCAAACGAATAGCGATCGAGAGGATTTGAACGGAAAAGAGTTTTGATTATGAACAATTATACCTAAAGAAAAAGTTTATAAATTACAGGGGCTTAAATGCAAATTAAAGAAAATTAAAAAGCTAAATTATATTAAATAAACGCTATCACTATTTTTAAACTGATGTTTTTGATTTTTCTTTTATAAATCTATTTTACTCCTGAAAATGAGCAACTTTTATGAAAATGACTTTTGTGGAAATACGAGAATTCTTAAAAACGAGTTACGAAAGTGAAAAATTAAGGAACGGGAATGTAATTAAGGCAAGGGAACCCTAAATGACTAAAAATAAACTATTACTAAGCCTAAGGAATGATAAAACTAAGCTACACTAAGTCCTAGAGTGATAATATGCAAAAACGTGAAAACCCGGGCTAATCCCGAGCCTCAAAAAGTGAAAATGATGCAATTTAAGGCCTAAGGATGTGAAACTAATTTTCCTACGTTCTAAATGGCTAAAAATAATTTTAGGAAAAAACCGTGTATTTTTTCGACTTTGAAATTATTTATTATGATTTAAAAACTAATTTAATCTAATTTAATTATAAAAAATACTAAACTATTTTAGAAAAATCTGAAATTTTCACAGAAAATACCTTAAGCCTAACTGATTTTAAGAAAAATGAAAAAGGGGTACACTACTTTTAGAAATAAGCAACTAAAAAGCCAAATAAGCTATTAATACTAAAACTGTTTTTGTATTTAAATAACTAAGGGTGCAAGTTTCTACCAGTAAAAGACCCTAGGGCAGATGGATGAGAGTGTGTGTGGTGAGCTGGGTGGCCAGAGTTCGAATCCCAGCAATGCTATTTTTTTGCAAACATTTTTTTTTGATTTTTTCTTTTACAGCTTGATTATAAGAACAAATCCAAGATTTTTGTAAAAGCACTTTTTGTCAAAACTTGAAGAACAAGCAGTTTCAACTGCTTATTTACCTCAGTTAAGTATAGCTCAAACAAAACTCCTTTTATCAGATTGTAGTACCAAATTACTTGAATAAGCACTTTGGAAATAAGCAAGCATGCATGGTTTTGAAACAAGAATAAGCTAGATATGCTGAAAATCAAACAAGAACAAAGTGACAAAAAGGAAATAAGCAGTTTTAAGAGATCCTAAGCATTCATGAGGAAATAAGCATAAAAGGGACAAAATAAGCTACAATTGGATAATAAGCATAAATGAGCACTAAATAAGCTAAATACTACTAAACCTAATCTATATTATCTAAACAAGCACTAAAGTATCCTAAATAAGCTAAAGCTAACTTATGATAAGCTAAAAGAAAGCTTGGTGCCTAGGCTGCTGTTATGGGACAGCAAAACGGCCAAGTGAGGGCTGATTTGGCTTAAAAATAAGCTACTAACTCTAATCCTAATCCTAAAAGGGGACCTAAACATGCAACTAGGGATAGTGGGGTATCCTAAAATCTACTTGGGAGCTATAAATAAGCCTAAAGCAGCTGAAATATAAGCTATGAAAAGCATGCAATGGGACTGCAGCAAGCTGCTGTAACAGAAAAAAAAAAAAAAAAAAAAAAAAAAAAAAAAAAAAAAAAAAGACCAAGTGCAGGTTTTTAAATGCAATTTTAAGCTAAATAAACTGATCCTAAGTGCATAATAACTATCAATATATTTAAATGGGTATGTGAGGACTTAAGAAAAGCAGTTTTGAAAATATTTAGACCACTAAAAAGCTCGTTAAAAAGCCTTGGAACAGCAGCTGTGGCTGCTGTTCTTGTTGGGCAGAAAAATGTTGAGACAAAAATTTTTATAAAGCAAACTTGGCAAAACTTAGTTAAACCAATTTCAAACTTCTAAAACTAACTGAGAGCCTTAAACTGAGTTTGACTTTGAAAGTCAAACAGGGTAAAAACAGCTTTTTGTTCCCAAAATAAGCTTAAACCAAACACCCCTTTATGGGGTGTTAAACTTAAGTAACAGATTTTTTAAAAGCAACTATGTGAGTTTCACTGATGAATAATACTTAACAGTTAAAAAAAAACAGAACTTAGGACTAATAGATAATGAGCAATAAGCTAATAAGCACTCAAATGCTTATTAGCCAAATAAGCAGTGAAGAAAAATTGTAAGAAAAAAAAACTTTTTCATTAATTTAAAAGGCAAATTACAATAATAAAAACACAAAAACTAAACTTTTTAAAACTACTAAAACCTACTACCCTTGAAGGCTTACAAGTCATTGCTATTTATACTAAGTCTTCCCCTGGTCTTCATTCTCTCTTCCTTCTTTTTATTAATAGAAGTACTCCCACTTGCTTCCTGAGCATTTCCCATCAAGAATCTAAGCCATTGGATCACTTGGGTTCCATCTAGCCTTTGATGGATTTTTTGGCGGGAAAACGTTTTTAACAACTTGGGGTGGATTGAGTGCAAGGAGGGGGGAAGCATTTATTGCTTCTTGTTGTTTGGTGTTGGTGGAGTGATAAGGTGGGTTGGTGTGTGGCAGGGGGTGAGGTATTGTCTGAGTTAGCAGAGAGGTGGGTGAGGAAGACAGGACTTTTAGAGGGAAAGGGGGTGAGGAGCTTGACTGGTTTTGACTGGGTATACAATAGGACAGGGGGGTCAAAAGGTGTAAATGGCAGGGGGTCAAAAAGGTAATGGCAGGGGTCTAAATTGGTGCAAAGGTTCATGGTTTGTTTTGTAATTCAAGGACCATTATGTAATTTCTGAATTTTGAGGGACCAAGGCTGCCAATTGACCAAATTTGTTTCAAGGGACCAAAAGTGACAAGTTTCAATAGTACAAGGACCAAAATAGACATTTTCAAATTTCCAAGGACTATTTTTGCCAATTTTTAAACTTGAAGGACCAAACTTGTAATTTCTTAAAACTTTTGATATTTTTCACCAAAGGACTAATTTTGACAACTTATGATTTTAAAAGGACCTTTGGTGACTTTTCTTTTGAAATTAAGTGCTCAGGGACTATTTCTGACAACTTTTGAAACTTGGGGGACTGAAACTGCTAATTATGCAAACTTAGCTCATTTTTCATCTGATTTTGAACATTTTGCATCTGAAACATATAAAATGCAATTTTGGAATATTTTCAGTATTTTGATGCATTTCTGAGCATTTTTAAACGTTTTGCAGTTCAGATTTGACCCAAAATGATGAGTATTCACACACTCATCAGTGGGTTTCAGTTGGTCTCGACTGATAACGGGAGCAAAGATACACGGAAAAAATAATATCAGGCCTGCTAGCTGTTAGATACATGAGAGACCCAATAATACTACGGTATTTGGTAGGGTCCACTAATTTCCCATGTAAATCAGCGTCTAGTTTCTTGGTATGTGCCATTGGTGTGGCATAGGTGTCGCAGTTTTGCATTCCAAATTTGTTTAAAAGTTCAAGGGCATATTTGGACTGACTTAAGAAAATACCACGGGGTGATTGATGAACTTGCAATCCAAGAAAGAATGTAAGTTCGCCCATCATGGACATTTCAAAATGTTTTGTCATAAGTTTTGAAAAAGCGTTTGAGTATTTTAGATGTGTTGACCCAAAAATGATGTCATCCACATAAATTTGAACAATTAAAATGTGTTCCCCGTGATATTGTATGAAAAGTGTAGGGTCGACCGAGCCTTTAGAGAAATTATTAGCGATAAGAAAGGATGATAACTTATCATACCACGCCCGAGGGGCTTGTTTGAGATCGTAGAGAGCCTTGTTTAGTTTATAAACATGGTTCGGGAACTCTGGATCAACGAATCCTTCTGGTTGGCTGACATAGACCGTTTCTTTCAGTTTCCCGTTCAGAAAGGCAGTTTTGACATCCATTTGAAAGACCGTGATGTTCATGTGAGCCGCGAATGCCAGAAATATCCGAACAGCCTCAAGACGAGCAACCGGAGCGAATGATTCTTCAAAGTCAATACCCTCTTCCTGTCTATAACCCTTAGCCACCAGACGTGACTTATTTCTGATTACGTTCCCTTCAGCATCCAATTTGTTTTTCCAAATCCATTTGAGACCAATGACGAAGACCCCTGTTGGTCTTTCAACCAATTCCCATACTTCAAGACGTTTAAACTGATTGAGTTCTTCTTGCATGGATTCAATCCAATTGTCTTTGGTCATTACGTCTTTAATGTTTTTAGGTTCAGATTGGCAGACAGTGAGTGCATAAATGCATTGTTCACCGTATGTGTGAAGACGTTGTCTTGTTACGACTGGTTGATTCGGGTTACCAATAATGTTCTCAAGAGGATGGTCTTTCGTCCAACGATGTGTGGAAGGTTGATGTTGATATACATTGTGCAGATTTGGAGGATTCAAATGGTTTGTAGATGATTCCGCAACATCTGGTGCAGCAGAGTCATTAGCAAACGGGTTGAAAAACGCATTTGGATCAAAATCTGCAGGTGGGGGTACTTCATTGTTAAGAACATCATCAACTGGTTCTGCGTCATTGGATGCAGCTTGTTCAACTATTGTTGTAGAGTCAACTGGTGGTGCTACTTCAACAGTAGTTGTTGTAGCAGGTGTATCAGGTATTGGAATATTATCAGGTTGAGCAGCGGAAACAACGGATACACCTGGAGCACGTTCATCAATGTCATCACTAAACAGCGGAGCAAATAGCTTTTCCATTTGTTGACGAGTAAGTTGGGGGCTTGGTTCAGCTGATGATGGGGTTTGAGGGAAGTTTAAACGATTGTGACCGGGTTCCAAGCTGTTATACTCAGAAGCCATAGTGAAGAAGTTTCAGAATCAGCTTCCCCCCAAACTGACAACTGTCTTTAGCAGATTTGAAACTTTGATGAAGTCTACATTTCCTCTATCTTTTGAAGGTTTCAGTATGCAGCGGAATTTGTAGATGAGCAGTAAACCACACAAAGAAAATCTGACTAATTGCGGAAGATCCGTTCGAGGGTAACATGCCAGAAATCAACAAGATCTTCTCACGTATGTAGACGCGTCACACCAGAAAAACCAGGAAAGACGAAATGATATGAATTTCCCCTGAATGTTGTGATCTTTCGGAATACTAATCACCTGTGAACATGCAATAACTCGATACCAAGACCGTGTGTGAGGCATCATAACATCATATTTGGGTAACTTCACACAAGATCACCCGTGAAATTGAGACGATAACACCAAAGTGAGACGTTTGAGCCACATATCGTCTTATTTCTTCCCCCTAATTAAAGAAATTCAAGAAGGCATTGGGTTTTTGCAAAGAAGCATGTAGAAGAACAAGGAAGCAATGACCAACTACACACTCTCTCCCCCTCGATGTTTTCAATGATTCAGAATCATACACCACGTATGTTGATGATGAATTGAAGACAGCGAAACCATGTATAAGGAGACAGCGAAACCATGTATGTTCAATTAATCAAACAAGTGTGAAGTACCATAAATATCTCGTGAGAATCAACTGCTGATAAAATTGCTTTGTTTAATCATTTTGTTGATCATCAGCTGTGTCATTGTTGTTGGAAACAATTTGATCTTCTGTTATCGAAGATTCGATTGGAGGTGCAGTTACAGCAACGGTTGTTGTTGTAGATTCAGGTGTATCAAAAATTAGAGTATTATCAGGTTGTGCAGCGGAAACATTCGATACATCTGAAGCACGACTTTTGACAGAATCTTTAACCAGAGGAGCAAGCAATGTTCCCAATTTTTGACGATTAAGTATACTGATGGTGCAGCTGATGGATCATTAAGTTTTAGACGGTGAGAAATGGGTCCTACAAGCCGTAGCTGTTGTACCTGTATAGAAAGTAGGAGGGGGAAAGAAAGGAAGAACATGGATCCCCAAGTGTAACTGGGTTCCAGATGTTAGAGACATAAGGATGTAGTGTCAATTATCTTTTGGACACCTGAACACGCAATTTTTATGATTTCCTTTCCTACCTCAGGGATAGATGTTGTGGGTTTCACACTTGTATTGATGCAACTAGTTAGTATCTTGCTTGTAGGAATCCACCTAAGACCAACTGTGTTGAAAACTTTACCCGTTGGAATCCATCTAAGGTAAGATCTAGGGGATGTTAAAACTTCTTTTGGGAAGAGTCTGCACCCTATATTGATCCACCTATTAGGTTTCTGAAATTTGACGTTTAGATCAACGGGTTTATTTCTAACTGTTTATTGATTAAACTTAGGTTTTGATTTGCTACTACAAGCAGTGTTATGTAACACATTGGAAGGCATCACACTAGGTCGTGAACCTAAGATTCCATCCTTTTGGAGTAGTGCCCTTTTCCTAGCCTTTTCTAGATCACAGTTCTTGTACGCGTCATTTGAATCATATGAATCTTTAATTTTAATGCTCAGTTTAGACACAGTGTTCAAACTAGTCCTAGATTGGCCAGGAGCAACTACTTGTTGAGATATAACAGAAATAGGTATAACAGAAACAGGTTTAATTGAAACAGAAGCATTATTCATTGGCCCGGAATGTAGAGTGACTGGTTTTGACAAATGATTATTCTCAACAACTTGGGAGGCAAACCGTGGTTTTGAAGATTTTGAACATTCAGATTTAAAAGCAGTTGGTTGTTAACTACTGATTGGTTTCTGATTGGTTTTAGAGACGATTTCCCCAAGATTGTTGGTTTTGCAAAATTAGTATCCACACTCTTGTCAGTTAATCTTCTTAGTTTGTTTTGTAAAGCAACATGTGCAAGCCCATTTGCTTGAAGTTGAGCCTTTCTAATGCTACAACCTCATTGTCCGCATTACCGACAGATGCAGTAATCACAACATTCTCAACATCCCTTTGAGCATTCCTTCTAGGTACATCAAGTCTTTCACCTTGCACGACTGCAGGATTTCGCGAATTTGATGATGTCTGACGCTTGGAATTGTTAATTTTTGAACACATCTTAGCCAGAGCTATGTAACCTTCTTTCAATGCCACAAATGCAACTTCTTCTTCAGAATCCATTGAGCTCTATCCCCTGCAGAAGACTCAAAGAGCAAAGGTGCGAAGTCGATATAGCACACAGAAGGCCGATATAGTAAATTTCAGTTTCCCTCCAAAAAAAATTTTGAAAAAAAAAATTTGACTCTCAAAATTTGAAATTCACTATAAAATTCAATTCTAAGGTTGTAAGAAAATTTTGAGTTATGACAATTTTGACGCTAAATTTGAGTTGAAAATTTTGAATTTGGGCCCAAAAATTTGAATTTTTGACCAAAATTATTATTATTATTATTATTATTATTATTATTATTATTATTATTATTATTATTATTATTATTATTATTATTATTATTATTATTATTATTATTATTTGTTGATAACTTGTGTTGATGGATCTTTGTAGTCGAATGAAACTTGTTGTTTGTTGAAGAAGTGCTTAGGCGTAGAAAACCAGCTTAGGCAAAGCAACACTTAGGCGTTAAAACACCAAACTTACGCGTAAAAGCAGTATTTACGCGTAGGATTAGCTTACGCATAAGAATTGAGAAACACTAAAGTTATGCGTAAACTGAAAGTTAGGCGTAGAAGACTTAGGCGTAGGATTAGCTTATGCGTAAGACAGAGCTTAGGCGTAAGAAAAATCTTATGCGGAAAGAGTTCTACGCATAAGTTTGAGCTTATGCGTAAGATTAGGGTTTTGCCCAAAAAATCTTTTACACTATCACAGTGTAAAGGATATCCAAAGTCGAAGTGTTTTCAGGCTTATCCAAGCAAGAAAACACTGAGTAAACCACGAAAACTGAAGATCGATCCAAGGATAAGTTACGCGTAAGATTAGGGTTTTGATACGCGTAAAACTTAACCAAAACTGATTTTTAGCCCAAAATGATTCTAAACCCGATTTTTGTGATGAAACAGCTTCAATATCACCAAAATAACACAAAAGTGTGAAACTTGATGATCCAAAACTTAGAAAGACCTTACGCGTAAAAAGGTATACACGTATAAAAACAAGTTTAAAAACAAGGAAATACACGTAAAGTTCGAAACTTTTTGCCAAAAACAGATATTTTAACACCTAAAAACGTTGAAAGTACAAGAATCTTGGATTGAAAAGTGTAAAAAATAAGTTTTTAAGTGTGACAAAGTTTGTAACCCGTGTGTTACGCTTAAGACCAAAAACCAACTTCAATACAAAACCTTTTCACCCAACTATTTGGCGAATGATACCACTGTTAGGTTCCCATATTGTAACACAAGCATCAATAGAAGAAATAGATGAAGGAGAGACCGGTTGAACAATACCAAACACACACGTATGGATAATGAGAAGAGTTATGCGTAGAGTATGAAAGATAAATTGAACAACCAACCCTCAAGTGAGGGTTTACAAGAGGTATTTATAGGAGGGAACTAGGGCAACACTCCAACTTCCCATCCTTTTACTTATTGGGCTTGACCTAGGCTTATGGGCTTTCTACATAAGCCTAGCCTTGATTACTAACATAAAAGCCATATTAAGCTAACTATTACATATGAATCACTAACACTTGAAATATAGTTTAGGAGTGATTCCAACAAGACGCAAGCGCGTAGTCTCCCGTGTGGTAGCATCAAGGTTGATGGAATCAACGATTTTAAGGAAGTCCTTGAGATGCTGATTAGGATCTTCAGAACGAAGTCCATGGAATGCACATCCGTTTTGCACCAACCGGATGGTGTCGGATCGTAGGGCCGTAGTTTGAGCTTGATCTGGGAGCTCAATGGTGTTCCTATAGCCTTGGTGGCTTGGTCTAGAGTATTCACCAAGAGTACGGCCTCTTGGCGGGTCAATGAGTGGTGGCGGGTTATCACCTTCCATGATGAAAAGTGATGGGATTACTAACAAAGTCAAGAAGAAGGGGGATAGACTACGAGGAAGCTAAAAATGAGAAAAAAAATCTTACTTGATAGGAATCAAGCAAGGGAAGCTAAACGAAATAGAAATCTAACTAGCTATTCTATTCCCCGGCAGCGGTGCCAAAAACTTGATGCGCGTACAAGGCGCATTCGGGGTCAAAGGAACTTCCTTTTCGTCGAGCAAGTTTTTCAACACCCTAGGCAGTGAACCTAATCGTTGTAGTGTAGTATTGGGTAAGCCTCGGGTATTGATATCGTTCTCTAGGGGAATAGGAATGCTAGTGAGAAGTGTACTACGCTAAGGTTGAGGTTGAGGAAGATTATTTTTTATCTTTTTATGTTTTTTTTAGAAAGCTAAGGGTAAAATCTCAGGGTATGGATTGGGGGGTGGTACTTCTACCGATTAATCTACTATCTAATTATCTAAACTACGGGTAGTCTTATGTCTATTGATGTGTGCTCGTATGATGATTCAAAACGTGCTTACCTAGATACTATTACTCCCTAGTTATCTTTTATTGGTGGTTGAATTGCCACGTCCTTATTCTTAACGCGTTGTGTTTTCTAAGGTCGTAGGGTGTGCCTTGTCCCCTAACTCTTTGAGATTACCTTAAGTTATTCCCTACGAAATTCTCTAAGATTCATAAACTAACTTTAAGGGTTATCTTTGGATGTTTAGCCTATCAAATCCGCTAAGTGATTTATAAACTAAGGTTCACAAAGATTACTTAAGCATTTAAACACAACGATGGTCCAATCGCACTCCTAACCCAATTACAATTAAGATAAGAGACAACCAATCAATAATTAATAACTAGGTTTCATAGATCTAAGCAAACACACAAGAAATTTAGCCAGACATGTTAAACACACAAGCATACACACATTCAATCGAAGACATAATGAAATTAATAAAGTAAAACACTTATTGTGATGTAAAATAGGGTATGAGAACCCTAAGATACTGTCCAAGTCGGACTACAAACGTTTAGGGTTTTTACTCCACAAGTCTACCTCCTAAAATTTTGAAAATTCGATTTCTATATATAATTTTACATTCGCGACGACGTCACCTTATAGGTTGGACGCCGTCAGATCACCGTCATTAGGGTTTCGTCTTGGCCAAGTAATAGTTGGGACGTCGTCACATTGTAGTTGTAACGCCGTCGGGCTTCTGTATCTAGGCCGTCTGGGATGAAAAGTCTTCATGATGCCCTTCCTCTTCAAAGCCTGACGCCGTCAGGTGTATTTTAGCAAAAAGTCTACTGAGCCGTCACAGATTTTATTACGTATAGAGGGACGGCGTCGCCCTTTGATTGTGACGCCGTCAGCTTCAATTCCAGCAGCATGAGTGTCTTCGATCTTGACTTAGCCATTTTCCTCATCCTTTTCGTCTAAAAATGCATCATTCCAGCATTTTGCTTCCAAGAGACCTAAAAGGTAAAAAGGAACGAAATTAAGCAGTAACGGATATAAAAGTGGGCGATTAAGGGCTTAAATGACCCTTTAAAAGTGTGCGTTTAAATCCTTATCAGACAATAGGTTAGTTTTCTTTTCTTGATGAGTTTAATGTTTACTTCATGGTATATATGTCTTACCTTTGACTTCTACTTTGATATCTATTTTTTTTTATCAGCCATAAATGTTGGTTTTTATCTCGTATTTTACCTATTTCTTATTTTATCAGTCTTTCACATTGGGGACAATGTTCAACTTAAGTGTGTAGGGAGGATAAATAGCTAAAAATCAAGCATAACTCTACACTACTGCTTGTTCCATAATTTTCAAAAATCTAGGTATTAATATTAGTATTTTTCAGTAAAATAGGTTCTAAACATGTTTTATCAAGGAAATTCAATACATGAACAACACATCTAAAACCCACTAAATTGTGAGAACATTCTTAGCCTTTTATGAAGTGTATAATTTCTGCACTTCCTACTTCATTTATATATATGAGTGTGCTGGTAGTCTATTTTAGCTCTAGAACTTATTGGTGAGTGCTTATTCACTCATCATTTTTACCCATCTAAAACCGCAAAAATGACCAAAAACACCCAAATATGCTCAGAATATGCCACAAGCATCCTCGGAGTGTGTTTTATGTCTTGGAGGTATAGAAGGATTGAAAACATAGCGAAAACAGACAAAATCGAGCCAAAATCAGAAAAGTGCTGAAAAAGCCGGAGCCGGGAGTGATTTTCTACTTTCTTTGGTCGAATTAAGACCTGGGACACATTTTTGGAGTGAGTGTGGGAAAACAGTCTCAAAACCAAACCCTGAACCCAAATTACCAAATTAGCCTTCACCCAAAACCCAAAATGACCAATTTACCCTTTTGTTTTTACCAAAAATCTAAAAAATTCCTATTTTACCCCAAAACCTATTTTTTTTTATAAAAACTCATTTTTTATATAAGCCAATTTTTAGTTGAAAAAAAAAAAAAAAAAAAAAAAAAAAAAAAAAAAAAAAAAACCCCTTTTAATCTAAATCCTTAATTCTTTATTAAACCCTTTTCACAAATCCTTTGAACCCTACCATTTATACCCACTTGACCCTTAACCCTTCATGTGAACCCCCCAACACAAATAAACCCGTTTTGCCCCCTTTTATCTTTCCCTCCATTTTCTTTCTTTTTCTTTTAACCAGGTACCCTAAACCCCCTTTTACACAGTTAATCCCAATTCCTTAACCCACTACTCTTATTCCCTCCTTCCCAAGATGCAACTGTGGAAACCAAAGGAAAAAAGCCTCTCCATACGGCTCAGATTGATGCAAAAGTGTACCTAATAATCTGATGGTTGAGATTGGCTCAAAACAAGCACAAGTTGGGTTTTGTTTGCTTTATCTTATAGAGGAAGCACAAGGAAGAAGAAAGAAGACATTTAGCTTTTAGTATAATTAGATCATGTAGCCAAAGTTATAAGGCAATCTAATCTAGGGTTTTAATTTTTAAATTAGTTTTGTAGTTTTGTAATTTCAATTCTGTAGTTGTACTCAGTTTTTAATTTAATGAAATTTTTTTACACAGTTTTTTTTAGTTACTGTGCAATAAGCACTTATGTGCTTATTTCACATTGTCTTATCTGCCCTTTAAATTAAGTTACTATAAGCTGATTTTAGTTAGTTAACTCAGTTTTTAACAAATAATTCCAAGTCTTTCTTAGAAAACATTTTTTTTAGAGAAAACTCCCATAAGGGAGTGTTTGGTTTAAGCCTAAAATCTGGGTCAAAAGTGTTCTTTAACCACTTTGACTAGGAAAGTCAAAGTGCATGTAGTGTTTTTAAGTCATTTAAGTGTTTTGAAAGAGTTAAAATAGATTTGCAAAAGGTTTATTCACAAAAAATTTGAATCTGTCATTTTTTTAAAGCATAAGAACAGCAGCAGAAGCTATTGTTCATTAGCTTTTTAAACAGCTTATTTGAAAACCAATGTCCCCAAAACTTTCTTTTATTTACCCTTTATATATTAGAGTTCAACTATTTTTAAGTTTCATGAACTTAGGATATGATTAGTTTAGTCTAAATTTCCATCAAAAAGTCCCACCTTGTCCCTTGTGGTTCTGTGATCAGGACAGAAATCCCAAATACCCCACTTTCATACTCCTTTATTTTGCATCATTTAATCTCCAAAATAGTTGTAAATTAGTTTTTAGATAGCTTGTAGTTTTGAAATTATCTGCTTTGGCTTGTTTTGCATTTTGGAACCCATTTTGCAGCTTATTTATAAGCTGCAAACACCCCCTTGTTGTTCCCTGTTCTGCTGCACCCACAGCAACAATACGCTTAAAATTTTAGCTTATTAGGGCTCCCTTTAGCTTATTTTAGGTTAGGTTAGTGCTTATTAGTGTATTAGATTAGGTTAGTTTATTGTTCAGCTTAAATAGTGCTTATTTGCTTATTTGTCCATTTTTCTAGTTTAGGATCCCCCTAGTGTAACTTTTTGCCAACTGTTCTCCCCCCCCCTTCTAATTGCTTTTTGTGGTTCTTTCAGCTTATGTTAATTGTTTAGTATGCATGATTGCTTATTTCTCCATTCAAAGTGCTCTTCCATTGCTTATTTGCATTTGTGAGATTGTCCAAAGGGGTGTGTTTGGTTTCTATCCCACTATTGGGAATAATCTGTGCCAACTGCTTAATTAGTGGATTTCAAAGGTCAACGTTTTTACAAAAAATGCTTATACTTGTTCATTCTTTGAGTTGCAGAAAGAAATTTTGAAAAAAAAAAGTTTACAAAAAATTGTTGGAGCCCAGGGTCGAACCTGGGTCTCCACACTCGAATGCCCCAACACACAAGCACACACCCAACTGCCCTAGGGACTTTTCTCTTCCTTAGTTTGCATATTTAAATACAAAAGGTACTTAGTAGTTTTAAAGCTATAAGCTAGAATTATCTTATTAACTGCTTAATTGTCATAGCAATGCCCACTTTTTAAATTTTTCTTAGGATCAGTAGCATCTCAAGTAATTTTAGGAATTTTTGTAGATTTTTATAAAATCATTTAATATTTTTTCTAATTTAATTTAGTTTTAATATTTTTTAATTCATAATAAATAATTTAAAAGTCGAAAAAATACCCGGATTTTTCCTGAAATTATTTTTTGTTATTTAGAACGTAGGAAAATAGTTTTGCACTCGTAAGCCTTAAATTGCAATATTTTCACTTTTGAGGCTAGCGATTAGCCCGGGTTTTCGCGTTTTTGAGTTTTAACACCCTAGGACTTAATTTAGCATCGTTTTAGTGTTTCTTATGTTTATTAGTTGTTAAATTAGTTAATTGCTTGATTTACGTGCTTAATTTTCATTCCCGTGCTTTAAATTATAGAAAACGTAACCAAAAATCTCAAAATTCTTAAAATCCAATTCAAGTTCAAATCACAAAGCTCAACGAATCCTTCCATTCACACCTTGTTGGGACACGACCTGGGTATCACTTGCTCGGTATCACATATATCACATTCGTGAGTTTTGGCACGTTAACCTTTTTCCTAAAGGGTTTATTTGTCGAATCTCGCGTTTCACTTGATATTTTGATATTTGTGTTATATATATATATATATATATATATATATATATATATATATATATATATATATATATATATATATATATATATATATATATATATATATATATATATATATTATATATAACAGGAGGCGTTACACGTAGATAATGCCACGTAAACGCCACCTCATTGCACAGTAATTCATTATCAGCCATGTCATCACATTGTAATTCATTATCAGCCATGTCATCACATTGTTGCCACATAAGCATTTTTGGTCCAGGTAAGCAATTTTTTCATCCACCTAAGCAATATTTTTTTAATTTAATTAAATATTATGTAAATTTCTATGCAATATTTTTTTAATTTAATTAAATATTATGTAAATTTCGGATTTTTTATATTTATTTTCGAAATTTTTTTAATTTAATTAAATATTGTGTAAATTTCGGATTTTTTATATTTATTTTCGAAAAATTTTTATAATTTTCGAAATTTAATTATTGTGTTTAAAAATGTAGTTAACAAGATTCGAACCTAGGATTTGCTAATACACTAATGGGTATGCTTACCACTAGAGCAACTTATTTTTTGAGATATATTTTCCAAAACCATAAATATAATGTTCAACAAAAAATTAATACCAGATTTGAGAATCCCTACAACTTAGGAAACTCAATATTTATTCTCTAAATATTACCCAATCAAATAAAAAATCTGCGGTTCATTCATAATATAATTTTTCTCAAAAACCCTAATTTTTTTTCCTCACAATCTCATCTAATGATTTCTGTTTTCTTCATCACAGGTATTCACATTAAACCAGACATCACTGGACCAGGCGTTGACATCCTTGCAGCTTGGCCACAAAGTACAAAAGTAATGTTTAACCTCTTATTTGGGTCATCAATGGCATGTCCTCATCTAGCAGGCATAGCAGCACTCCTAAAACGTGCCAACCCGGAATAGTCTCCTGGTGCTATCAAGTCTGCAATAATGACAACAGCAACCGATGTAAGCTTAAATAGAAAAGCCATTATAGACGAAAGAGAGCTCCCCGCAAACGTTTTTGCTATTGGTGCAGGTCACGTGAACCCATCAAAAGCCAACGATCCAGGAGTTATTTTTGACATTAAACCTGATGATTGCATTTTGTATTTATGTGTGTTGGGTTATAAATTAGAATGATCATTACAGAAACCGCTACATGCATAAAAAACATAGCGGAGGCATCACTTTGCATGTATTAAGCTTTACCTCTCGCGTTTTTCACAAGTGAGTTTCCTGCAGTTTGCTTAGAATTGCTTATTGAAACTATATATATGCCCTGTTTGGGATCTCTTAAGCCAGTGTGTTCTATGGATATGAATATGCCTTGCTTTGTAGTCGTTCATGCAGCTGATCCTGTTATAGGTATGATTAGAAAGTCAAGTTTTAAGGCCAAAAGCCCGCTATGGCTTTTATAATTGCAGCATCTATTGTAGGTTAGGTTATTGGTTCTAGGGATGAACGTTATCGCCTAAAAGTGGGTTTGTGTCTTATAGGGTGGGTGTCACGGGTGGACATTGTGAAAAACCAGTTGAGTGGGAATCTACCCGTATGCAGGTTGCTGGACCATCTGCTTAATGTGTGTAAATTGATGGTTGGTCGTGTTATGTTATTTTTGACCTTTTGGCGAGCATGGGTTCAAAATAGTATAATATATCATATTTAGTATTTATGTTTGTAATTGTTTTTTAATGTCTTTAAGCTTTGTATTTGCAATATGAGTAATGATACAATTGATGCTTCAAACATTATGCCTAAAAAGTATAAAAACATTAACTAGGAAGGATTGTTGCCGGATTTCTGCTTGAAGTGGAAGAAGATAAGTCGGGAGTTTATGTGGAGGTAAATGTTCTTTGTTGATTTTTATTGTTATTAGTCATTTTTTTGTATATTTTTGTAGCTTTAATACTGAATAATTTGCAACCAGAACTTGTGCTAGATTTCTGAGGTTGTCAATAGCATGAAAGACTTGATGGATTTCTGCCGAGACATTAAACCTGGTCCTATCGGTAATAATACTTCAATTTATAGAAAATTATTATGTTGTCAAAGTAAATACTTTAGTTTTTGGATTTGAATGATCTTCGTGAATCAGGGATATTCACTTTATTTTAACCATGGCAGTCAATCAAAGGATATTCACTTTTTTATAAACACTTTGATGCTAAAGTGGACTGAATTATGGTTGCTAATGCTTCTCCGTGTTATGTAACAGTAAGTTTTAATTTTATTATTTTTTATTCTTAATTGAAATGAGCTTTTTAGCTTATAAGATTCTTTTGTCTTTGATCAGTATCTGAAGAGCCCTATTGATCGAATCGTTAATTTTTTGAAAGTGATGTTGCTGTGAGCTAGAAGATGTTGGAAACAGCCGCTGCCGTATAGGTTTAATTTATAACTCAAACACTATAGATTAGCTATTTTTCACTATCTTTGTGTTGTGTCTGTGCTGCAATTTGTATACATAGACATTTGTCGTCTTGTTGAAACTGCCTTAATGTATTAGTTTATACTCTTATGCAAGCTAATAGTGGAATACTAAAAGCATTGCCTATAGAGGAATTTATAATGGCATGATCTCCTTGCCAAGAGATTATGCTCTTCCATTCAGCAGAGAGATCCTTTGCATTGCAGTATATGTTGTTGCTTGGAGCTTGTGGAGAACTTAATTTACTCAAAAAGAACACACCCAATTACCTACGATGGAAGGAAGTTTGTGGAAAAGAAGGGATCTTATCCCGAACTATTAAGGTAATTAAAAAGACATTAATAAATTTTTCGTACAACCATAAGTTAAACTAATACCTCTTTCTTTGACAAGGAATGTTAGCAAGTTGGGAATTTATTCAAGAAAACATTTTGTTGTTTTGCAGGCACGTGAGGAAATCAAGTGTGTTAGGAGGGAACTCCTTTGTAGTATATCTAAGGCTCTGAATATGGATGCAAGTTTTGACTCAACAAATGAGAGAGAATGCAGTGTAGGCTATTTTGACTTGCATCTATCTTATTAATGTATGGCATTATGTTCTTTTAAACAAATATGCTTTCTCTAGATGATGCTGCAAAAACATTGCTTGGAGATGCTCATAATCCAGCACTGACACGAAGTACGAGTAAATATTTAACCATTCCTTTGAATATAAAGATCCAAATAATAACTACTTTGTAGCTAATTTAAATTTTGAATATGTGGTTGTAGCTAAAGTAAGGCGACTATATGATATTGCTAATGTGTTGTCTTCAAGGTGACAGATGCAACTCACATCAGGGTTCTGGTCTTACGACTCCAGTATGCTAAAATATTGTGATGGTGAGGGGTTGAAGTTACCACATTTACACATAAACACTATTAAAGTCGATAGTAAGTATATAACATATCAATGTAAAGCAAGCTGCCTGTAATCAAATTTGAATGTATATGCAGAGCACGTTACCTGTTTTACGGTGACATCGAAGAACAGAAGGAAGTTGGTATGCGTAAATTTCTATGGACTGTTGGTGGTGGTACCACACGTAGCATCTTCTATATGTTGTTTCCATGGTCTGGTGCACGAGCAAATGGCTTCTAAAAAGGTAAGTATCTCCAAATCCCAAATACTTTATGCATATGTATATGTGTATAGCCGGTCACACAAAATAGTGGGACTTGAGTTTACAAAAACTAAATGCAGACAGTAGTAGTCAAACTCATTAGGAGTGGGAATAATGATTTTTGATTGTATGGCAGGTCCTCGTGGAACCAAAAAACGGTCTTAGAAAGCAAAACAATAAATTGTTCCAGATGCCTGCAGCAAAACCAGTTAGTGAAATGATGCCATTCGGGTAAGTAACCTTGAATCCGTAAGAAAAAGTTTTTTCCAGTTGCAGCTACTCCTAAACTCATTAGTTGACCCTTATTAAAGAGATGAAATATTAAAATGGCCCGTATATAATTGGAATCAGTTTCTTCCAGTTGCAGCTACTCCTAAACTCATTAGTTGACCCATCTATTTCTGCATACCTAAAAATGAATGCCAAATGCCCCTTTAATATGTACTCATCTTGAAATGAGAAATTCAAACCTAATGGTATGACATACAAAGTCAAACCACAGCTATTTTAAACAAGGATGTTTTGGAAAGTATATATAATTAAGTTGCAGTTCTTTTGTCTTTTTATTGCTGACAAGAATGGGACTTTGTTTGCAATGGGATTGAACATGATGGTTACAATGTCAAATGATTTTGAATAGAACACTTATGAAACATTTTTCATTTGTCTAAATTTTCCATCACTATGGGTGACAGGGTTATGGTGGTGCTGATGAAGCTAGAATGCTTCAAAGGCAATTTGAGTGTAACGTCTATGAAGATTGGTGTAGGTGCAAATCGAGCAGCTACAGCTGTTTCTTTTCTTCATAAACATGGCTTCATTTATCCTCTTGATATCACATGTTTCAAGCAGCCGGTAACAGACAAACGTGTTTCTAATAAAATTGGAGTTATAATTCTTGAAGATGGAATGCAGGTTTAAAACTAAAAGTAATTTTCTTTTTCACATTATATTTTAATGTTCATTGTCAGGATGCGATTATGTGATATTCAATAAAACGAGCCATTGTCATTATATTTGGATATGCTTTTGATACATTTTTTGTTTTGGTTTCAGGAACCGAGTAGTAGATAGCGAAGATCGTCCAGTCATGGTTGTAGTGGGAACACATTTTCTTCTTCGGTGTCTCGATCTTGAAAGATTTGTACTCTACATACTGAAGGTAATTGAAGTTATCAATATTACGTTATGATACAAAGACCGAAAACATAGTTCCAAATAACAAACATGATATCAAATGAGTTTTTGGATTAGCTTATTATTCGAGCTTTTTGCTTATTTGGAATTGGAATAGTCAATAAGCTCAATTTATAAGGCTTATGAGGTAATCAACATTCTGAATTTCAAATAAGATCATAAGCTAATTATCCAAACACCCCTCAAACAACCCAAAGTTTTTAAAAAAATCCATTCTACATATCTGGAACTTCTTACATGGGAATTGTCATGCCTATAATCTCTTTAGAGCTGTATAACAGTAAATTTTATGTCCCTTGAATACCTAAATCTGCATTTGTATTATAACATTGTACAGTTGGTATTTTGATAAGCTCAAAACATATATAGAGTGTGAAACTGATAATGGATAAATGCATGTGATCTTTGTCATGATGGTGTAAGCTGTAATATTGTATTAGACTAAATATGGCTAATTTAAAACTTAAAAAGCTCTATTTGAGTACTCCCAAGTTTTTATCTCAGTATTGCTATGCTTGACTGAATCATGAATCGGTTATGTATTATACAATGTGTTGCTTACCTATCTTTCGGCACTGAATGATTCCAAAAAATATTAGAAAAAAATTCGCTCCGCTGATTTACACATTATAACAAGATTAATAATAGCAAGTAGACTGATAATAGGTATTTACGTTTAAAAATTTTCTTTATGTAGTCTAACATGTTGCTTTAAATTTTTGCAGGCAACCTGTTAATATCACTCTGTAGAACATGCAGATAGTGAGAGCCCATTGGTCTTAAATTTCAAATGCACGAAAGAATGTTTGCAGAAGCATCATGTAGCACCTAAAAGTTCTAAACTCCCTGGAGACATGGTAATATACTGTATTTCTAACGTTTTATTTACATGTGATGATCGGTTAAAGCGTTCTTATAAAAGCTAAAGAGCTGGTTTGTAAGATCTACACAGTTGATAACCGTTAGACCAACAATTTTTTTGATTATATTTTGCAACACCATATCTATAAACGTTTGTAATTAATGATTTTTGCTAATCCATACAATGTAGGTGATCATTTAAGAAACTCATTAACTTACTCAATTACTTCAAGATTCACTTGGTAAGACTACACAATGTTTGTAAAAATTCATCGTTTATGTGAAAGTACTCTCTTTTGCTTCCAAGTTTTAATTTTTGTTGTTGTTGTCATCTTGTGTATGTCTTAGGAGGGCAGGCAAAGACACTTGTGTTCGTTCACATGAGCCCAGGTTGATGGTAATGATGGGGAATGTACCCCCTGCATCAGTTGGAGGGTCGGTTCCACCTTCACAAACATCTGGTCTTACGTCTCCACCAGTACAACT
Source organism: Chrysanthemum seticuspe (assembly GCA_019973895.1). NCBI lineage: Eukaryota > Viridiplantae > Streptophyta > Magnoliopsida > Asterales > Asteraceae > Chrysanthemum > Chrysanthemum seticuspe. The sequence goes on along the minus strand of BPTQ01000009.1, from coordinate 176,303,215 downwards.
TGCACAACAGCAACTCGCTTATCATCACATTCACCAGCAACAGCAACAACAGTTGCATCAACAACTTTAAAATTTCTGGGCAAACCAGTACGAAGAATTCGAGCAAACCACTGATTTCAATAACCATAGTTTACCATTGGCTAGAATCAAGAAAATCATGAAAGCAGATGAGGATGTACGAATGATATCTGCTGAAGCACCTATCATATTTGCTCGTGCATGTGAAATGTTTATCCTTGAGTTGACTTTAAGGTCTTGGAATCATACTGAAGAGAACAAAAGGAGGACGCTTCAAAAAAACGACATTGCTGCTGCAATCACAAGGACTGATATCTTTGACTTCTTAGTTGATATTGTACCAAGAAAGGATCTAAAAGATGAAATTATTGCTTCGACTGTCCCAAGAGGCGGGCCACTTCCAGTTGGAGCTCCAACTGAGGGTCTTCCATATTACTATATACCTCCAACACAAATTAGGGCTTCAGGGATGTATATGGGTAATCCTGTGGATCCTCAAGCTCTTTATGGACAGCAGCCTCGTGCATACATGGCTCAGCCTATGTGGCCACAACAGCAACAACAAGAACCACAGGAAGATGCTTAAACATGTATCGCTTAAAACAACAAATTCCAATGTTATATCCAAAATTATTCTAGCTATCACTTTTATCGCATATATTTTCCTTACATCTATGCATCGTTCCACTTTCTGTTTCTTCTATTAATAACCTTACAAAATTGTACATCACACGCACTTGCACAATAGAATTGTTTAAAGCATATTAACTTTTACGTGAAACCTATATTTATACAGATTTTATCATAATGACACTTTGCAGAAATGCATGCAGGGTTTGAAATAATCCAATATTAGTGTGTTTATACATTGCAAAAGAAAAGGAGTTTAAGAATATACATGAATAAACACTAGCCTAATATTTAGAAGCTAGGTGGAGTTTATTGACCAACAATAAACATGTAATGGCATCCTTTTATTTGTGGTCAGTTTGTTTGTTTTCATTTAAGTGATACACATGTGGCTAGAAGCTAGGGGAGTTTCTTTTGACCAACAATGTTTGCAGTCATTCGCTTCAAATGATAAGCTTTAAGGAAAGTTCATTTCATAGCAATGTCTTAAGAACTCACTAATGCTAATGTTATTAATACGGTTTGCTAAAAAGAGCTGCATGAAGTTATTGTCGATCTTGGCCAATGTCAATCCAACCAAAAGAAACTAAGACAAACACTATCTTTATGCATTTTAGGATGTACATGTAAGTCTTTCTTGCTGCACTTGCCGTTTCTATCTTAGAGGTGATGTTTCAAGGATTCCACTCAAATTTTCTCGCATAAAAGCACTATTATTTATAAGATTGACCCTTTATATGAATCTAAAAATGGAGTCATCAGGTTGTTTTTTAGTAGCTAAATGCACTTCGAAAAAACGTAAATATGTAGAGTAATACAACTATTGTGTGCCCACTGCGTATATTGGCTGAATACATTGTATTGATATATTTTTAGTTAACAAACACTGAAAAGCAGTTTAACAAGCAGACTGAAGAACTAATTCAAAGAAAAAAAAATCAAAAGCATATTCATGAAATTAAAAATCAAAACAGATTTACCAAACAGATACTAAGGGAAGATTAAGCTTAGAGGCTAACTAAAATGAGCTTAATTACGTAAACTAACACTAAAGTATACTAAGGATGGACTGAATAAGCACTCTAAATTAACAAATAAGCTAATCTTAAGGAAAAATAGTACTAATACTACTGCTGCTACAGTGGACTTAAAAGGGACAGAATGGTGCTAATGAGGCACTTTTGCAGAATTCATATAAGCTATAAGATAAGCTCTAATGGGAAAAGAAAGGCAAAACAGATAAACCACTACCTAAAACTACTAGAGGAATAAAAAACGAAGTCCTAACTTCAAATGAATAAGCAGATAAGCTGCTGTAAAGAGGCTAAGAGGGACATATCTGATCAGCTAAACAACAAAAAAATAGAAACATGGATCAATAGTCAAATAAAATATGGAAGTTATTTTAATTATTATTATCATTAAGCTACATGGTTTTGTGACTTAATATTACGAGCCGACTAATTGTGGCACATTAATCATTTGTTTGCGTTAAAACAACATTAAAACATTAAAAAGCTGACTAATTGCGTCACATTTAGCTACAAGTATACTCAAAAATCAAGTCATTTTATCAAATGGATAATCAGATAAGTAGCTAAGAAGAGTGCTACTTGGGACAGCGACATAGTGCAGCAGACAGATAATTGGCTCAACTGGGCATCTTTGATCACCAAAATAAGTAGTTTAAAAGCATTTACTCACCAAGTAAGTTGAACACAGATTATCTAGGGTATGTAGAGATTATGAAAAAGCAATTTGAACCACTTTTAGACCTAATTGAGACCTTAGAAATGACTGTTGAAGATCACTGATTGGGACATAACTGAAACTGTGACAGAAAATACATGTACATCCTCCAACTATGGAAATACTGATTCTTTATGAATACATGTACGCTTCAATATATGAATGATGTTTCCTATCTCTCTTGAATAGATATTATTGTGTTAAATGGTCACTTTGAATTGAGTAGTAATGATTCTTAATGAATCATTGACGTTGCTATCCATGCAATATCAATTATGATGTGGCAGTGAATAGCCACGACGCGGCACTAATGTTACAATAACACCAATGATAACTCTATACATGTATCAAATAATATTGAAGGAAAGTTACATGTGGTTTGTAACAACCAATTGTTGATCTAAGCCCCATGAATGTCGTTTCCATCGGTCAATAATACCAATGCATGTACACATGTTGTAGTTGCTGCTAATATCCAATCAGGCGTACTTCAATTTCAGCTTGACCATTCATAAGATAAGAAAACGATTTACATGTAAATTCCATAATCAACCATCTACATGATTCCTCTTGGTCTAAGTGGTGCCACAAGAAAATTCTCTCTGGCCCATATATAGAGGTATAGATCGTAGCCTTTCCGACCCTCAATCACCAATCTTGACTTTGATGACAAATTATATCCACTTCAAAAACGGTCTAAAGAGCGGTATAAGAGATTCACACAATATGCCACGACTCTTCTTGCCTCTCAAGACCCGCACATCAAGGTCGAAAAGTTCCACCTTAGCTGCACTCTTTCTTTACGATTACCCTCCTTCTTTTGCTATAGCAAATTCTGTCAACGACAATTATAAGACATGCCCGCCCATTGGGCGGGCTTCGAAATCTAGTATATATATATATATATATATATATATATATATATATATATATATATATATATATATATATATATATATATATATATATATATATATATATATATATATATATATACTATTTGAAATGAATCACTTATGCTTGTATATTGTTTACTAAACCGCAGTGAGGTTAATTTATAGACGAATATATGTGATAAAGAGCCAATGTATAAACCAAATCAACCCTAGCCGACTACACGGGTCGCTAAAAACCACCAGATAACACCCATATTTTCCCCTAATACAAATACATCCAAATATATCCCTATCTACTCATAAAACTGAGAGAAGAAGAGTTACTACATAGCAAATTCTTAGTCGTTCGCTAGTAACTGATATATGAAGAAAAAGCTCTATGAAATGCGAAGAAGTTACAATGTCCATTAGTAAAGTGATGATTGAATAAAAGGAATAACCTATATATAAAAAACGAAAAAAAAAAGAAAATAAAAGAAAAAAAGAATGCTATGTATTTATGGATGGTGGTGGCTAGCAACACTTAGCTCACAAGACGTTTTGCTACTTATAGCTCTCAATATTTCCCTAAATTTCCATGCCTTAATCCCAAAAACCAAAAACCCTGTATGTTGCTCTCTTTTGATATATTTGTCTGGTGCTCACACTGTAACGATTATGTTTACGTATCTTGTACAAGAATATGGTAGTTTTATTGATTACGTTTGTACAAATTGAGTGTTCTCATATAATCACCCCTTATTGAGCGAAATTGTGTGAATTAAAATATTTCCTTTGTGAAGTGATCGCGTTGTGTACTAATGCCTTCAATAACTATATAGTTATTTAATGGAAATGTCTTTGTCGTTAGCAAATTTATCTCTTCAAATAGATCTCACAAGTCTTAATTTATTTTGTTTGCTTACATTTCTTTGGGGCAAGCAATAGCTAAGTGTGGAGGGATTTGATAACGCTCTATTAATACATATTTTATATGGTGTTATTTGTTAGTTTCTTAGTATTTCTTATGGACTTTTGATACTTAATTGCATGAAAATACATTTCAGGTCCAATCGACAAAGAATATCCATTATCAAGATAAAGAGAAAGCCTTGGAGTTAAGTCTGAGCTAAAGTAAAGAAAAATCAAAATATCTAAAGTGTACCGATCTTTTATAAAAGTACGCCAGTTACGGGAGCTATAATCATTCCCATAATTCGAGTCAGCATCGCAAGTATGGCGATCTTTATCACCAAATGCGCCGGTATTCAGTTTAATTATGACCCTTTGGCGCCAAGAAAAGTCATGAAGCCCGCCGGTCTTATGATTAAGTACGACGGTATCGCTGTTGAAGGCCGCTGATCTCTTCAACAAGTGGGGCGTAAATCAGAAGTTGGTCAGTCATAGTCAGCCTATAAATAGCACCCCCAATCCAGCACAATACTCACAACTATGATTCCAACTTATCCATGTATGTGCTTACATCATATCTCAGTCAATAACACTAATTGGAGTGGGCGTGTGAATAATAATCTTGGGTATACGTTAAAGTACAATTTTGGGTATTCGTATAATCGATCACCAGTGATGGTAGTGCAATCATTTTATCTGATTCGGGTTGTATGTCTATCTTTACATTTCATTTTGTTACTGTTATCATGATCACTAAAGCCATGTTGGGCTAAACTATTTGTGATTACTTGGATAGTTTATATAATAAAGTGGATTGGCTATGATATGATCTATTACGATTTCTTGTTTATGTTAAGACCTTGTTGAAGTTGAAACTCATCTACATTGTTTATCAATTCTGGTTATGTGTATTAAATTTTAAAGGTCAAAAGAACCAATTGGTATTGTATAATTATCAAAGTATGTCTATATGACTTGATCAATTGGTTGGACAAATCCACTTTTTCTAACAAATAAATGATTGAGTTTTTGGTATTGCAGTTATCCCTGTGAACTTTTGAAAACATATTTGCTTGATAAAAACATAAGTCTTGAATCAAGCGGTTAATTTGTGAAAATGCCATTCTGACGACAATAGCTATTCGTAAATTAAACTTGTCTTCACCATTAAGATCATCATCATCTACCTACCACTGAGTTATAGAAGCTATCTAAGTAATCATACTTGTCCCATACTTGAATCCTTTACTACGTAATCCTTATTTGTACAATTTGCTTAAACACTTTCTAAAACAAATCTAATTAGTTTTCGTGATTAATAGAATAATCTCAGTCACTATGGAATGACCTGGTCTTGCCTAAACTCTTCACTATAAATGAGGGTTATACTTTTACCCATGTGTTTCGAAATTAAGATAAACGGTAGAACTAATAATATAAATTTAAAGCTTTCAAGACACATCAAAGTACTTGTGTCAATAAGTAAAAAGAGCAATGTATTTAAGTAAACGAGTATGATTTAAGTAAATCGAGTAATTTATTTAAGTAAATGAGCATGTATTTAAGTGAAATGCGTAATGTATTTAAGTAAATGAGCATGTATTCTCACTCCAAAGTAGTTCAAAATGAGTAGTAAAATAAGTAAAGGGCTATGAAACTCACCTCAAGTAAGTGGTCTATACGGGAAAGCATAATGTAGTTCAACGAATAAGTAATCCTAACCGCGGCCTAGAATAATAAGTCGTCTTAGGAATGAAACGACATGTACTATATGCATATGAGTTTTATAAGGTTCTATCACCCTTATATACTTGTAGTGAGGTTTTATTAAATTTTGAAAGTCAAAACGTTTAAACAAAATGAATAAAACACGTTTTTAGTTCTAAAACCTAGAAAAATAGTTGTTGTTTGAAATTAATTCTCGACTTTAAATTGGCGTATCTCCTTCGTTTCTAGCCCATTTTTATCCGTTCAAGTCCCTAAAAGAAGGTAAATATGTCTACTTTCGATAAATCAAGGCTTCGGTTCATGAAAACATGATTTTGATGTCAGTTTATACACGAAAAACTTCTAACCTACTGTTATTGTATGATATAAACTTTTATCCGAATTCAACGGACTACAACACACTCGTTTTTCATTCAATTTTCGAAATTACAACTCCTACTATTAGATCTATTTTTTACCTTTCCAAAAATTCCAATTAGAGTTCCTGGGGTGGAGCTTAGGTCCTAGGGGTGACCATCGCTCCAAAACCAGACCGGACTAGCCAAAACCGGACTGGTCCGAGACCGAACTAGCCCAAAACCTTAGACCGAGGATCGGACTGAATGTTCTTGGTCTAGTTCGAGGTGGTCCGGTTCGGTCCTTCGGTCGGTCCGGTCCAAGAAGGCATAATAGTAAGGTTTTACGTAAGACCGGACCGGACCGAACCGAACCGAGACCGAAATAAGCAAAAAATATGGACTGAGACCAGACCGCTAGTCCTTCGGTTCGGTCGGTTTTCAGTCAATCCTCTCAGTCTCAGTTGGTTTTTGGTCTGCGATGCTCAGCCCTACTCAGATTTATTTATTTTCAAACACCCAAAGAATCCTAGATTTTAAGCACCAAAACCCTAACTTTAATTACAAACACTTAAACCAAATAAAACCAAAGCTCAAACACCCTTGTTTTCTTCCTCTTGATGTCGAAAATAAGTAGAGAAATGTGTGTGCTTGTTGTGTTTGTAAATGTGAAAAACAATTGTTAGGTAGTGGTTCTTTTATAGTGGTATTTGAGGCATAGTTTAAAGAAGCTTTAGGTGTCACATGGTATTACAAGGCCAAGAAAAGGAGTAGATTCTTGTGACTTCCTCCTTGAGCTGTGGGTTATGGTAGAAAAGAGGGGGGGAAGCTTGATAGTCACATGTGGTTTCTTGATCTTGGTTTAACATAAACTGCTCTTATGTTGTTTACCAAGGATGGAAAGGGGATGTTGGGGTTACCCCTTTGGGACATGGGTAGGTGGCCGGTTATGGAGATAGGGGGAATATAACTTGAATTTTGATTTTATAAGTATTAGGATGTGTATATATAAGTGCTGGTAAGAAAGGTGGTGACTTGATAAGGTTTTAAAATGTACCTTTTTGAGGGGTCATTTAAGCCTTTATTTGATCACTTTTGTATCCGTTATTACTTAATATCGTTCCTTTTCACTTTTTAGGTCTCTTGAAGGCAAATTGCTGTAATGGCACTTATTTGGACGAAAAGGCGCGGATATACGAAGAAAATGGCCAAAGTCAATAATCGAGACACTCAAGCTGCTGAAAGACAAGGTGACGGCGTCACTGCTTAACTGCGACTCCGTCGGAGCATTTTGTGACGGCACAGAAGCCAAATTTCTTATTTTCAAGTGACGGTGTCAGGCTTTAAAAGAGTAGGCCGTCGCAACTCAGACGGCCTAGATTTGATCCAGACGACGTTAGAAGCTGAAGAGGATGGTGTCACAAGCACAAGGTGACGCCGTCGCAAGACTAACGTGGCCAAGACGAAACCCTAATGACGGCGATCCGATGGCGTCACAAAACATAAGGTGACGCCGTCGCACATGTAATCTTATATATAGAATCCGAATTTTTCAGTTTTAGAGAGTAGTCTTTTGGAGTAAAAAACCTAAACCGAACCAAGGCTGTCTTGTACAGTATTTTAGGGTTCCAAACCCTATCTTACAACAAGATAAGTGTTTTACTTCATTAATTCAATTATGTCTTTGATTATTTGTGTGTATGCTTGCATGTTCTCCATGTCCGGCTAATTTACTTGTGTGTTTGCTTAGGAAATATGAAACTTAATTATTGAATATTGATTGGTTGTTTCTTATCTTAATTGTTAATGATCTAGTAATGCGATAGGTCATTCCTTGTGTAATTAATGCTTGATTAATCTTTGTGACCCTTAGGCTATAGCACTTAGAGCGGTTGTAGGCTAAACCATCCAAAGAGGCCTTAGAGTTAGAGTTTATAATCCCTAGTGGGTTTTGTAGACGAGACCCTTTGGTAAGTTCAAAGAGTTAGGGATAAACGCATACCCTACAACTTTAGACACACAACGCGATTAAGAATAAGGACGTGACAATTCAACCACCAATAGGAGATAATTAAGGAGTAATACAACCTAAGTAAACACATCTTTAAACTATCATACGAACACACAATAATTAGACATAGACTACCCATTAGTTTAGATAATTAGATAAGTAGAAGTAATCGGTAGAAATACCAAAACCCCCAAACTCAAACCCCGAGATTCGTACCTTTCCATTTCCTAAAAAAAACATAAAAAAAGATAAAAAAATAATCTTCCTCAACCCCAACCTTAGCGTAGTAACTTCTCACTAGCATTCCTATTCCCCTAGAGAACGATATCAATACCCGTGGCTTACCCTAATACTACACTACAACGATTAGGTTCACTGCCTAGGGTGTTATAAAACTTGCTCGAAGAAAAGGAAGTTCCTTTGACCCCGAACGACGCGTGTAGCGTTATCAAGTTTTTGGCGCCGCTGCCGGGGAATAGAATAGCTAGTTAGTAGTCCACCTCGTTTAGGTTTCTTTGCTTGATTCCTATCAAGTAAATTTTTTCTCATTTTTAGCTTTCTCGTAGTCGATCCTCCTTCTTCGTGACCTTTGTTCGTAACACCATCACTTTTCATCATGGAAGGTGATAACCAACCACCATTCATCAACCTACCACCAAATGACCCGCCAAGAGCCCGTACTCTTGGTGAATACTCGAGACCAAGCCACCTAGGCTATAGGAACACCATTGAGCTTCCCGACCAAGCCCAAACTACGGCCCTGCTATCCGACACCATCCGGTTGGTGCAAAATGGATGTGCATTCCATGGACTTCGTTCCGAAGATCCAAATCAGCATCTAAGGGATTTCCTTAAAATTGTCGATTCCATCGACCTTGATGCTACTACTCGGGAGACCACGCGCCTGCGTCTCTTCCAATTCTCTCTATGGGACCAAGCTAGTAATTGGCTTGAGCGACTTTCCGCCGGCTCCATCTCAAGTTGGGATGATCTCACCTCTCGCTTCCTTGCTCAATTTTTCCCACCAGGGAGGACCACTAAACTTAGGCGAGATATCTTAACATTTCAACAACTTCAAGGCGAGTCTCTCTACAAAGCATGGACTCGATTCAAGGACCTGCTCCGTAAACTCCCCCATCATGGCATTGATCTTTGGCTTCAGATCCAAATCTTCTATGACCATATTGATTTCATCACTCCACGATCTATTGATCAAGCCGCCGGTGGGAGGCTCAGCGACTTTAATGCAGAGAAATCTTGGGATATTAATGAAGAGCTTGCTGATCAAAGCTACGAAGATTGGAATGAATCTCCTGAAACCCCTGTTAACATGGTTAATGCCATATCAACTTCTCTTGAATCGTCCGACATCACCGAAGAGCAAATGAGTGCTATTGAGAGAGGGATTGATTATCTCATGGAAAGGCATAAAAGGGCTCCGGTAAACATTCCTCGAGAAGCAGTTAATTCAGCCAATTCAACCAACCACCCAACACCTTTTTCAGAATCCCCAAGTCGTGAGCAAAACCCCAATTCTGAAAGGCGCTTCCGTTATACTTCCCCAATACCACTCTCACCAAGCTTTAAGGAACAAATGAGGGAGTACATGGCAGCTCATACGGAGAGATTAGCCAAATTTGAAGAGGAGGTTTATAGGCAGAGAGAGGAAATGCAAGCAAAAATGACGGAAATGATGAACTTGGTAAAAGAATTTACCAAAACAAAAGTTCCCGAAAAGGTACTAGTAAGAAGAAACGATTGTCCTCCCACTTCGTTTGTTAACGCCATTTCCATTATGTCTGACGATGGAAAGCAAGAGGGAGGAGGCTGAACCTAATGATGAGCCTGAGACCATTGAGTACTACCTTAAGCACGAAATTAACAGAAAGACCATTGCAAACCAAGTAAACAACTTTAGGTACAATGAGGTTCTTAGGGAAGCCCTTGAAGGAAAAATGACAGAAAAAGAGTATGACGCCTTGCCTATGGGACCTCTGTATGAGTTGGTTCTAAAAAAACCATTAACAAAAAAATGAGACACCACAGGGAACTTCGTGATACCTTGTAGCATAGGTGATATTGATAATATAAATGCCTTAGCTAATCAGGGGACTGATGTGAACATAATGCCATTATCAATCTATAATAAGTTGACTAAGGAGAAGCCAGCCAAGACCGATCTTAGACTTTCCTTAGCTAATCACACCTATGTCTACCCCATAGGAATCACGGTGGATGTTCTAATAGAGGTGGCTAATATCGTTTATCCGGTGGATTTCGTGATCATAGATGTTGAGGAAGATAAAAACGTGCCACTCATTCTTGGGACACCATTTCTGGCCACCGCCAAGGCAACCATCAAATGCGGAGAGGGTATCATGGTATTTAAAAGCGGGAAAGGGTACGCTAGGATACCCATCGTTCCAAGGTATCCTCTTAAGATCATGGAGATGATTACGGGTGAAATCCACAAGCCCCTGGCAATATTGTTAAGAAGAAAATGAATGATTGGGAAAAGGGGCTTAGGGACTTTATGGTTCAAGGATTGTATGCAACGTTGTGGAAACCCGATAAGAAGTTAGATAATAATCCCACTTCGATACCAAAGGCACAAAGGAACCCTAAGGAATTTCTAAAGGGAGAAAAAGTACTTTTGTACAAATCACGGATAAGGGCACTACAAGGTAGAAACAAACCAAGATGGTTTGGGCCTTTCACAGTGAAGGAAACCAATCTAAAGGATAAAACCGTCACTATAATAGACGACGCTGGCAAGGAATCCACGGTAAGCATACAACGTCTACGCCCTTTCGACAAAGGGAAAGCGAGGGAAGGAGATGGCCGTAATGAAGTCACGTAGGAGCACGACTACGAGTCTAGCTACAAGACTCTTAAATAAAGAAAAGCGCTTCGTGGGAGGCAACCCATGCTTAATTGTTTGCTTGTTAGTGTCGTATATCTTTTATTAATTGTTTATTCGCATGTTTAAATTTGTAAAAATGCTTTATTTTGTTTTTAACCTCCTCTTAATTGCATATAAAGGTATTTTACATAAAGGATAAGTGTAGGGAGGATTACACACGTTTTCAAAAGGAACGTAAACATGAGAATAGCAATTCATTAAAAGATATATATGTGTGTTTGTTCGAGTCAAATGCTTGTATCGAGTCATAATCGATGTTTTGCAGAAATTTTTCCAGATTCTAAAGATGTAAATTTTTCAGAATTTTTTCCAGAAAATCGCAGATCAGTTTTTGTCAGGATAACTTGACGGCGTCAGGATTGCAACCTGACGGCGTCAGGAAGGAGTAAAAACAACAGATTACTTTTTTCTCGTTTTCTGAGCTACTTATAAAATTTTGGAATTTTCCAGGTCTTAATTTTCCAGAAATTCTGTAAACATCCATTCCACAAGCATTATATCTTAGTTTAGTAGAGTCTTATATATATTATTACCAACGATTTTACGCGAAGGTTTCGTTTGTTTTCTTCGAATGTGCAGGTTTTATTTATCAAGAAGAAGAAACAAAAGATTGGAAGGAGCTTTTCACGCACACATTCTTCTTGGAAAGGATTTAACCACTACTTTACACGGATCCTACCGAGCTAATCAGGGGAGTACTAGTTTCTTTCGTTTTTAATTACCTTCCATTATCATAACTTTGATACTTTCGGGGAACATTGGGGACAATGTTCAGTTTAAGTGTAGGGAGGGAAAATAAAATGGGAACTTTGAAACTATACTTATCCTTGATTATTTGCTTTGTCCAAATTGTATTTGTGTAATAAACCATGAGAAAATGTCGGTTAGGGTAATTTTGGCACCAAATTTAAATTTTTTTATGACATATAGGAGTGGGCCATTAGTCTTAACAAAAGCGTCTCACGGATAGGAAGTTGCATGACTAGCACAAAAACCCTTTACCACCTAAATTCCACCCAAAATGTGAGGATCGCCCTTAGATTAGTAGGAATTAAAATCATTCATATTTAATGCTTAGAGTGTGAACCGGTAGTATATTAGATTCTAGAACTTGTTTTGTGATACATTCCGAGATCGCTAGTAAGACTACACTTGTGTAGTTAGGAATAACTAAATGATAAGAGGCATTAGGATAACCCTTGTTTGATACCCGTAATATAATTACTTCTTCCACATCGGTTGAGTAATTCCCCCACACCCTTTGCGTTGTACTCATCTTTAGTACACGATACCCCTAGTTAACCCCTCAGAGCCTATCCTTTTCGCGGTTCTCGTGATGTTTCGGTTTTTCTGGAATATCAATGAAGAGCATTGTTTACACCCCACCCCCAAATATACACCCAAATCGCCTTAGCCTACCCGGTATGCACTCACTTTTAGTGCATTATTGTTATCACCCCAAACCCTTAGTTCAAATATCTAGTTGCTTGCATGAGTTGCTAAGTCGAGTCATATCCTTTGTACACAGTTTTGGGACGATTGGGACTCATGGAAAAAAGTTAAAGTTTATAAAATGATTGGAAGGGAACGTTAAATTCCTTTATTTGCGTAACAACATACCCCAAGTGTTTTGATCTTTTCAATTCAGGTCAAATTAGTGTTAGAGTAATAAAAACTCAAGTGTAGGGATGTGCCTATAAATCCCTATCATTTTGATGTTACCGTAGAGGATGGTAGAGTAAAAGTGTATGAAAAAAAAAATCGAAAAAAAATAGAAAAGGAGAAAAGAAAAAAAAATAGAGTGTTCAAAAAAAAAAAAACGGGCTACCATCCTACATCTATCCTTTAAATTTATGTTTGTTTCTTTCAGTTAGCTAGAGTCTAGAGTGTCAAGTCTTGGCTTAGCAACGCCATTCTTCGTAGGCTTGTAACAAAAAGATTTTTGACTTGCCACCACTAAATAGCCTATCCCACCAAACCCTTTGTTTCCCTACCGTAAGCCTAACATTACAACCCTTTAAAGACCTCTTTGATAGTATTTCCTAGGTGCTTACGCCAAAGCGATGGAGGTTTGATCTATTCTCAAGCCTATGGTAATCTATGTACTAGGACCGGTTAATGAGTGTTTAATCTTCCATTTCCAACTTGTTATATTTCATATACACCCGAGAGAGATGTGAGTATCCAAACACCCCATGTGAGGTGCTAGTATGTAATTTCCGTGCTTGTTATGACTTTTGTGGGGCTTATACGTGTTGTGGATTATTTCAAACCAATGCTTCATGACCCCTAACTTATAAATTAATTGGCTAAAAGCACATTTGCTTGAGGACAAGCAAATACCAAGTGTAGGGATATTTGATAAGGTTTTAAAATGTACCTTTTTGAGGGGTCGTTTAAGCCTTTATTTGATCACTTTTGTATCCGTTATTACTTAATATCGTTCCTTTTCACTTTTTAGGTCTGTTGAAGGAAAATTGCTGTAATGGCACTTATTTGGACGAAAAGGCGCGGATATACGAAGAAAATGGCCAAAGTCAAGAATCGAGACACTCAAGCTGCTGAAAGACAAGGTGACGGCGTCACTGCTTAACTGCGACGCCGTCGGAGCATTTTGTGATGGCACAGAAGCCAAATTTCTTATTTTCAAGTGACGGTGTCAGGCTTTAAAAGAGTAGGCCGTCGCAACTCAGACGGCCTAGATTTGATCCAGACGGCGTCAGAAGCTGAAGAGGACGGCGTCACAAGCACAAGGTGACGCCGTCGCAAGACTAACGTGGCCAAGTTGAAACCCTAATGACGGCGATCCGACGGCGTCACAAAAAATAAGGTGACGTCGTCGCACATGTAATCTTATATATAGAATCCGAATTTTTCAGTTTTAGAGAGTAGTCTTTTGGAGTAAAAAACCTAAACCGAACCAAGGCTGTCTTGTACAGTATTTTAGGGTTCCAAACCCTATCTTACAACAAGATAAGTGTTTTACTTCATTAATTCAATTATGTCTTTGATTATTTGTGTGTATGCTTGCATGTTCTTGATAACGCTACACGCGTCGTTCGGGGTCAAAGGAACTTCCTTTTCTTCGAGCAAGTTTTATAACACCCTAGGCAGTGAACCTAATCGTTGTAGTGTAGTAATTAGGGTAAGCCACGGGTATTGATATCGTTCTCTAGGGGAATAGGAATGCTAGTAGGGAGTTACTACGCTAAGGTTAAGGTTGAGGAAGATTATTTTTTATCTTTTTATATTTTATGAAAATGGAAAGGTACGAATCTCGGGTATTGGATTTGGGGGGTTGGTATTTCTACTGATTACTCTACTATTATCTAATTATCTAAACTAAGGTTGTGGGAGTCTATGTCTAATTAATGTGTGCTCGTATGATAGTTTAAAGATGTGTTTACTTAGTTTGTATTACTCCTTAATTATCTCCTATTGATGGTTGAGTGTCACGTCTTATTCCTAGTTGCGTTGTGTGTCTAAAGTTGTAGGGTATGCGTTTCTCCCTAACTCTTCAAACTTACCAAAGGGTCTTGTCTACAAACCCACTAGAGATTATAGACTCCTACTCTAAGGCGCTCTTCGGATGGTTTAGCCTACAATTACTCAGGTAATTATACTCTAAGGTTCACAAAGATGAATCAAGCATTAAGTGCACAACGAATGACCTATCGCATTACTAGATCATTAATCAACTAAGATAAGAAACAACCAATCAATATTCAATAATTAAGTTTCATACTTCCTAAGCAAACACACAAATAAATTAGCCGGACATGGAGAACATGCAAGCATACACACAAATAATGAAAGACATAATTGAATTAATGAAGTAAAGACTTATCTTGATGTAAGATAGGGTTTAAAACCCTAAAATACTGTACAAGACACCTTAGGTTCGGTTTTAGGTTTTTACTCCAAAGACTCTCCACACAAAGACTGAAAAATTCGGATTCTATATATAAGATTACAATTGCGACGGCGTCACCTTATGTTTAGTGACGCCGTCGTGTTGCCGCCATTAGGGTTTCGTCTTGGCCACGTTAACCTTGCGACGTGTAACACCCCCAAAATTTCACAGCGGAAGCATTCGGGTCATGGGGTGCTACTAAATCAATATACACAACACAAGGTAATAAAGAATGGAAATTCTATTCCATTTTCAAAATATAGATTAATTTAAGAAATAGTTTTATAACATTGTTCCAAAGTGCGGAAGTAAAGCCCATAAAAATATATGTTGTCCCATTAAAAGTTGTATTAGAATGTTTGGAAACACTTCGGATGCCAGTCTTCAACGAATGCCTTTGCCATTGCCCACGCCAATAAGTAAACCTGAGAAAAACATGCTAAAATGTCAACACAAAGGTTGGTGAGTTCATAGGTTTAAGTAATCAAGTTTTCAAGTTTGGACCACAGTTGCACATATAGCATCTCCGCGAATGACGCTATATTCAAAAAGGCTATTACGCTAGTACCAAGTTCATGCGACCGAAACTACGACAGTGTGCATGCATCTAGAAGCATGATAAATAAAAGCCCAGCAAGTGTATTTCCAGTACACTCAATCAATACGATATGATATACGCCCGACGTTTGCCTATCCGGTCAAACTCGAACGGGGGTGTCATCCCCAATAGATCTATTCATAACAATCGCGCCTCCCCAAAGGGAACTAACGGTAGCATAGTTGGGATTCAAGGTTGTTTCACGTAATAGTGTTTTCAGTTTCAGGTCCGAAAAGAGTTTTGCATGTTTCTCACCCCATAGTTTTATAAAGCAAGTAAATAAGAGTAAAAGTGGGGCTATAAACTCACCTCAGCAGTTCAGTGAATAAAGTACAAAGAGATCGAGTGCGATAAAGCAGTGGCTCCTACCCGGAATCTAAGAATGAGATGGCAAAACTCAGTTTGCAGTTTTGTGTGTTCACGACTCGAAGTTTTTAATTAAATGCAAGTGTTTATAAGTGGTTGTGTTTAATGTTGCTTGTGTGGCAGAGTTTATGTTTAAAATCGTTTCAAAATATTTTGTAAGTATTGGCTCTTGGACAACCGTACAATTATATATAAAATTAGTCGTGACGGGTATGTTTCTGGTTTAGGAGTAATCGGCAAACTAAGTACGCAAAGTACTCACAAGTAAAGTTTTTATGAAAGATAATAATAAATACTTTACGCTAAGTATCTATATTATTAACGGTTACATGATATATAAATGTGTTTTTATATACTTAGTTAGTGGATGTTAAGTTATAAAATATTTATTTTAATTTCCGTTATATATATTTTCTTATTGTTTTTATTATCCGTCTTATACTTCCACTATTAATATTAAATACTTTCATTTCACGAAAGTGATAATAGACAATTGCATCCAATAATAGTTTTTACATTTTTATTAGAGGTTATAAACATGTATAAGTTCAAGTAAAAAATAGTTGTTAGAATAAAAATATTAGTAAAAAGAAATGTCAGGGTATTTGAACTTAAAGGGTTGCAATTGTAAAGATTTATAAATGTTTCCAAGTCTTATAAGTGTTTTAAGAAAAGTGCCAATAGGTTCGAATTTTAGGGGCTGAAAGTGTCAAAATGTGAAAGTTGTAAAAATAGCAAAAATTACAAAAAGATGTCCACCCAGATTCGAACCTGGGTGGGTTGTGTGAGAGTGGAGCGACTTTCCCAACTGAGCCAAGGACTCTTCTTGGGTTTAGTTTGCAGAACATGTATATTTAAAGTACTACTAACTGCTTTCTATTTTTCAATTTCTTTACAGATTCATGCATGCGTTTTTTGGTTTTGTGTTTCTCATTTCATTTTCCTTCTCGAGTTAACAAAGCAGTAGTTGGGTAAATATTTGCTAACAAGTGAGCTTATGATAATAGCTTATCAATAAGCTCTTGAACAAGCATTTGGTGTTTGGCTCGATAAGGCTTGGGTTTGGTTTGATTTTCGACACAAAACATAAAATGAGTTTCAAAGTTTTTCAAACCATTTAATATTTTGGAAACAAGCTGGAACAAGGTTCGAACCTTCGATAAGCTCGTAAATAAACACGTAAGCTTTGAAAAGAAAAGTCGCGAATAATTATTTTTAGTCGAATGGTACTTGTCCAAACGATAGCCAACACTTACGTTTTGTTTATATGTAGTTTTTGTTCATGTTTTAGGTTCCAAAAACTCATCAAGTTTAATATGATAAGTATGTATGATCCAAGTTCAAAAGGAGTTACCACACAAGGACTTTAGATACATTAAGTTTGTTTAGATTCAAGTTTATACGTGACGTGTGAGTATCGAAAACGAGTTTAAAAAGCTTAAGGTATTACGCGGAAAGTGGTGTTTTTCAAAGAAGCTAGATAATGAAACTAAATTACGTTAAGTATTGAAATAGGTTTCGAGGGACTTACGACACCAAAAGTGGTGGTGAGGAAAACGATTTGTAAGATTCGAACGGGGCCAAGTGAACTCGAACCTCCAAGATGGTAACCCGAAACGTACTAAACCCGTAAGACTCTAGGAACTTGAAAACCAACCCAAAGACTTGCTTTCTCTCCTCTCTTTCTCGGCAGTGAACAAGAAGTAACAAGAGTTGTGTTTGTGAGTTAGAGAGTTTTTCCAAGTGTGAGGATTTGAGACTAAGTTATCTCTCTTTTATAAGCAAACCATGGCATGGTCTTAGGATTATTTTATTAGTGCCTCAATCTAGTTCCAAGACAAAGAATAAAATGAAGTGTGAGGGTGATCAAGCGTGCTTGATTTGCAGCTGAAATCGAGGCATGATTGTGGGAGGTCAAGTCACTAGAAAACACATTATCCTTTGGTTTTTGAAGTCAAAAGATGGTCAAGTTGAGCATGGGTGATTAGGTATTATTTTATGGCTTGTTTACTCTATTGGTTTCCTCTTTCTAATACATACACACGTGAACTTTTAAGGACCAAGATGACACATTTGTTTTTATGTTGCTTTCCTTTTGTTGTGCTCGGTGGGGTCTCCATAGGAACATGAAAAACACAAAGTGAAATATTACTTGCCAACAAAATTAAAATATGGTGTCTTGACTTTGTATTTTGCTTTGTTTTTGATTTTCGACCGGTCACAGAAACGTAGTACATAGTTCCCAAATTTTTTTCTTGGAAATTTTGGTTACCAATATATTAAGGGTGATGCTTGGTTTGACTTTGAATGATATATTTGACCAAGAATTTGATTTGGTGTTTTGAGTTGATTTGTGCCCATGCCTCGTTCACGTAGAGGTACGATTGCAATTTATTTGAACAAAACTTTTGTGTACCAAAAACAATTATAGGAGCACTTGGGCCGGGTAGAAGACATGTTGAAATGAGCCCAAGGGTGAAATGGGTGGATCGGTTGGGCTTGGCCCAATAAAGAGATGAAAAAGATTATAAGTACACGAGCCCAATAAACAAAATAGATGGATCGGGTTTGGGTTAAAAGGCCCGGTGAGAAATAAAATATAAAAGTATATTATATAATTATTTTATATAATTTTTATTATCGAGGTCGAGGTGAAAAAAAATATTCCGTATCTTGTCGTGTTTAAAGTTCAAAACGAAAGAAAAAAAATATATAGTCGCGAAAAATCGGTAGGGAAATTTACGAGTTGTTATAGTACCTACCCCTTAAAAGAAACCACGTCCTCGTGGTTTAAGATGCGAGAGTTGTCGAAGTCGATACGGTGACGAGATGCGAGAATATATACTTAAAACGTGACGTGGAAGAGAGGCTAGTCGTTCAAGAAAAGATTTAGTGACATGAGGCGATAAGTAAACAAAAGATAAATGATTCATTAAGCGGAATATTCGGAATACAACGCGGTTACATAAAAGAGTACAATAGATAGGAAACTTAAAGGATTGCAATCTAAGAGGGCGGAGAATTTCTTTGTTGTCGTCAGTTTAGATAGTGTTGAAGTTGATCTTGACGCTCCTCTTTTTCTCCAAGGAAATAAGCTCTTCCTCGGGCTGGTCCAATCTGGGTGTTTCCATTCTGATCCCTTGGATTGGGACACTCATTCTTGTAGTGTCCTCGTTCTCCACACCCGAAGCAAGTTATGTTAGCAAGATCCTTTGACTTGCAGTCTTTGGCCAAGTGCCCAATCTTCTGGCAGTTGCGACATTTCACATTACACTGACCACTGTGGTGGAGTTTACAACGGTTGCACAAAGGGTGCTTCCCTTCATAGCCCTTCTTTTCTTCTGTCCCAGCAGAGCGGACCTTAGCTACTTCTTGCCTCTTGTTTTGATTGTTGTTATTGTCCTTGGAGTTATCACTCCACTTCCGCTTGTTGTTATCTGCTGCTTCAGCGGCATCCTCAATCACTTGATCCATTAACTTGTTTGACACTTCAATAGTCTCGTGAAGGTCAGCAGCCTTGGAGGTAGTCACATTTCCTTTAATAGATGGAGGTAGCCCTCCGATGTATCGCTCTATCAAGCGAGTTTCAGTTGGTACCATCTCTGGACATAGCAAGGCCAACTCTTGGAAACGTTGGTTGTAGAATGCCATATCAGTGCCCTTCACCTTGAGATTCCAGAACTCATTCTCCAGCTTCTTGACCTCATTGCGAGGGCAATATTTCTTGAGCACCATATCCTTGAATTCTTCCCAAGGCATGGCATAAGCAGCATCAATGCCTGCAGACTTCAGGTAATTATTCCACCAAGTTAAGGCAACCTCTTGAAAAGTGAACGAAGCAAACTTCACCCTCTCTTCATCTTCACAGTTGCAGATCCTAAACACAGTTTCTAGTTTTTCAAGCCATCGGGTCAAAACAACAGCTCCCTCCGTTCCATTATAACTGCCAGTCATACAGTTACGGAACTCCTTGTACGTGCAGCCACGTTTATTACCAGTAGGCCTAGAAGTTCCAGCATCAGTGGTTGAGTTGTTCGAATTGATCGCAGCTAGCGCTGCTGCCACGCGTTCATTGACCAATTGGTCAATCATGGCTTGATCCATAGCAGGTGGGTTTGCAGCAGCCCTGGCAGGAGCAGGAGTGGGAGTGGGAGTAGCGGCGGGTCGGCCACGGGTGATTCTTGTTGACTTTCTCCTAGCCATCTTCTATGATACAAGAAAAGACGATAATTGAGTTTAGAATAGACGGAGTAATGTCGTATGACGTTAGGAAGGATAGAATCTATGAGTGAAATAAGAGGATGTGACCAGTGACAGAGGTGGTTTTAAATACGTGTGTGAGAATAAAGTACTTGTATGTTACATAAAGAAATAACATAGAAGCAGTTAGGGGCATAGCATAGTGCGATATTGTAATAGTGGGCATGTTATACAGTTTAACATAGAGAGGTAACAAGTATAAGCATTCGTAGTCTACTCTACACTATCCTTAAATTAATTATTCCTTAACATCATTCAGTTTGTTACATCAACATTATTCTCATTTAAACTTCGCGACCTAATCAAACAAGAACAGCCTTAAAGTTTAAATAAGAGTAAGCATATACACATTTAAACTTCGCGACCAATCAAACAAGAACAGCCTTAAAGTTTAAACGTGAGTTAATTAAGAAACTTAATGACTTTGAGATATAATTAATTTAATTCAAATGAGAGCTTATACGAACCTAAAATACAGCAGTAACACATAGCACGACTACATCGTGTAACAGTAGGCAAGGCATGGCAGACATTGGCAGCTGTGGCGGCGTTGAAGTGTTTTTAAGGAAATGTGGTTATAGTTTAGGTTTTGAAAAATACCTAATTCTCTATAACCTTGGCTCTGAATACCAATCTGTAACACCCCCAAAATTTCACAGCGGAAGCGTTCGGGTCATGGGGTGCTACTAAATCAATATACACAACACAAGGTAATAAAGAATGGAAATTCTATTCCATTTTCAAAATATAGATTAATTTAAGAAATAGTTTTATAACATTGTTTCAAAGTGCGGAAGTAAAGCCCATAAAAATATATGTTGTCCCATTAAAAGTTGTATTAGAATGTTTGGAAACACTTCGGATGCCAGTCTTCAACGAATGCCTTTACCATTGCCCACGCCAATAAGTAAACCTGAGAAAAACATGCTAAAATGTCAACACAAAGGTTGGTGAGTTCATAGGTTTAAGTAATCAAGTTTTCAAGTTTGGACCACAGTTGCACATATAGCATCTCCGCGAATGACGCTATATGCAAAAAGGCTATTACGCTAGTACCAAGTTCATGCGACCGAAACTACGACAGTGTGCATGCATCTAGAAGCATGATAAATAAAAGCCCAGCAAGTGTATTTCCAGTACACTCAATCAATACGATATGATATACGCCCGACGTTTGCCTATCCGGTCAAACTCGAACGGGGGTGTCATCCCCAATAGATCTATTCATAACAATCGCGCCTCCCCAAAGGGAACTAACGGTAGCATAGTTGGGATTCAAGGTTGTTTCACGTAATAGTGTTTTCAGTTTCAGGTCCGAAAAGAGTTTTGCATGTTTCTCACCCCATAGTTTTATAAAGCAAGTAAATAAGAGTAAAAGTGGGGCTATAAACTCACCTCAGCAGTTCGGTGAATAAAGTACAAAGAGATCGAGTGCGATAAAGCAGTGGCTCCTACCCGGAACCTAAGAATGAGATGGCAAAACTCAGTTTGCAGTTTTGTGTGTTCACGACTCGAAGTTTTTAATTAAATGCAAGTGTTTATAAGTGGTTGTGTTTAACGTTGCTTGTGTGGCAGAGTTTATGTTTAAAATCGTTTCAAAATATTTTGTAAGTATTGGCTCTTGGACAACCGTACAATTATATATAAAATTAGTCGTGACGGGTATGTTTCTGGTTTAGGAGTAATCGGAAAACTAAGTACGCAAAGTACTCACAAGTAAAGTTTTTATGAAAGATAATAATAAATACTTTACGCTAAGTATCTATATTATTAACGGTTACATGATATATAAATGTGTTTTTATATACTTAGTTAGTGGATGTTAAGTTATAAAATATTTATTTTAATTTCCGTTATATATATTTTCTTATTGTTTTTATTATCCGTCTTATACTTCCACTATTAATATTAAATACTTTCATTTCACGAAAGTGATAATAGACAATTGCGTCCAATAATAGTTTTTACATTTTTATTAGAGGTTATAAACATGTATAAGTTCAAGTAAAAAATAGTTGTTAGAATAAAAATATTAGTAAAAAGAAATGTCAAGGTATTTGAACTTAAAGGGTTGCAATTGTAAAGATTTATAAATGTTTCCAAGTCTTATAAGTGTTTTAAGAAAAGTGCCAATAGGTTCGAATTTTAGGGGCTGAAAGTGTCAAAATGTGAAAGTTGTAAAAATAGCAAAAATTACAAAAAGATGTCCACCCAGATTCGAACCTGGGTGGGTTGTGTGAGAGTGGAGCGACTTTCCCAACTGAGCCAAGGACTCTTCTTGGGTTTAGTTTGCAGAACATGTATATTTAAAGTACTACTAACTGCTTTCTATTTTTCAATTTCTTTACAGATTCATGCATGCGTTTTTTGGTTTTGTGTTTCTCATTTCATTTTCCTTCTCGAGTTAACAAAGCAGCAGTTGGGTAAATATTTGCTAACAAGTGAGCTTATGATAATAGCTTATCAATAAGCTCTTGAACAAGCATTTGGTGTTTGGCTCGATAAGGCTTGGGTTTGGTTTGATTTTCGACACAAAACATAAAATGAGTTTCAAAGTTTTTCAAACCATTTAATATTGTGGAAACAAGCTGGAACAAGGTTCGAACCTTCGATAAGCTCGTAAATAAACACGTAAGCTTTGAAAAGAAAAGTCGCGAATAATTATTTTTAGTCGAATGGTACTTGTCCAAACGATAGCCAACACTTACGTTTTGTTTATATGTAGTTTTTGTTCATGTTTTAGGTTCCAAAAACTCATCAAGTTTAATATGATAAGTATGTATGATCCAAGTTCAAAAGGAGTTACCACACAAGGACTTTAGATACATTAAGTTTGTTTAGATTCAAGTTTATACGTGACGTGTGAGTATCGAAAACGAGTTTAAAAAGCTTAAGGTATTACGCGGAAAGTGGTGTTTTTCAAAGAAGCTAGATAATGAAACTAAATTACGTTAAGTATTGAAATAGGTTTCGAGGGACTTACGACACCAAAAGTGGTGGTGAGGAAAACGATTTGTAAGATTCGAACGGGGCCAAGTGAACTCGAACCTCCAAGATGGTAACCCGAAACGTACTAAACCCGTAAGACTCTAGGAACTTGAAAACCAACCCAAAGACTTGCTTTCTCTCCTCTCTTTCTCGGCAGTGAACAAGAAGTAACAAGAGTTGTGTTTGTGAGTTAGAGAGTTTTTCCAAGTGTGAGGATTTGAGACTAAGTTATCTCTCTTTTATAAGCAAACCATGGCATGGTCTTAGGATTATTTTATTAGTGCCTCAATCTAGTTCCAAGACAAAGAATAAAATGGAGTGTGAGGGTGATCAAGCGTGCTTGATTTGCAGCTGAAATCGAGGCATGATTGTGAGAGGTCAAGTCACTAGAAAACACATTATCCTTTGGTTTTTGAAGTCAAAAGATGGTCAAGTTGAGCATGGGTGATTAGGTATTATTTTATGGCTTGTTTACTCTTTTGGTTTCCTCTTTCTAATACATATACACGTGAACTTTTAAGGACCAAGATGACACATTTGTTTTTATGTTGCTTTCCTTTTGTTGTGCTCGGTGGGGTCTCCATAGGAACATGAAAAACACAAAGTGAAATATTACTTGCCAACAAAATTAAAATATGGTGTCTTGACTTTGTATTTTGCTTTGTTTTTGATTTTCGACCGGTCACAGAAACGTAGTACATAGTTCCCAAATTTTTTTCTTGGAAATTTTGGTTACCAATATATTAAGGGTGATGCTTGGTTTGACTTTGCATGATATATTTGACCAAGAATTTGATTTGGTGTTTTGAGTTGATTTGTGCCCATGCCTCGTTCACGTAGAGGTACGATTGCAATTTATTTGAACATAACTTTTGTGTACCAAAAACAATTATAGGGGCACTTGAGCCCAAGGGTGAAATGGGTGGATCGGTTGGGCTTGGCCCAATAAAGAGATGAAAAAGATTATAAGTACACGAGCCCAATAAACAAAATAGATGGATCGGGTTTGGGTTAAAAGGCCCGGTGAGAAATAAAATATAAAAGTATATTATATAATTATTTTATATAATTTTTATTATCGAGGTCGAGGTGAAAAAAAATATTCCGTATCTTGTCGTGTTTAAAGTTCAAAACGAAAGAAAAAAAATATATAGTCGCGAAAAATCGGTAGGGAAATTTACGAGTTGTTATACGACGGCATCACCTTATGTCCGTGACGCCGTCCTCTTCAGCTTCTGACGTCGTCTGGATTGCATCTAGGCCGTCTGAGTAGCGACGGCCTAATCTTTCACCACTAGACGCCGTCTCTTGAAAATACGAGTTTTGGGTTCTGTCCCGTCACAATAATTTTGGGACGGCGTCGCCAATAGCACCTGACGCCGTCGCCTTCTACTTTCAGCAACTGTGAGTGTCTCGATTTCGACTTTGGCCATTTTCTTCATATATTCGCGCCTTTTCGTCCAAATAAGTGCCATTCCAGCATTTTGCCTTAACGAGACCTAAAAAGTGAAAAGGAACGATATTAAGCAATAACGGATACAAAAGTGATCAAATAAGGACTTAAACGACCCCTCAAAATGGTACCTTTTAAAACCTTATCAAATATCCCTACACTTGTTATTTGCTTGTCCTCAAGCAAATGTGCTTTTAGCCAATTAATTTATAAGTTAGGGGTCATGAAGCATTAATTCAAAACGGTCCACAACACATATAAGCCCCGCAAAAGTCATAACAAGCACGGAAATTACATACTAGCACCTCACATGGGGTGTTTGGATACTCACATCTCTCTCGGGTGTATAAATGAAATATAACAATATAGGAAATGGAAGATAAACACTCATTAACCGGTCCTAGTACATAGATTACCATAGGCTTGAGAATAGATCAAACCTCCATCGCTTTGGCGTAAGCACCTAGGAAAGACTATCAAAGAGGTCTTTAAAGGGTTGTAACGTTAGGCTTACGGTAGGGAAATAAGGGTTTGGTGGGATAGGCTATTTAGTGGTGGTAAGTCAAAAATCTCTATGTTAAATGCATATGAAGAATGGCGTTGCTAAGACAAGACTTGACACTTCTAAACTCTAGATAACTGAAATAAACAAACATAAATTTAAAGGATAGATGTAGGATGGTAGCCCGTATGTTTTTTTTTTTTTTTTTTTTTTTTTTTTTTTTTCACTCTATTTTTTTTACTTTTTCTCTTTTTTTTTTTTTTTTTTTTTTTTTTTTTTTTTTTACACTTTTACTCTACCATCCTCTAAGATAACATCAAAATACTAGGGATTTATAAGCATATCCCTACACTTGAGTTTTTATTACTCTAATACTAATTTGACCCGATTTGAAAAGATCAAAACACTTGGGGTACATTATTACGCAAACAAAGGGAATTTGAATTTAACGTTCCCTTCCCGTCATTTCATAAACTTTAACTTTTCCCATGAATCCCAATCATCCCAAAACTGTAAAGAAAGGATATGACTCGACTTAGCAACTTATGCAAGCAACCAGATAATTGAACTAAGGGTTTAGGGTGATAACAAATATTTGCACTAAAAGTGAGTGCATAAGGGGTAGGCTAAGGCGATTTGGGTGTATATTTGGGGGTGGGGTGTAAACAATGCTCTTCATTGATATTCCGGAAAAACCGAAATATCACGAGAACCGCGAAAAGGATAGGCTCTGAGGGGTTAACTAGGGGTATCGTGTACTAAAGATGAGTACAACGCAAAGGGTGTGGGGGAATTACTCAACCGAAGTGGAAGAAGTAATTATATTACAGGTATCAAACAAGGGTTATCCTAATGCCTCTTATCATTTAGTTATTCCTAACTACACAAGTGTAGCCTCACTTGCGATCTCGGAATGCATCACAAAACAAGTTCTAGAATCTAATATACTACCGGTTCACACTCTAAGCATTAAAGATGAATGCTTTTAATTCCTACTAATCTAAGGGCGATCCTCACATTTTGGGTGGAATTTGGGTTGTAAGGGTTTTTTGTGCTAGTCATGCAACTTCCTATCCGTGAGACGCTTTTGTTAAGACTAATGGCCCACTCCTATATATTATGAAAAATTTTAAATTTGGTGCCAAAATTACCCTAACCGACATTTTCTCATGGTTTATTACACAATCACAATTGGACAAAGCAAATAGTCAAGGATAAGCATAGTTTCAAAGTTCCCGTTTTATTTTCCCTCCCTACACTTAAACTGAACATTGTCCCCAATGTTCCCCGAAAGTATCAAAGTTATGATAAAAGAAGGTAATTAAAAACGAAAGAAACTAGTACTCCCCTGATTAGCTCGGTAGGATCCGTGTAAAGTGGTGGTTAAACTCTTTTCCAAGAAGAATTATTGCGTGAAAAGCTCCTTCCAATCTTATGTAACTTCTTTTTGACAAACTAAACCTGCACACTTGAAGAAAACAAACGAAACCTTCACGTAAAATCGGCGGTAATAATATATATAAGACTCGATTTAAACTAGGATATAATGCTTGTGGAATGGATGTTTACAGAATTTCTAAGAAAATTAAGACCTGGAAAATTCCAAAAATTTATAAGTAGCTCAGAAAACGAGAAAAAGTAATCTGATGTTTTTACTCCTTCCTGACGCCGTCAGGTTGCAATCCTGACGCCGTCAGGTTATCCTGACAAAAACTGGTCTGCGATTTTCTGGAAAAAATTCTGGAAAATTTACATCTTTAGAATCTGGAAAAATTTCTGCAAAACATCCATTATGACTCGATACAAGCATTTGACTCGAACAAACAAACATAAATATCTTTTAGTTAATTGTTATTCTCATGTTTAAGTTTCTTTTGAAAACGTGTGTAATCCTCCCTACACTTATCCCTTATGTAAAATACCTTTATATGCAATTAAGACGAGGTTAAAATCAAAATAAATCATTTTTACAAATTTAAACATGAGGATAAACAATTAATAAAAGATATATGACACTAACAAGCAAACAATTAAGCATGGGTTGCCTCCCACGAAGCGCTTTTCTTTATTAAAGAGTCTTGTAGCTAGACTCGTAGTCGTGTTCCTACATTTCCTCACCACCGCCCTCTTGACGGTTTGTTTTCCCTTCATCGAAAGGGTGTAGACGCTGTATGCTCACCGTGGATTCCTTGCCAATGCTGTCAAATATGGCAACGGTTTTATCTTTTAAATTGGTCTCCTTAACTGTGAAAGGCCCAAACCATCTTGGTTTGTTTCTTCCTCGTAATGCCCTTATCCGAGATCTATACAAGAGCACTTTTTCTCCCTTTAGAAATTCCTTAGGGTCCTTTTGTACCTTAGGTAATGAGGTGGGATTGCTTCTTAACTTTTTATCGGGTTTCCACAATGTCGCATACAATCCTTGAACCATAAAGTCTCTAAGCCCTTTTTCCCAGTCATTCTTTTTCTTCTTAACATTGTTATCCGGGGCTTTTCGATTTCCACCCGTAATCATTTCCATGATCTTAAGAGGGTATCTTGGGACGATGGGTATCCTAGCGTACCCCTTCCCGCTTTTGAGTATCATGAGGCCTTCTCCGCATTTAATGGTTGCCTTGGCGGTGGCCAAGAACGGTGTCCCAAGAATGAGGGGTACGTTTTTATCTTCCTCAACATCAATGATCACGAAATCCACCGGATAAACGATGTTAGCCACCTCAATTAGAACATCAACAGCGATTCCTACGGGGTGGACATAAGTATGATTAGCCAAGGAAAGTCTAAGGTCTGTTTTTGCTGGTTTCTCATTAGTTAACTTATTATAGATTGACAATGGCATTATGTTCACATCGGTCCCTTGATCGGCCAAGGCATTTATATTGTCCATGTCACCGATACTAACTGGTATCACGAAATTCCCTGTGGTGTTTCGTTTTCTTGTTAACGGTTTTTTTATAACCAACTCATACAGAGGTTCCATAGGTAAAGCGTCGTATTCTTCTTCCGTCATTTTTCCTTCAAGAGCTTCCCTAAGAACTTCATTGTACCTAAAGTTGTTTACTTGGTTTGCAATGGTTTTCTTGTTAATTTCGTGCTTGAGGTAGTACTCAATGGTCTCAGGTTCATCATTAGGCATGGACTCATCCTTCGTGTTTTCCTCATTATTCCACATCTCAGCCCTTGCATTCTCAGGCATGATGGAAACGGCGTTTACAAATGAAGTGGGAGGGCAATCATTGCTTCTTACGAGCACTTTTTTGGGAGCCTTTGTTTTGGTAAATTCAATTACCAAATCCATCATTTCTTTCATTTTTGCTTGCATTTCCTCTCTCTGCCTATAAACCTCCTCTTCAAATCTGGCTAATCTCTCTGTATGAGCTGCCATGTACTCCCTCATTTGATCCTTGAAGCTTGGTGAAAGTGGTATTGGGGAAGTAGAACGGAAGCGCCTTGCGGAACTTGGGTTTTGCTCGCGACTTGGGGATTCCGAGAGAGGTGTGGAGCGGTTGGTGGAGTGGGCGGATTTGACGATCTCTCGAGGATTTTGCACGGGTGCTCTTTTCTGCCTTTCCATAAGATAATCAATTCCTCTCTCGATGGCACTCAATTGCTCTTCGAGTGTATCGGAGGATTCAGGAGGAGTGGATATGGCATTAACTACGTTAATCGGAGTTTCGGGAGATTCACTCCAATCTTCGTAGCTTTGATCGGCGAGCTCCTCTATGATATCCCATGATTGCTCTGCATTAAAGTCGCTGAGTCTTCCACCGGCAGCTCGATCAATGGATCGTCGAGTGATGAAATCGATATGATCATAGAAGATTTGGATTTGAAGCCAAAGATCAATGCCATGGTGTGAAAGTCTACGGAGTAATTCCTTAAATCGAGTCCATGCTTTGTAAAGAGACTCACCTTGGAGCTGCTGGAATGTCAAGATGTCTCGTCTAAGCTTAGTGGTTCTCCCCGGTGGGAAAAATTGAGTAAGGAAGCGAGAAGTAAGATCATCCCAACTTGAGATGGAGCCGGCGGGAAGTCGCTCAAGCCAATTACTAGCTTGGTCCCGTAGAGAGAATTGGAAGAGACGCAGGCGCGTGGTCTCCCGAGTAGTAGCATCAAGGTCGATGGAATCGACGATTTTGAGGAAATCCCTTAGATGCTGATTTGGATCTTCGGAACGAAGTCCATGGAATGCACATCCGTTTTGCACCAACCGGATGGTGTCGGATCGCAGGGCCGTAGTTTGGGCTTGGTCGGGAAGCTCAATGGTGTTCCTATAGCCTAGGTGGCTTGGTCTTGAGTATTCACCAAGAGTACGGGCTCTTGGCGGGTCATTTGGTGGTGGGTTGATGAATGGTTGTGGGTTATCACCTTCCATGATGAAAAGTGATGGAATTACGAATACAGGTCACGAAGAAGGGGGATAGACTAAGAGAAATCTAAAAATGAGAAAAAAGTTTACTTGATAGGAATCAAGCAAAGAACCTAAACGAGGTGGACTACTAACTAGCTATTCTATTCCCCGGCAGCGGCGCCAAAAACTTGATAACGCTACACGCGTCGTTCGGGGTCAAAGGAACTTCCTTTTCTTCGAGCAAGTTTTATAACACCCTAGGCAGTGAACCTAATCGTTGTAGTGTAGTAATTAGGGTAAGCCACGGGTATTGATATCGTTCTCTAGGGGAATAGGAATGCTAGTAGGGAGTTACTACGCTAAGGTTAAGGTTGAGGAAGATTATTTTTTATCTTTTTATATTTTATGAAAATGGAAAGGTACGAATCTCAGGTATTGGATTTGGGGGGTTGGTATTTCTACCGATTACTCTACTATTATCTAATTATCTAAACTAAGGTTGTGGGAGTCTATGTCTAATTAATGTGTGCTCGTATGATAGTTTAAAGATGTGTTTACTTAGTTTGTATTACTCCTTAATTATCTCCTATTGATGGTTGAGTGTCACGTCTTATTCCTAGTTGCGTTGTGTGTCTAAAGTTGTAGGGTATGCGTTTCTCCCTAACTCTTCGAACTTACCAAAGGGTCTTGTCTACAAACCCACTAGAGATTATAGACTCCTACTCTAAGGCGCTCTTTGGATGGTTTAGCCTACAATTACCCAGGTAATTATACTCTAAGGTTCACAAAGATGAATCAAGCATTAAGTGCACAACGAATGACCTATCGCATTACTAGATCATTAATCAACTAAGATAAGAAACAACCAATCAATATTCAATAATTAAGTTTCATACTTCCTAAGCAAACACACAAATAAATTAGCCGGACATGGAGAACATGCAAGCATACACACAAATAATCAAAGACATAATTGAATTAATGAAGTAAAGACTTATCTTGATGTAAGATAGGGTTTAAAACCCTAAAATACTGTACAAGACACCTTAGGTTCGGTTTTAGGTTTTTACTCCAAAGACTCTCCACACAAAGACTGAAAAATTCGGATTCTATATATAAGATTACAATTGCGACGGCGTCACCTTATGTTTAGTGACGCCGTCGTGTCGCCGCCATTAGGGTTTTGTCTTGGCCACGTTAACCTTGCGACGGCGTCATCTTATGTCCGTGACGCCGTCCTCTTCAGCTTCTGACGTCGTCTGGATTGCATCTAGGCCGTCTGAGTAGCGACGGCCTACTCTTTCACCACTAGACGCCGTCTCTTGAAAATACGAGTTTTGGGTTCTGTCCCGTCACAATAATTTTGGGACGGCGTCGCCAATAGCACCTGACGCCGTCGCCTTCTACTTTCAGCAACTGTGAGTGTCTCGATTTCGACTTTGGCCATTTTCTTCATATATTCGCGCCTTTTCGTCCAAATAAGTGCTATTCCAGCATTTTGCCTTCACGAGACCTAAAAAGTGAAAAGGAACGATATTAAGCAATAACGGATACAAAAGTGATCAAATAAGGACTTAAACGACCCCTCAAAATGGTACCTTTTAAAACCTTATCAGTTCTCCATGTCCGGCTAATTTACTTGTGTGTTTGCTTAGGAAATATGAAACTTAATTATTGAATATTGATTGGTTGTTTCTTATCTTAATTGTTAATGATCTAGTAATGCGATAGGTCATTCGTTGTGTAATTAATGCTTGATTAATCTTTGTGACCCTTAGGCTATAGCACTTAGAGCGGTTGTAGGCTAAACCATCCAAAGAGGCCTTAGAGTTAGAGTTTATAATCCCAAGTGGGTTTTGTAGACGAGACCCTTTGGTAAGTTCAAAGAGTTAGGGATAAACGCATACCCTACAACTTTAGACACGCAACGCGATTAAGAATAAGGACGTGACAATTCAACCACCAATAGGAGATAATTAAGGAGTAATACAACCTAAGTAAACACATCTTTAAACTATCATAAGAACACACAATAATTAGACATAGACTACCCATTAGTTTAGATAATTAGATAAGTAGAAGTAATCGGTAGAAATACCAAAACCCCCAAACTCAAACCCCGAGATTCGTACCTTTCCATTTCCTAAAAAAAACATAAAAAAAGATAAAAAAATAATCTTCCTCAACCCCAACCTTAGCGTAGTAACTTCTCACTAGCATTCCTATTCCCCTAGAGAACGATATCAATACCCGTGGCTTACCCTAATACTACACTACAACGATTAGGTTCACTGCCCAGGGTGTTATAAAACTTTCTCGAAGAAAAGGAAGTTCTTTTGACCCCGAACAACGCGTGTAGCGTTATCATGACTAAATTCATGCATGCATGAACTAAATCCAAGACTTAGATGTTTTAAGTAAAACTTGTAAAACCAAATTTATAGAGTTATAAAACATGCTTTTAGAAGTCATAGAATGCTTATTTCGTGTATACTAAACTTTGTCTAGTTCCGGTATTCATTTAAAGTTGTTTTACGTTGTAAGCAATTTAACCTAACAGTTATGTGTTACAGTAAATATTCAAGCATTCAAAGTAAAACGTTTCGAGTTTATGGTCAAGTATGAACCTGAAAAATTCGAGTTGACATAGTCTACCCCCGTTAAAGGAATTCCATCCCAGAATTCAGTTTATGTTATCCGACGGTATGGTGTCTGTGAAGAGGTGAGGGTACTTGCGGCAAATCTAGTCTTCCTATTCTTAAGTGAATTCAGGTACTCTTCAGTAATTCCATCAAACCTTGATGATCAGAATTAAAATTTTCTTTAAATTTTTAACTTCCCAGCCTATAATCTCTGACTTGAAATTCTAGAGGTGTACATCTTACATCGGTGTAACTTTTTTGACGATCTCGCGTATAACTAAATCCCTCTGTCCTCCAAAATGTAGTAACCTACTTCTGTCCATGAAACACCGGGTTCCATCTGACTGGGTCTCAAGCCTCTTATCTGTACCTCGTAGAGCTTCGTTCTCTATGTTCTCTTCTATGATTATTATTATCCCACTTGTAGTCTGCAAGGCCCTAATCGTATGACAAAACTACTAATCGTGACCACACTGGTTGGTAGGTTGTTCATAGGATGACTAGCGATGTAACCTGACTCATCGGCTTATAATGTAGTGTAGGATGAGACTGACTCTACATGATAAGGTTGTGGTAAAAGTCTACTTAGTTACTGTGCTCACCAATACACCGCCTATGACATGAACTGTTTATGCACACATAAAGTTTTGATTTTCAAGGATATAAGTGAAACGTTTGTTGTAAATAGAATTTAAAGGTAACTACTCCCAGCATAACATGATCCTTCCTGAATTAGACGTACGTGGTCAGTCTATGTGTAATTGAGGATTAATGATGCAATGCTCGGTTTAGTCATACTAGTATTATGTTTCTTAGAGTTACATATCATTACCCATACTATATGCAAGGTAGTAGCCAAAACAGTTTATAAAGTAGCAAAACAATTTATAAGATGATGGCAAAATAGTATATAAGATAATAGCAAAATGGTTTATAAGATGGTAGTAAAATAAGGAGTGTAACAGACGAAATTGTCATAGCACATTGATATAAAATGATAAGTAGTCATAAGTCAAATAAATCTCACAACCCAGGATAAAAATACATTAAATCCACACAATACAAAGAAGTTCATAGGAAAGTACTAATGCGAATCTCTCAAGGAATTTAGTTCAAGAAGGCCTCTACTTAGGTCTCACTATGCAAGGCAGGAAACTCTATCCTTAAATATTAGCATTACCCGTAATGACGTTAAGGACCTAGCGAGGATTTCCTCCTCCTAATACATATGCTCTCCCACGAGTTCTTTCTTCATTCTGGTCCTTCAACTGTTGCCAATCACTCCTGAAATGCCCTATCACTCCACACTTAAAGTATGTCACCGTGATGTTACATCTTGTCACAGAGGTAGGAACCCTGCAGTCTCTTTCTTGGTGACCGACCTTCTTGCAGTTCCCACATTGAGCAGGGTAAGGTCCTTTTATGGTGAAACTAACACTTGTTGTACTTGGGTAAAGTTCTAGCATACCCTTTCTTGTCACCTGCCCAGCACCAAAAGCCCTTATCACTTCTTGTCTCTTGTTTTGTTGTTGAACATGATTATCTCCCTGGTTGTCATCCCACTTCCTTTTGTTGTTAGTATTCTTTGTAGTCTTAGCTCGTTCGACCTTATCCTTTAGACCGTGATCATACGACTTGCATTATGTATTGTGGCCTGCTTTGAAGAAGTCACATTTCCTTGAATACTTGGCGGGAGTCCCCAAGATATTACGCTCAATCTTTTTGTATTCAGGAGTGACTATAGCTGGGCAAAGTACTGCCAATTCCTGGAAATGGTTAGTGTAAGCAGTGATGTCAGTTCCCTTGACTGACAAGTTCCAGAATTCCACTTCTATCCTTTGTACTTCATTTTTGGGGCAATATTCCTCAATCATTATTCTCTTTAACTCACTCCAAGTTGTTCCATAAGCAACATCAAGTCCAACAGACTGCGCATAAGCATTCCACCAAGTTAATACACCATCCAATAAGGTGCAAGTAGCATATTTCACTTGGCAGTTTTCTACACAGTTGCAGATGTGGGACACATATTCCATCTTCTTAAACCACCTGGTAAAACTGACTGCTCCTTCAGTCCCACTGAAATTACAGGGCTTACAGTTCAAGAATTCTTTGTAGGAGTAGCCATGAGTTGTGTGCTCCGCTCCTCTAGCAATACCACTAGTTCATCATTTACTCTATTACCGATGTTCTGGTTTGCTTCATAAGCTGCAATAGCATCGGCAACTCTGTGACACCCTAAATTTCTTGATACGCAGCGGAATTCAAGTTGGGTGTTACTTCATGGCTCAATAGTTATAATAATAAAAAAATAAACTCTAATTGTGTCATTTTAAAAGATCTATCATTCGATTTATATAAATATCAGAGTTTACAAAATGAGGTCCCAGTGGTTTTGTAGTTTGTAAAATAAATTTTTGAATGATAAAAATATATTATAGCCTTCTTGAGTATACGTTCCCCTCCGTGCCATCCTCATTCATTATGTACCTGAGATAAACATGCTAAAAGTGTCAACACAAAGGTTGAGTGAATTCATAGTGTTTATATAATAATCAGTTGAACATAAGTTGATCAGTAGTAAAATCGTAATATCGTAGTACAACATATTGCACTAAGTCTCATGAAACACAAACCTTAACAGTCATAGTCGTCATAATGACGTGGGTTACAAACATCATAATGATGATGTGAGCAACCGTGCCCTCGTGTAGGAGCTTGCCAATTCTCCTATTTGTTCTCAAATAAAGTGCATTTGGCTACCTAACCGGTGAACACAAATGGGGCGTCAACTGTCAATAGATCTATTCACTATATTCGTGTTCACTTTCAAGTGATTAATGGTTCATGATATAAGAGACTTTTAGTGGCATTTGTAAGTAGCTTAGGCAATAGCAATCATGAATAACATACATAAAAGTACGTGTGTTCGGGTTTGTAGCATGTTGATAAGATCAAATAGTCCTGACTTTTAAGTGTCAATTTCCCCCGATAATGCTCATATTTTATGTCATTTATATGTATTTACGCTTGTATTCCTTTATATTTCACTTTCAAGTAAATTATGAGCATTGGAGCTTAAGAGAAGCGGATTTGGAGATTTTCCTAACGGTTTATGATAGTATGCTACTCATGAAGAAGCTACGACATAACTTATTCTCTCACATTACGCCGTAGCTAGTGTTTTATCTAGGATTTCCTACTCAACAGAAATTACGGCGTAACTCCCAACTAAGGTTACGCCATAATCATCTTGGTCAAGAAATATTTTACGCCTCCATCAACTATGTCGTAACTCCTCAACAAGCATTAAGCCGTAGCCTATTTAACGAGAGTATCATTTGGAGGATTATTAAAGTTATGGCATAACTCTCAACACAAGTTACGCTGTAACTAGGATCGTGCCTATAAATACAAGCCCTAAATTCTGGATTTCACATCATTCACTCACAACTCAAAGTCAGAGAATGTGATGAGGGTTCCAAAGGCAGATCATTCGAAGCATACGGAGCCATCTCCAAGGGAGGTATCACTCCATATCGATAAGCATTAGCGATCATTTCTATCTTTTACTTTTATTTCATGTCTTTCATTATATTAAACATCGAATTCATTGTTTCTTTTAATATGATCGGCTAAGTACCTTTGTTAATACAAATATCGTCATTAAACATTATTTATATTTTAGGATCTTTACCTAAGTTTTGTTAAAGGCAAAAGTAAATTTAATTTTTGTAAAGCATAAAGCTTGTCAAGATTAATAGATATTAAAACAAGCTTTTCCTTAAATAATATCTTCATCACTCAAGCATTAACATTTTGATTAGTCATATATCAATTAACTTTGATGTTCCTCTAAACCATAATGTATGCTAACATTTTTAGATCAAGCATGTTTTAGTTTCTTAAAAGAAAACATTACATATGTATTTACATTTAAACATATTCCTAAAAATAGAAAAACAACATATGACATCATGTGGTGCATCATTGAAATCTCTAGAAGATTTCATAAGATATCTTGTGTGGATTTGGACTCTACATATTTTACATGATCTAGGTTGGATTTGGTTGACTTTGGTAAGATTTTGGTAATCTTGCTGTCAGACCCCGGCGGCACCAAAAGTTAACACAGGCGAAACCAAATTTATGGTTCCGTGGTCTGTGGTGACTGATATATGTTTTGGCTATAAATAGCAAGCCAAACCAAGTTGTTTTCTCATCCCTTTCTAGCATAATCACATACATTCCTTCTCTCTAACATTTCTAACTCAGTTTCATATCATTATAGTGATCCTCTTTTGTAGCAAAGAAGATCAAGGCATATCCAAGCTTCAACGAATAGTTGGAAGTCTTGTTTGTTTTATTGTTGTATGATCTAGTCTTGTTCATACATCATTGTTGTACCAAACCATCATAAACTTGTGAGTGTGAGTGGTTAGTATTTTAGTCCTTCAAATACATTATGTGTGGGAGTGGTTGTACCCTTGGAAAAGAACTCGACATCTAGCTTAGTGTTGGAAATAGTGTGTCAGCGAAGTGTATTCTCCACCGGTGAAAGGAGCTTGTTGACTAGTGAAGTTAAACTCTCGAGTTGGAGACTCAAAGAGTGGAGTAGGGCTAGGAAAAAGAGTCGTTGTAGACCAAACCACTATAAACAACTTGTCGTGGTTTGATTGTTTCTTTCTCTATTTACTCTTTATATACTGCTTGCATATTGTTTGATATCTTTGATCAATATCAATTGATCATTACAATAAGTTTCAAAACAAAGTTTTTAATCGGTAAACTATTCAACCCCCTTCTAGTTTTCTACAATTGGTACCAGAGCCTCGTTGCTCAAGAATTTCTAAAATATATTGTATTTTATAAACTTGAAATGATCCATGGATTCCAAAAATTTTAAAGAAGGGCAATCTATGCAAAGACCATCACTCTTTGAAACCAATGGATTTATCTATTGGAAAAACCGTTTTGAAACATATGTAAAGTCAAAAGATATAGATATTTGGTTTGTTATAATTAAAGGAGACTTTAGGTCTAAAATAAAAGATATTTCTATTGATGATCAAAAGAAATTAATAGCTAAAAATAATGAAGCTAAAATGATGCTTTATAATGCTTTACCTAGAAAAGAATATGAAAGAATGTTTATGTGTAAAACCGCAAAAGAGATGTGGGAATCTTTGATTATTACACATCAAGGAAATTCACAAGTAAAGGATAACAAAATTGATCTTCTTGTTCAACAATATGAACAATTTGTTATCCCTGAAGATGAAACCATTGATTGTGGATTTGCTCGCTTTAATACTATTATTACTTCTCTTAAAGCACTTGATGAAACTTTTCGTAGTAAGAACTTTGTCAGGAAATTTCTTAGAGCACTTCATCCGAAGTGGAGAGCAAAAGTAACGGCTATTGAGGAATCAAAAGATCTCTCAATAATATCACTTGATGAGCTAATTGGAAACCTCAAAGTATACGAAATGGTGATGGAGAAAGATTCGGAGATCATCAAATGAAAAAGAGAGAAAGTCAAATCCGTTGCTCTAAATGGAAGAACGGAATCTAGTGATGATGACGAATCTTGCTCCGGTAGTGAAGATGAGGAGTATGCTATGGCCGTTAGAGATTTTAAAAAGTTCTTTAGAAGAAGAGAAAAGTTCGTAAGGCAACCCCGAGATGAAAAGAAGCCATTCCGAAAAGACCGAGATGACAAAAGAGGAAAAAGTGAAAGGAAGTGCTTTAGATGCGGTGATACAAGTCATCTAATAGGAGATTTCCCCAAGCCACCTAAAAGCAAAACTCAACGAGCTTTTGTAAGTGGTGCTTGGAGTGATAGTGAGGATGATGAAGAATCAAGCAAGGATGAGATCGCTCTAATGGCACATGAATCAAATGAGGTATGCTTGAAAGTTGGATTAGAACCTAATGAATGGATAAAAGATAGTGGATACTCAAGACACATGACGGGAAACAAAAGCCTCTTCTCAACATACCAAGAGTATGACGGAGGTAATGTCACTTTTGGTAGCAATCTCAAAAGCAAAATCATTGGCAAAGGTACGATCGCTCATAACTCCCTAACTATTGAAAATGTTGCTCATATCGATAGGTTAGGATTTAATCTACTTAGTATTAGCCAATTATGTGATAAAAAGTATAAAGTACTATTTGAATAAAATGGTAGTAAAATACTAAAAGATGGTATCACCATAGCTAAAGGAGTTAGGAAAAATAACGTTTACGTCATGAAAATAGATAAAGTTCTAATGACAAACTTTGCCTAACAACCTCAGATGATAACTCTACCCTTTGGCATGGACGATTAGGTCACGCTAATATGAGACTCATCCAAAACCTATCCTCAAAAGAGCTAGTTAGAAACCTACCAAAATTAAAATATGACCAACATTGTTGCGACGCTTGCAAAATTGGCAAACAAACTCATAGTAGCCATGTTGGAATCACTCCTAAACTGTATTTCAAGTATTTATATTTCATATGTAATAGGTAGCTTATTATGGCCTTTATGTTTGTTTAAGGTCTAGCTTATGTAGAAGGCCCATAAGCTTAGGCCCAAGCCCATATAAGAAAGGATGGGAACTAGGAGTGTTGCCCTAGCTTCCCTCCTATAAATACTCTTGTAAACCCTCATTTGAGGGTTGGTTGTTCAAGTTTTCTTTCTTTCACATATGCCTACGCATAACCGCCTCTTATTATCGTGTATGTGTGTTTGGTTCTTGTTTAATCGCCTCATCTCCTTTCTATATTACTTGTGTTTGTAAAACTAGTGACCTAACAGTGGTATCAATCGCCTACTAGTTGGGTGAATCGTGTTTGTTTTTGAAGTGGGTTTCGGTCCTACGCCTAAAACGCACCTTGATACTTTGGTTCACTTAAAAACATCTTTTTTACACTTTTGAATCCAAGATTCTTGTCCTTTCAATGTCTTAAGGTGTTAAAATACGTGTTTTTGGCAAAAAGTTTCAAACTTTATGCGTGGATAGTTGTTTTTGAACGTGTTTTTGTTCTTGGGTGTCGTTCTACGCGTAACCCGTTTAGCCATTTTGGTACATCAAGTTTCACACTTTTGTGTTCTTTTGGTACTATTGAAGCTATTCCATAACAAAAATCTGGTTTAGAAACACATTTGGGCAAAATCATAATTACGCGTAATCCTACGCGTATTGAAACCCTAAAATTACGCGTAAGATTATCCTTTGTTTGATCTTCATTTTCGTGGTTTATTCCGTGTTTTCTTACTTGGATAAGTCTGAAAATACGTCGACTTTGGATATCTTTTGCACTGTGATAGTGTAAAAGATCATTTGGGCAAAAACCCTAAACTTACGCATAAGCATAAGCTTACGCGTAGAAATCCTACGCATAAGATTCACTTTACGCGTAAACTTAGGTCTACGCATAAGGTAATCCTACGCCTAACTTTCTACGCCTAACTTTTGTCTACGCATAACTTTAGTGTTTTTCCTACTTACGCGTAAGCTAAAACCTACGCGTAACTCCTTATTGTTACGTGTAACTTTTGGTGTTTTTAAGCATAAGTACTACTTGGTTTCTTGTCTCTTCTACGCCTAAGGACACTTCATCAACAAAGGTTCATTCGACTACAAAGATCCATTTTTACTAGACAAGTTTTACAACATGTCTCAACCACCATACTCTAACTATTTCCCTTACACTTATAATAATCAACAACAACAACAATTAACTCCACAACATCAACAATGGAATCAACAACAAGCAATTTATCAACAACAATTTAATCAGCAACATACTCCACAAATTGGTGCAATTCCACCACCACAAATGGTTCAAACACCGCCAAGTCTTCAAGTTCAACCCTACACAAACGATTTCAATCAACATCCATCAAGGAACACTATGAAGGAACCCACTTGGTTTGCAAAGATGTGTCAAGCTTTAAGCAGCCAACAATCAATTCATGAAGCTGGATCACTTGATAGACCTCCAATGCTCACTCCAGGAAACTACGATCAATGGGTGATAAGGTTCTTTAGGTTTTGTGATCTGAAGAAGCCACATGGAAAGTTCTTAAAGAAGGTTATCTTGGAAGGCCCATTTGAGATGCCTACTGTCATTGTACCCGGAGATCCAACTGCTGTTCCACCAAGAGATGAACAAACCAACATTGCTAATGTTGCATATCTCAATGCTACAGAACTTCTACACTATGAAGCTGATGAACTTGCAATGGAAGACATCCTCTTAGGATTACCAAACCGAATTCTTCGTAGTGTTGATGCTCAAAAGACTGCACAAAAAATGTGGGATCATATTCGTCTTCTTATGGAAGGATCTGTACTCAATCAGGAGGATTTGGAATCCAAAATTTACTTGGCTTATGAACACTTCATGATTGAACCTGGAGAGACACTAGAGTCCTATCATCATCGATTTTCAGACATCATCAATGATTTGGATAAACACAACATCATCATGCCAAGAATTGCAGTGAATACTAAGTTCCTGAGTAGTCTTGGTCCTGAATGGGAGAAGTATGTCATTTTTCTCCGTCAAGCGAAGAATATGCATCATTCTACTTATGGATTGTTGTACGATTACTTGAAGCCTCATGAAAAGGAAGTTGATCGTGAAAGGATTCTCCGTGCTCAAATTGCTAAACAGTCACATCCGGATAATCAATAACTTGCCTTGTATGCTCAACAGAATTATCCCTCTCAACCAGCAACTCAACCAACTGCTTCAAACACACCTTCACAGCAACAACCTCAACAAAATCAATTGGTTCCATACAACAACAATGCTCAAGCATATGTCAGTGAAGCGACTGAGGAAATCGATCCGTTCGAAGCATTGCAACAAGGATTTGTGATGATTGCTAATGCTTTTGGCCGTTACACCAACAAATCTAACAATCGTATTCGTTCCTCATCGAACACACGGACTCAAGCTGTTGTGAACAATGGACGTGTTGAAGTTCAGAATCGTGATTATGGTCGTCAGATGGGCGGTGGTCAAGGGTTTAATGTTGTGGGTAGGAATAACAACAGAGCTCAAGTGGTGGAACAGGGAAATGCTCAGAATCGGTTAAATGGTCTTAGATGCTACAACTGCAATGAGAAGGGACACCTGGCTAATGCATGCCCAAAGCCAAGGACTAGGGGCAGTGCTTATTTCAAAGAGGCTTTACTTTTGGCTCTTAAGGATGAAGCTGGTGGATCTCTCACAGACAAAGAACAGAGCTTTATGGCAGATGCAGACTCAGATGATGATATGGAGGACTTGCAGGCCAATGCAGCTGTTATGTTGATGGCTAATATGCAAGAGTTACACATGAGTGAAACAGGCCCAGTGTATGACACTGATGGCTTGTCTCAGGTACCCGAACAAACCATCATCATATCTGAACTAATATCTCCATCAATATCTGAATCCGGCATGGCTCAGAATGTTCAAAATGAGTCATCTACATCTCATTCTGCTGATTTTCAAATAAACCCTGTAGTCACATTTGATGATCCAGATGACCTTATGGTTTCCCTTGATAATCAAATTGACTCCGTGGTTATACTTGAGGATCTAAATAATGATCATGTTGTGACTCACGTTGAACACGATGAACCTTTGCCTCATCCAGATCTTGTTCTGTTACTTAAAGACCAACAATCCCAAATTGCTGAATGTGTTGCATTAAATCAAACCTTAAAAAGTAAAAATGCACTGTTAACCAAGGATTTTGAATGCTTACAAATGCAACTCAACTTTTTCAAAACTCAAGAAAACCGTGAAAAAGGTTTTGAAGCCGCTTTTGCAAAATCTCATCAAAACGAAAAATATTTAGAGAGACAGATGCGTGATCTAGCCGCCTCGAAGAATGCTTTGTTGTCTGAATTAGAACAACTGAAACATGAACATAAAAAGCAAATTAACGCTCTCACCTTGGAAAATCAAAAAGGTAAGGCTGAGTTGTTAACTTGTCAAAAACAGTTCTCCGCATACAAAAAGCATTCAACGAATCGGGTGGATGACCTTCTTGAAGAAATTATCGGCTTGCAAAACAAACTTAAAGAGTTTAAAACTGTTGTTTACAAACATGGTGAATCAGTAACAGCTATTGAAAAGTTTACCTTAAAACCCAATCCAAAAGGATATGGAAAAAATCTAGCTGATTACAAACCAAAGCTTTCACTAAAAACATTCAAACCAACTCCTGAATATCCAGTGCAGAATACAAAATTGATAATACTGTTATGAGTGTTGTTGAATATCATCGTCAAGAGGAATTAGATGCAGAAGACGAGAGTCGATCAAAATTAAAAAACGTTGTTTACAACAAACCTTTTAATTATAAAAACGCGGTCACTTTCGTCACACCAACGGATTCTTCTAACACACCAAGGGTTATCATCAAAACACCTGAGTCTTCTATTGTTAATCCCCAACCAGATTATGCACAAACTTATGGTCCTTTACCTTCCATTAGTGAAGTAAACTCAAAACCTGAAAATCGAAAAATTCTTCGATATTTTGACATTTTCATGGCTGACCTCAAAATTTTACAACATGAGATAGAATATCGCTCTGAAATCAAAGTTGAACATTTTCAATCGCCTCTGGCGCGAGAACAAAGAGACATTTTTCAGAAAAATCTTTTACCTAATGTTAAAAACTTGAAAAGTTGTGCAATTGCCTGGGAAAAGGATTTCCATAAGGAACTTGGGGTAATGAAAAACGTTTTCGAGAAAACAGAAACATCTATTTCTAACACTAAACGCAAAAAGAAAATGTTGAGAAAAGATGTTGATC
This sequence comes from Chrysanthemum seticuspe, assembly GCA_019973895.1. Lineage (NCBI taxonomy): Eukaryota > Viridiplantae > Streptophyta > Magnoliopsida > Asterales > Asteraceae > Chrysanthemum > Chrysanthemum seticuspe. The sequence goes on along the minus strand of BPTQ01000009.1, from coordinate 176,260,146 downwards.
GACTCTTGGAAGATGTTATCTGTGCTGATATCCATAATGTTGTGTTACTTCATGCTTTGCCATTTGCATCTGATTATATCTCTGCTGATATTGTTGAAAATGTTGTAACTGTTGAGAACACCGATAATGTGCTTCAGATCGAGTCTTTAAAAGCTGAAAATAAACGATTACTCAACGAAATTTACAATGCCAAACGTCGTCTTCATTGGTGTGAAAAAGATATTCACACTCATCAACTTAGTTTTCAAAAGAAACTCGCTCTGTTGAGTGCAAAATCTTCTGATCCTAAAGTTGAGCAACTGGATGATCAAAACGTGTCTTTGAAAAGTCAAATCTCAAAATATGAACAAGAACTTTTAAAAGTTAAACAGGAATATGGTGTCATATTTGATTTTCTCAATAAGACTCATCATGAAGCATCAAACGAACTTGATCACTATCTTGCTCACACTAGAGAAGTCATGAATTTTGCTGGTAATATTCGTTCTGAAAATCAAGATTTGATTCACACTATCTCTAAGTTAAGAGAAATGTTAGGAAAGTATGAACAACTTCCGCCCACAATGATTAAGAGAATAGCACCAGTCACACTTAGTAATCGTGAACCTAGAATTCCAACTGCCAAATCACAAGTTGCTAATGTGTTTCCCTCTACTGAAACAGGAATAGTTGCATCTTTTCCAAACGTCCGCACTTCACAGCCTAGGAGCACTCAATCGAAGAATAGGAAGTTGCGACCTAAGAAAAGATCAATAAGGAATGCTAAAGTAGAAGAACACCATAGGACTCTGAATAAAACTCATGTTGCTTCCACTATAGATGTTACGTCTGGCAAATGTAATAGAAATAGTGATGTAACGAATGCTAAACCGTTAAGTACTTTTGATATTCAGTCTGATGCACCTTGTGTTATTTGTCGGAAGAGTATGAATTCTGATTGTCATGACAAATGTGTTGCTAAAGCTATAATCTCTCGATTACGGAATCCTAAGAATCGGAATATCTCTAGGCCCACTAATCATTCTAAGTCTGTGCTTGGTAGACCGCCTTCTTTAGATTCTAAGGCTAACTTTGCTGTCACTGTAGCTCCAGTTTCACCTCCTAAGAATGTAGTACCACCTAGTGCATTCACTAAGACTAAAGCAAAGAGTAGTTATAGATGGCAGAAATGGATATATCACACACTAGGATTTAAATGGATGCCTAAAATTATCAATGTGTGTATGTCTAATATACCTGCTTCGGAACCCTCTAACATTTCGGGTTCCACATCTACTTCTATTCCATCTGTGTCGTCTGTGTGTAATGCAGGTGATACAGATCATTCTCTGGATTGTTGATAGCGGATGTTCCCGACACATGACAGGCAACCTTAAACTGTTATCAAACTTTATTGCAAAGTTCATTGGCACTGTCAGGTTCGGGAACGTTCACTTCGCAGCTATCATGGGCTACGGAGACTATGTTAATGGGAACATCGAAATCAGCAGGGTTTACTATGTGAAAGGCCTCGGTCACAATCTGTTTTCAGTAGGTCAATTTTGTGATGGAGATTTGGAGGTTGCTTTCAGGGAGAAAACTTGTTTCATTCGTGATCTACAAGGAAATGACCTTATGTCTGGCTCGCGTAACTCTAGTCTCTACACTATCTCTATGCAAGACATGGTTGCTTCCTCTCCCATCTGCTTACTTTCAAAGGCAACATCTACAAAATCCTGGCTATGGCACCATCGTCTCTCACATCTAAACTTTCAAACCATCACCAACCTTGCTCGACACAAACTAGTTGAAGGACTCCCACGATTCCGGTATTCAAAAGATCACCTTTGCTCAGCCTGTGAACAAGGGAAAAGCACTCGTGCTCATTTTCCTTCAAAGGTGGAACACAGCTCTCAGCATGTGCTTCATCTTCTTCACATGGATTTGTGTGGCCCGATGCGCGTACAAACGATCAATGGCAAACGCTACAACTTAGTAATTGTTGATGACTACTCACGATGGACTTGGGTCTACTTTCTTCGAAGCAAAGACCAAGCTCCACAAATGATCATCACCTTTCTCACAAAAATACAAGTTCAGCTCCGCAACACTGTCAGGATAATCAGAACAGACAAAGGAACTGAATTTGTTAACAAAACCCTTCGAGAATTCTATGAGAAAGTGGGAATTCAGCATCAAACATCTATTGCACGTACACCTGAACAAAACGGAGTTGTTGAAAGACGAAACCGAACGTTAGTGGAAGCTGCAAGAACAATGTTAATCAATGCTAAACTTCCAGATTACTTATGGGCAGAAGCCGTATCTACTGCATGCTATACTCAAAACCGTTCTATGATCACAAAACGCCACAACAAAACACCTTTCAAGCTTGTCCACAACTATAAACCGAGCCTCAAACACTTTCATGTATTTGGATCCCTTTGCTATCCGAATAATGATCGTGATGATTTTGGAAAGCTCAAAGCTAAAGCTGATATTGGAGTATTTATTGGATACTGTGACAATTCTAAAGGTTTCCGAATCTGGAATCGTCGAACTAAGGAGGTAATGGAAATGATTCATGCTCATTTTGATGAACTCACGGAAATGGCTTCTGAGTATAACAGCTTAGAACCCGGTCACAACCGTTTAAACTTCCCTCAATCCCCATCATCAGCTGAACAAAGCCCCCAGCTAACTCGTCAACAAATGGAAAGGTTATTTTCTCATCTGTTCTGTGACGACATTGATGAACGTGCTCCAGGTGTATCCGCTATTTCCGCTGCACAACCTGATAATATTCCTATACCTGATACACCTGCTACAACAACTACTGTTGAAGATGCACCTACACCAGTTGACTCCAACACAACAGTTGAACACACCGCTTCCAACAATGATGAACCAGCTGATGATATTCTGAGTGAAGTACCCCCACCTGCAGATTTTGATCCAAATGCGTTCTTCAACCCGTTTGCTAATGAGACTGCTGCACCAGATGTCGCGGAATCTTCAACAAACCATTTGAATCCTCAGAATTTGCACAATGTATACCAACATCAACCCTCTACACACCGATGGACAAAAGACCATCCTCTGGCTAACATTATTGGCAACCCGAATCAACCAGTCGTTACGAGACAACGTCTTCACACAGACGGTGAACATTGCATTTATGCACTCACTGTCTGCCAATCTGAGCCTAAAAACATTAAAGACGCAATGACAAAAGACAACTGGATTGAATCCATGCAGGAAGAACTCAACCAATTCAAACGTCTTGAAGTATGGGAACTGGTTGAAAGACCAACAGGGGTCTACGTCATTGGTCTAAAATGAATTTGGAAAAACAAATTGGATGCTGAAGGGAACGTCATCCGAAACAAGTCACGTCTAGTTGCTAAGGGTTATCGTCAGGAAGAGGGAATAGACTTTGAAGAATCTTTTGCTCCGGTTGCTCGTCTTGAGGCTGTTCGGATATTTCTCGCGTTCGCAGCTCATATGAATATGACGGTCTATCAGATGGATGTCAAAACGGCGTTTCTCAATGGACAACTTAAAGAAATGGTCTATGTCAACCAACCCGACGGATTCGTTAATCCAGAGTGCCCGAACCATGTCTACAAACTGAACAAAGCTCTTTATGGTCTCAAACAAGCCCCTCGGGCATGGTACGATAAGCTATCATCTTTCCTCATTGCCAATAATTTCACCAAAGGCTCGGTTGACCCAACTCTTTTTATACAATATCACGGGGCACATATCTTAATTGTTCAAATTTACGTGGATGACATCATTTTTGGGTCTACACAAAAAAAGTTTTCAACCGCTTTTGCAAAACTAATGAAGAAAAATTTTGAAATGTCCATGATGGGTGAACTTACGTTCTTTCTAGGACTGCAAGTTCATCAATACTCCGTGGTATTTTCTTGAGTCAGTCCAAATATGCCCTTGAACTGTTAAACAAATTTAGAATGACAACCTGTGACACTTATGCCACACCAATGGCTCATACCAAGAAGTTAGATGCTGATTTACATGGGAAATTAGTTGACCCTACCAAATACCAAAGTATTATTGGGTCTCTCATGTATCTAACAGCTAGCAGACCTGATATTGTCTTTGCCGTTTATCTATGCTCCCGTTATCAGTCGCGACCAACTGAAACCCACCTCTCTGAGGCTAAAAGAATCCTCCGATACATCAAGGGAACCATTAACTTGGGGATCTGGTATCCGAAGGATTCTGGTTTTGAACTAATCGCTTTTTCAGACGCTGACCACGCAGGATGCTTAGACTCAAGGAAAAGTACTTCAGGAACTCTACAATTTCTCGGTGATAAACTGGTGTCTTGGCAATCAAAGAAGCAGGATTGTACATCGCTGTCATCAACCGAAGCAGAATATGTAGCCATGTCCGCGTGTTGTGCTCAAGTCATCTGGATGAGAACACAACTCAAAGACTATGGTTACGTATTCGACAGAATCCCGATGTACTGCGACAATCGGAGTGCCATTGCGATCTCGTGCAACTCAGTTCAGCACTCGAAATCAAAGCACATCGATCTTTGCTATCATTTCATCAAGGACCACGTGGAACAGGGTACCGTTGAATTATACTTTGTGGGTACAGAATACCAATTGGCAGATCTTCTCACCAAAGCCTTGCCTCCCGCTAGGTTTAATGAGTTGGTCCACCGGATTGGTATGAGGTGTTTGACTCAAGAGGAATTGGATGACCTCTTAAAACAGTCTTAAAAACCTGTCCAACACCAAAACATCCTATTGTAAATATTTTTTCAAAAACAAAATACAAAAATATAAAATCTTATAAAACAACAAAAATATTCTTCTAATCTATTTTTCTTTCAACATTGCAAGTACATTTCTTCCGTCAACACCTTAATCTTTCAAAATTCGGTATTTTTCCGATCAAGTGTTGAGGGGGAGAAATCATAACTTTAACTGTTTCAAAACATCTGTGTACTTGCATGTTATCATATCTCAGTTGTTTCTTTTAACAAATGGTGGTAAATTTTCTGGTACAAAGACACTCCTCGGACTTAAATTAATAACCTTTCATTATTTTCTCAAGTCGAGGGGGAGTGTCGTCATGTTTCTTTCCATAAAATCTTTGTTTGGTAACCAAAATGGAAGTTAAAAGGCTTTGTTTGAAAAAGGAAAAGGTGGAGGGACCAAAACTGTCAAAATGCTAAAGTTATTTTAATAAAACACCTCCCCACCTAACTTTCTCTTCACATTTAATTCTAAACCTTAACACATCCTACGCCTAAGATTCATTCAAGAATTTCGTGTTTTTGATCATCGATTTGTAAGTTGTTTAACAATCTTAACGTATTTTCAAACATACGTTTTGATTTGTACTTCAATCCAACGGTCAAGTTATGTTCTATGGTTGATTTTGTGGTCTACACTTATGCGTATGAACCCAAGATCAAGATAGTTTGTTTATGATTAAAAGGATAGTGCCGAAATGTTTCTACAACATCATTAATGCCTTTTTTATCATAATAATCCACCCAGAAACTCGAAATAAGCGAATTTGAAAACTAGGGTTTATGAGTCGAATTGGGTATTTTCAAATGTGAAGGTTTTTGGTGAAAAAGATAGTTGTATAAGGTTGTTTTCAAGTTCAAATAAACATATGTAAACCCAGAAATTACCCAGAAACACTTATGATTCTTAAATTGAAAATTAGGGTTCTAGTTCATGTGAATTGGGTATTTTTGATTCAAGGCTTATTTGATGTTAATACTTGGATAGAACAACTTTATAGACTTCTCAGTACTACCAGAAATGAATTGGTGCAAATCCTATGGTTAGAAACCTTACGCGTAATTCTTAAACCCTTAGGGTTTTGACCTACGCGTATGTATTTCTACGCATAACTTTGTCATTGCTACGCATAAGCCTGGATGGACCTTCATTATGAATTGTTACGTGTACAAACTTGTTAATAAACTTATCATATCATCACGAATCCAATAATGTCACTAATAAACTTAATCGTTTGATATGTTGTGAACAATAAGTGATAACATAAACTTTAAAACTTAAAGTTAACTAACTCACGAAACATTTCACGACGTCATTAGACTATTGGACAAACAAGTGACTTAGGACTCGTAACAATCATTATCACTGTACATTCAATAACTAGGCATAAGACCTTCTGTTGACTAACATTATGTCTTTCGATATGTTGGTTCTTTTGGCTAATGTTATTTCAGATCACGACATGGCTGAACAAATGAATGTGGATGCATCAGAAGTTCTCTCCATTGCTGATATCTATCCTTATGGCTATCCAATGAAGATAGGAAAGAATAATCTCCATGTTGACTTTGACACCCTCACTTGCTCAGAGTCTTCGTGTTTAATTGCTATTGATATTCTGAGGACTCATCCGTATCAGAATATGCTCACTCACTCTGCAACTGTTCCTGAGATCTATATCCAACAGTTCTGGAACACTATGGAAAGGGTCAAAGGACGGACTGCTGTGACGGTGACTCTGAATCACAAACAAGTCACCATTACACCTGCAGACTTAAGGGCTGCTCTCCTAATTCCTGAAGTCGAACCAACCAAACTATATGCCACACCTGCTGAAGAGCTCACTCTCCAATTCTTAATCGATATCGGTTATGACGAGGCTACAGGAGTAATCACCAAGCATTCTCACGTAGAGCTTAAGAGTATTCCTCAACCACAGACTCTTCATCTCATTCATCACCACCACCATCAAAGAAGTCAACCAGATCATCATCCAAATCTGTGAAGAAACCACCTCGCTCTTGGATTTCTCAGACACATGAAAGAATTGTGAAAGTTGTCAAACAAGTCAGAATGAAAGACATGTTATACAGAAAGCTTAACTTTCTCAATCAACAAATACAATATCTACATGACGAGAATGACAAGATGCAAAAAGAAAGGAAGTTTATCCAGGAATTCATGAAAGGACATCGTAAAGAGAAACTGGATGAAATGATTGAAGGTTACACTCAAAAGTACCTTCAAGATATCGTTCCTAAAGTCCAAAAGGAACTGGAGAAGACAGCAAGAGATCATACCCACAAGTTTGTTCTCGACACTGTCCCCGGTGTGACTAGAGAAGTATTTTCCAGACAACTCACCCCTAACATCGTCGCATTGGTTAACATACAGTGGCCAAAGAAGCTGATCTCTCTGAATCTGAGTTAATCGCTAAACTAGTGATGCAAATGTCAAAGCGATCTGGAACGTTTACTTCGGATGAAGCTAAATTTTTCGAAGGTCTACTTGCTTTTCAACTCAGATCATCACGCAAGGAGTCAGTCGATCAACCCAAACGGCCAAGAGATAACGATGATAAGGACAAGGACTCTGCATCTAAACGTCAGAAGCAATCTGGTGAATCTTCGTCTAGGCAACCCCCACCTCAACGAACTCCTTCTCAACGAAGATCTCCTCCTCGCTCTTCAACTGATAAACCTCAGGACGATTCCGAGTTACCACCCCAGACTCAAAAAACTGGTGATCACTTTGAATATACGGGTGGTGACGATGAAGAGGTCCTTGAGCCCCAACAACAACCCACCTCTCCCAAACAAGGACAGAAACCATCATCCTCATCTAAGCCTTCGAAAAAGAAGAAGAAGACGCTTCATACTGACGTCGTATCATGGCTAGATGACGATAAAACTGAAGAATTTGAATGGTTTGCTACACTTGTTAACAACACTCCCTACCCTGAAGAAGGTCAAGAATTGGTAGACGGTAGTACCTTGGAGCATGCAAAGATTTTGCAAGAAAGGTTTCGGGTGAAGAAGATGACGAAATCTGAGTTGAAGCGCATCAAGAATGAAGCATTCCTACTTTTGAAAAACAGCTCAGAAAGTGCAATCGAGGTTGAATATCACCTTGAAAACATTGCTCGAGCCATGTCTAATAACATGGATTGGCTCAACCCAGAAGCAAACATCGACTTTACCAAACGGGACAATCCTCCATATTACACCGACTGGTCTCGACCTCCACCTACCATTGGCCAACCTGATCAGCCTAGGATTCCTTTCAGACATTTCTTCAACAAAGACTTAGATTTTCTTCAACACGGTGGCGATGGTTCAAGGAAATACGCTACATCTCTGACACTTCCATTCCCTGCTGCCATATACTGTGATTGTATAGCCATCGAGGAACGTGCTACCCACATGTTCTCCGACAAAGTGGTAGCGTATGACCAAGATGCAATGTATAGGATTCACCATTGGCCGGAACGCCGAAGAATCTACTACAGAAGCTGCTTGGTCCAGAAGTCTCAACATGCAGTGTTCAGTACTAAAAGTATCGTGGCCATCCAACATGTTGGTCTATCGTCTAAATGGGACTACACTTTTCTCAAGAAGATTGTGGTCAAAAGACAAGACGAAAGGGACTATGCATTCTCTGAAGCTGACTTTGAGAATTTGAACATCAACGATATTGAAGACATGTACCTTGCCAAAGTTCAAGGTCGCATGAGACAATTTTCAACTGAAGTACAACGTGAATTCATCAAGTCACTACTCATCTTCATCAGACGCATAGTCATCAAAGAACGTGTTGAAGATCTTCAACTTGCCGTTGAATCATATCAGAAACGTGTCAACTTCACTCCACCACAGCTTGATCTTCCCGATATCAACCAGCTATCACAATTAACGCTCATCAGCAAACCGTTTGGTGTCGTTTATCGCAGTGAACTTCATCGCAATTGCTTGATGGCGTGTAATGAGCTTCACAAATTTGGACATCATACTCTGAAGATGGTTAGGGACGGATTAGCTTATCGATTGAAGGATATACGTGAAAACATTGGGAACCCTAAGCGATGGAATTCTCAGGATCGGAGGAATGTGAGAAGAATCATCACCATGATTGATGAACGGTTGTTCAGAAGGGATCAGTTCAGAACGTTGGAAAGTTTTGTTGGTGGTCGACCCAGGATCAACATCACCGGCTATCAACGCCCTGTTCGTACTCCTGGGAACATCACTGCACTTCCTGGTACTCCTTGATTTGGTTCTTTCATTAAAATTTTTGGATGTATGATGATATATGTCTAATGGCTTGTGCACACATAACAGTGTACAACCCGTAATTGTCAAGAAAGGACCCTGTGGTACGCCTCAGTGCCACAATCCTTATAAAAGGAGCGAAGCTTCTTATTTTTTGAGTAAAACCTATCAAACCTTTCATTTTTCAAGGTTTTGCTCAAAAACACAAGTACTTCCCCATATGATTTTTTCAAAACCTCAACCGTTTATATCACTAGTTGAGGGGGAGTATTTGAATTAAAACTTTTTTCACAAATTGTTCATAGTGGTCATCTTCCCGCAACACTCGAAATGGTCATATTTATTGTCAACCGTTCAAAAATAACATTTTTTATGCCATTTTTGAGGGGGAGAAAATTTGTGTGATAAGAAATATGTTGTGAAAAATGCAAATGAATCTGTGTACCTCAGACTTAACCAACGAATTGACGGTACTAAACTGTTTGTAACTCGAAAAGACTTGTCCTGGACGGGTAATAATTTCAAGCTAGTTCGCTAGTAATGTAAACGTGTCTCGCAAAGGACTTGTCCAAGTAGAAAGTACCATTCGAGAAACTCTTGATAGACATGAACTCTGACAGGTATGACAACCTTTCGAGGTTTGTCTACACCTTCAAGGTAGTTATTAGAGCTACTTGTCACCTAAAAGCTGACAATGTAACTCTTTAACTATGCAACGTAACCGTGTCTCGCGGGGGATTGTCTATCTTCAGTGGATCAATTCAAAAAGTGCGCGCTCTTTCCTCACTGTGCATTTAAACCATTAATACTCTTAAGCACATGTGGAGGGGGAGTATTTATGCAAAACATCATCTCTCACAGTGGTTCAAACATGTTTTTCATTTACAAACCATTTGAGAGATTTTTTCACAAACTGTGGTTTTAATGGCAAAATAGGTTAGTCATGGAGTTATAAGGTGACTAAGGTTAGGAATAACCGTCCTATGATCCGCCAGAGCTGGAGGGATCTACCCAAGGACACTACCATTAGTTAGTGTTAGAAGTCCTTAGGAATGATTGTAAAAAGGAGAAAATGAGAATCGGAGAAAGAAGGAGTTGAAGAATCAAAAAGAAATGTAAAGTAAAGGGTGAAGAGAAACAGCCCTCCAGATTATTCAACTTAGGGCAGACACCGGGTTCAATTCATATGCTACTGATTGTCACTTAGTGACACCGGTATTGAAGATTAAAAGTCGTCATGGACCCAGTGACGCATGCACTAAACCTTCTTAGCCACTCAAGTTTCTCTCAACAGAAGCTTGTTTCATTCTCACAGGGAACCCTACGTAAACTATTGGCTTTCTCTTAGAGATCGTTGGTATTGAAGAAGGAGACCCTCTCCCTAGTCTCCGCTCAGGAAAACCAAAACGCACTATTGGGTCTAGAGCCACGAGATTCATCAAAAGATCTCTTAGGAACACTTGACTTTTTATCACTTGACGATCACCAAATAAGGTCATCTGTGGTTCATATCGAGTCCTTCACAGATCTTAGCAATCTGTCGAGAACATTTATGATAGGTTCATTTCTGTAATTCTCAGTGATTGAATGGAAACTCCTGCCAGGGTCAACATCAAACAGCCCTGACAGCAGGTCACTTCGGTAACTCCCCGTGGATTACGCGGAGTATGTCTCAAATGGTCTACAGTCGTGAGGTGATGCTTCGGTGTACCTCAGCGACTCATCTGAACTGTAGATGTACTACGGTACATCGCGTTATCTCACTTGTGGGACTCCAGTTCAGGAACGGCCTTTGTAAGAATTAGAGTTGTGTTTTCACACTATGCTGTTAACACTCTCGAAGTTCAAACTTGTTAGTGCCGAAAACCGCTTATTACTAACCGTTTGAAATGTTTTCTTCTTATGGAAGCTCCGGAGCGGAATGATCGTGCTGACTCTTCTCATGCTCACGCCAACATCATCACTAATGGAAGTTCTATTCGAATGCAACACAACAGTCAGAATGATTCTTCATCAAATCAAAGAATCTACAAAGTCAAAGACTTAAAGAACTTCATCAGTATTGATTTCCAACATCAAAGAGCGTATGAGCATGTTGAAGAATGACGTGGAGACACTGGAGCAGCGAAGCAGACCTAAGGCAGACTTGATGCAGACAACAACATACTATCACTTCCACCACAAAGAACAATCATCAAAGAACAAAGTTTAAGATGACGTCAAAGCATAACTGTTCAAAGATAACTATCTCTCTACACTGGGGAGATTGTTCGAATCAAGGCAATTCCTTTCTCAAGAAAGAAGAATGTCGGAAGACGTCAGAGCTACTATTACATCAACGCCTTCACCGTTTACATTCATATATACTTGAGGGGGATATTGTTGGAATCACTCCTAAACTGTATTTCAAGTATTTATATTTCATATGTAATAGGTCGCTTATTATGGCCTTTATGTTTGTTTAAGGTCTAGCTTATGTAGAAGGCCCATAAGCTTAGGCCCAAGCCCATATAAGAAAGGATGGGAACTAGGAGTGTTGCCCTAGCTTCCCTCCTATAAATACTCTTGTAAACCATCAGTTGAGGGTTGGTTGTTCAAGTTTTCTTTCTTTCACATATGCCTACGCATAACCGCCTCTTATTATCGTGTATGTATGTTTGGTTCTTGTTTAATCGCCTCATCTCCTTTCTATATTACTTGTGTTTGTAAAACTAGTGACCTAACAAGCCATAAGGCTAAAAACATGGTGTCCACATCTAAGTGCCTGGACCTTTTGCATATGGACTTGTTTGGTCCATCTGCTATAAGAAGTTATGGGGGCAACCTATACACTTTGGTCATAGTAGATGATTACTCAAGGTTCACTTGGACATTATTTTTGAAAACTAAAAATGAAGCTTTTGATAAATTTGAAATACTTAGTAAGAAAATTCAAAATCAACTAGGTATTAACATTGTGTCAATCCGGACGGATCATGGCCACGAATTTGACAATGAAATACAATTTGGAAACTTTTGTGATACAAATGGTATAACACATAACTTCTCGGCTCCTCGAACACCTCAATCTAATGGAGTTGTAGAACGTAAAAAATAGAACTATTCAAGAAATGAGTAGAACAATGCTTAATGAACAAAACATACCTCAAAAGTTTTGGTGCAACGCCGTTGTATACTTCTATATACATTTTAAATAGAGTTCAATACGTCCTTTCTTGAACAAAACACCATATGAATTATATAAAGGCAAAAATCCTTGGGTGTAAATGTTTCCTTCTTAATACCTGTTAGGAATTAGAAAATTTCATGTTAAAGTGTCGGTCACCCCAATTATGATCTATCATATCTTAGCTCATAGACGTGTAGTTATTTACGTTATTTAGTAGTTTATTAGTTAGGTTGTAGCGTAGAATAGTTTAGTGTAACTCCGTGGAGGAAGGACGGGTCTTTACCCACTGTATGCCTGATTCACAGTCCGATAGGAGGACGCAGTATTTGTAACTATAAATACCCCTTCCATCCATGGAAGGGGTGTGGCTTCTTTGAATCTAACCTTTCATTTTGTAAAGCAACTCTCTTTCAAGAAACCTCCTCTCTACTCTCTTCATCTCTCTAATGGCTCTCTTATTTAATCATTGTCCTAGACCACCCGAATCATCAAACAATATAAATATTCACGATCCTACAATTGGTATCAGAGCCAAGGTTATGTTGTCTTTGATGATTCGTACGTCTTTGATGCGGTTTTGTATGGTTGTTTGATGCGGTTTGACATGTGTCTTATGGTGTTGTGATGCCTCGTGTTTAATGTTTGCTGATGTTTGGTTATGTTTGGTCTTAACAAAGAAAAAATTGTTTTTGAACAGTTTTAAAGGATTAACGAATCTGGTTCGAAAAGCTTTAACTGATTTTTTTGGGTTGATGATTAAATCTCTTGCTTGTTGATATAATGTTCTTAACTGGTTTTTTATCTTTGAATCTGCTGGTGATAATGGTTCAAAATCTGCTTTTAATTGTTCATTAATGATTCTTTAATCGGTTCTTCATTGTGTTTTGGTCAAGTTTCATCTTAGTGAGTTGCCTAATTCTTACATGCGAGTTGGTCAGGTCATGTTGGCTTGCTTTTGAGCGAGTTGTTACAGTTGCATGTTGGATTTACTAAGTTGCGAGTTGCCGCATTCTTGAATGCGAGTTGTCTATATTTGTCCAGATACAATGTATGGTAAGCGAGTTGTGTAATCTGAAACAAAAAGCGAGTTGTGTTTTTCTTTGACTTTTGAGTCAAAGTCAAAAGCGACTTATCTGAAACTGACTTGCCTTCCTACTACCATGATGCAAGTTGTGTCTATGCCTTTTGACTATTGAGTCAAGATGCGAGTTGTGTCAAGACTCATGATATCAGCTTTCATGTTTCAAAATGATGCGAGTTGATTAACTTAAACTAAGCGACTTGTTTATCTACTTAAAAAAGGAGAGTTGGTATATGATGCGAGTTGCATATTGATGCAATGAAAGCGACTTAATTGATGCAATGAAAGCAGATACGGTTTATCAATGTTTTAAAATGATGCGAGTTGTGTATGCAGAATCTAAAGCGAGTTAGACAGGTTAAGAAGCGACTTGGTTAAAAAGATGATGAAGATGAAAAAGACCATGACCTCGACAACAAACGACCATAACTAATACGATTTAACAAATATCATTCGACCTCAGGCTTACTCCATCATTGGTCCTTATTCATACAGCAGACACGAATTTAAATCATAATGCATCATCAGACTTGCTCAAAACATCAACTACACACATTCATTTTCAATCAACTTCATCAACCATCATCATACTACATGATTACATCTACATCTACCATGACTAATAATGATCTCAGCAAAGTTTTCACTACTTAATCTAGACCATGACTGGTCGAATTCATGTAAAACTTATGACATCACAGATCCACTACTTTTCTATTCAAGACTCGATTAATGATAACTATTACTGATCTCAGAAAAGTTCATAAATTGTACTCGTTAATGAGTGCTTTTGAACTTATGTCCTCATTGATCTTTTCAAAGTCAAAGCTTCTATAATAATATTCGAAGGGAAAAGAGAGATCAAAAGCAAATCGGTTTTAATCTTCTCCTAGTTTCGATTGAAGGCTAAAGATGAGTCGAATCATATACCTACCTGAGTTCCTTGGATAAATCGTGATGCCTACACCATCTCGTTAAAACCCTCTAGCCATCCCTGTGGCGAGGTCAAACGAGTCACAATATTGGTACCATCCCTGTGGCGAGCATATTTTGTGAATAATTCTCGTTGTCATATGCTCTGATGGAGATGAGTCTTGAGTGAGATTTGGTATGTGTATCGTTTTCATGGGAGCAGAAGTTTGGAGATTGGATTGTTATGATGAGATGAAGTGATAAGGCAGATTAGGTGAAAGACTTTGAGAAGTGGGAGACGGATACATTGGAGAGAAGTATTAGGGTTTGAATGATAAGTGGGTACTGAGTTTGTGATGGGGGCGTGTAAATGTGAGAGGAATTAGGGTTAATGGGATTATGCTATGTGTGCTTTATACACCGTGATATTAGGGTTATCACTAGATCATGTCATCTACATGGGCCGACCGTTTTGATTGTATTTGACATGGGCCCATACATTTGTCTACTGATTTTGGAGTTGAATGGTTTGCGTGGACAAATTCGTTTTGATGGCTTGGATTTGTCGTCTATGATTTTCGGTTATTGGAGCATGCTCTCCTTTATGGACTATTAGACCAAATTTACTTACTTGGGCTTCATGTGTTGAATTTTACTCATGGGTTTTAATGGGTTTGAAATCTTTTTTAATGAATGACATATCAATGATTAAAATTGGATCCAGGCTTGAGTTGTAAATGTGATGACTTGAACATTGGTTGATGGACTGATGGGCTTCTCTAATTTGGATCGAAAATGTGAGACTTGGATTTAATGAGATGTGATGTATTATGAAATTTGACGATGAGATTTGGTATGATGCTGTGATTCGTTATGATATGAGGTTTGGTAATTTGGTGTATACATCTTCACAAAGGATAATATTTCACGGCTTGAATGGATAATTGGATAACGTTGACTACGGGGGGTTGTTTGAATGATATTTCTTATTTGGATTTGGAATGAGGTTTTTCGGGCGTGTTTACTTATTTCGTCTTCTTTGTTTCTACCCTTCTGCGAAGATGACTTGTTTGAGCTTTTATTGAGTGTCATAAAGACTTGGCTATCTAGTTACTTGTGTGATTCTTTCTCGACCCACAACGTAGCTATCACTTCGGTGTCTCACGTAGTTGAGGATTCGTCAAGAGGTTTTGGTACATTGGGTATACCGTTTCTTCTTCACAAGGATTAGTACAAGCTTAAGTAACAAATCTGGGGAATTTTACGTCATGTTCAAGTTTGATATATCGGGTTTACTTCTCCATGTGGTCACTACAATAGCCGTCAAAATACGTGAATGATGTGTGTACCAATGGATTGATTGGTTGAGATGTGATCAACAATTCTCATGATATATTTGACGCCACTGAATGTCAATGATACTTCACAGTCTAAGCAAAATATTTCAAGAATCTTCAACGTCAGTCATGATCTTTCAAGATGCTTGCTTATGACAAGAACTTTTCGTACAAATGGTCGTACAAGTTAATGATGCTTCCGAAAGTTCGAAACCATCATGGGGGACGAACGTGTACTTCGATGCTTTACGGTCAACCTCAGGGGGAAGTGGTGTATACTACTCGACTTAGTATGGTTTGTGAAGGTGTCTACATATGGGTAAAGAATTGTTTATGATATTGTTGAAGATGAAGAATGAACCGTTTATGAACCGTTGCATGTTCCCCTAAAATAGATATTCACCGAAACCAAATTTGTCATTACACATTCAAGCTGACATTGTTTACGGTTTTGTCTTGATTTTGTAAAATCCCGCGAAAGAATCTATTTCTCGGTTTAAATCATAGGCTTGTAAAATCCCGTGACAATGGAAACATCCTGGTACTTGTAAAGGGCATTTCTGGATCTATCTTACGGTTTATTCTTGGTTTTGTAAAATCCCGCGAAAGAAATTATTTCTCGGTTTAAACCATAGAATTGTAAAATCCCGTGATGATGGAACCATCATGGAGAAAGGAAAGTGTATTTCGGGATCTTATCTGATGCTGGTGCTACGGTTTCTTCTTCAAAGAAGGGATAAAAGGGTATACTTCATAAATTGGGTAATTGCTTGGATTTTCTTCATGGCAGTTTGGTTATTACATTGTTTTACGGGGTTATGTGCTTTTAACCATGGTCGGGATGAAAACCATTATCATAGTTCACTTAAAACATCAAAGGAGGCTAGATGTGAGCTTTTAATCAGAAGATGTGACAACGGGGTTAATTCACTATTATTTATTTGAGGTTGAAGTGAAATATCACGGGCAAGTGTACTTAGTATCTGAAGGTATCGGGGATGGATGGATGAAGATTCTTCAAGATCCTTGTTCGAGCTTATTATCAAAAACTAAGACTTGGAAATCTAGTTATTATTGGGTGACTTTTTCCTTTTCTTTTTTCCACTTGGGGGAATTGGTATCTTACCATCACAAAATAACTATCACTTTAAGGAGTTACGTTGTAGTGCTCAGTGTCACATTCAATTATGGATTTTCAAGAGTTGATGTACGTCTTATACTTGATGGTTGGTTGGATGAAGAGTATAGAGTACTTAGAGATTCAATGGAGGATGAAGTCTCGACACCGCTCTTTGTTAAATATGTGAATTTTAAGTCACGAGTTCGGGTAGTTTACTTCAGGGTCAAATTCATCATATTGGGTTTTCTCCATCAGCTGTCATGACAAAGAGCCTACTGAATGATAATGGGGTTGATTATAAGTTTGCCAACAGAGGTTGAAAAGAGGGAGATTATGACGTATGAACACAACAGTTCATGCCTCGTACTCTAAAGAAAAGAAAAGTGTACGTTTCAGTGCGCTTTATCTTCAAAAGAAGAGAAATCTTCTAATGACGTTTGAATACTTCAATTCAAACCTCGTTCTCCAAAGAAAAGAAAAGTGTACGTGTCAGTGCGCTTTATCTTCTGAAGAAGAGAAATCTTCTCTATTATGACCATTCTCATCAACATGCTTCATACTTTTTCCATGCGCTAATTCATCAAGTGAACCGAACTACCGATGATTGTTTTCTTATTCCACTTGCTCAACTATAATGATGATGGCGACATCATGTGCTAATTTTGCGGGGGAGAAGTGTGAATTGAATACTTTTGGATGATTTCACTTATTCAATCAAGAATGGCATCTTCGTATGCAATTCTTGAGGGGGAGAAGAAGTATGATAATTCTGCATGGTTGATTGTTATTAGAGATTAAATGGTCAAACGGCTCCGAACTCATGTAAGAACCGAGCTTCTTCTTATCGGGTCATTTCTACATGGAGTTTCTTCTATGAGCCGTTGGTTGACATCTTCACGGGCTGATACGATTAAATGACAAAGTGCTTCCAGTTGCGGGGTTGATTTCCTTGATGAACATCTTTCTGTTCTTGTTTGATTGGGAGGGATTTGATTTAAGGGGATTTGCTATTTGTAAGTTAACGAGAATGCATTTGGTGAGTTGAAGATGTTGACTTTCTATTCGCCAATTGGACAATCTTGAAGAAGGTTGAGTCTACAGTCGGTTCTACATTTTCTGCTGCATGTTAGAAGACTAAAGACGAGTTGCATTTGATTATCCAAAGACTTCTTCTTAATTTGGGCATTTATCAAACAAATTGTCGGTTTAGGGGAGAGCACTAATTGGGGGAGAGTGATATGTCGAATTTAATCCCCAATTAGACTTGCTCACATTATTCAGCATGTTGATTCTCACAAAGACTTCAAGCGATCTTCTCAACAGATTTCAAGTATTTGGGCTTATAATGTTTTGCTGATTCTGAAGTGTCAAAACCAGTAAGGGGGGAGGAGACAAGCACCTAAACGCGAGTAAACTTGATGAACTTAATACTTCTAAGTAATTGAAGATATCCCGCGAAGACAAATGTTATTACCGCAGAGAAACTCAAGGTTTGACTCATGGCGAGTAAACTTGATGAACTTAATTCTTCTAAGTGATTGAAGATATCCAGGGAAGACGAATGTCATGACCGCAGAGAAACTCAAGGTTTTGCTCATCAAGGCATTTAGTGTTATTATTCCAACGACGTGGGGGAAGTGATGTAAGAGAAAGTTTCTGAAGATAAAAAGAGGTATACAAGTGTGTGATGATTTCGATGTTATCGCAATCATCAGGGGAGAGAGAATTGTGTACATTGGGGGCGCTCAGCTGTCTCACTTGAGAGCTTAATTAGTGATTCAGAGATATAATCACTTATTCCGGAGTGGACATCCGCAGAGATTGTCATCCGCAGAGATAATCAGTGATTCGGCCTGCTATTTCAATGATATCGGTTATTCTCTCTTTGGGCATTCGGGTACTTCGGGTTCTTGAGCTTCATACACTATCATCAGGGGAGAGAAAAGTATACATCGTAGTTATTCTTTGGCTATCGGACTTAATCTGCTACTTCAATGGTATAAGTTTTCTCTATTCGGGTATATGTGCATTCGGGTTTGTAAGCTCTAGTCTAAGAGACTGACTGCATCAATTCATCTACTTGAGGGAAGTGGTCTCTTGACAACTTTTTGTGGGATGCATTGCTTCAGACTTCAGTGGTAATGAAATATGAGAAGAAATTTAAAGAGTGGGATGATACGTTGCTATTCTTGTTGATGATATAACCCCGAACGAAGAATCTCGATTATCGTGCTTAAAAAGGAGCAGCGGGATTTATGATAATGGTGTGCTTCTCTGTGCACTTGGCTAAGGCAAGCTTGAAATAGAGCTTTGAATCTGCTCAGCTAAAGGATTTTCGGTTTGGGGGGAAGCTGCCAAAGTCTCTCTTTCTCAAAGGCTCGGGTTCTATCTTCTATTCTGGAGCCTCGGAAGCTTTGGTGGTGGAAGTTTAAGAGATGACGAATTCTATCTTCTATGACGTGCTGCTCGATATCATTATCTCGGTACTCGTATCATCATCTTCTTAATCTATATCATCTTCTCTATCTTTGTATATATTTATCAAAAAGCAAAATACAAAAATATAAAACCAACAAAATCAAAATAGAAAAATATAAAACCTTCAAAAACCCATAAAAATCAGAAATTTTGAAAAATACCAAAAATATGTTTCTCAAGACATGTCTTCTGGTATCGATAACATCTGCGGTCTTAGAAATGTCATTCAATAATGGCACGGGACCATAGATGAAGTTCGAGCAGGAGGTGTAAATATTCTTTTCAAAACATGTCTCAAACAATGGCTTACAGTTATTTTAGACTGTAACCCGCGGTTCAAAAAATGGCTTGCAGTTATTTCAGACTGTAACCCATGCTTAAAACTATGGCTTGCTATTATTTTCGATAGCAACCCGCCCTTCAAGGAAGGAAAGTGTTGCGCTAAACCAATTTTCAAATATTTCATGCACTTTTCCTAAAACTAATTGAGGAAAGTATGTCGAAGGACTGCTGTTCCTACACAAATGTTTTTCCGTCTAAAATTCTTCAGAAAAATATTTGTTGTTTTTCAAAAATGGTAGTAAATGAGTTGCTTGAAAATCAATCTTATTCAGAGTTTTCGAAATAAATTGAAAACTCAATCAATGACTTCAGCGCTTTTAAACTTTTCAAAAAATGAGTCATTGATTGAGGGGATAATGTTTTCAAATCTATATCATCTAACGGGCTTTCTTAATTATCCTACGTGCTTAATTAAAATTGATATTTGCCTATGTCGAAGGACTAGGAATTTAGGATATGATTGTTAGGATTACATGATTATAGTTTGATGAAACACACTATTCCCATGCCTTATATGAACTGATTGATATGTTGGATTGACTTTTATTAGTCGATTGCTGTTTGGGTGATGTCGACCACCATATATCTGTATGTGTGTTCACTAACGTATGCAGGTATATTGGTATATAAGAATGTTCCCGATCCGGATCCCACAAATGAAGATGATTGGATGCCGAAAGGAAAGGGTAACTATATCTTGGGTTGACAAATGAAGAAACGGAGCTTAATTTGACTTTTATGAATAGTTGGCATGAAAAATGCAACGAAAGAAGTCTCACTGCATCAGCAGATGGTTTTCTTCCAAACCTTACAGCAACAACAACAAAAGCGGCTCAACCACCTAACGTATCTTTGTGCAGGATTAATAGTGGATGATACCATTTTTCTAAAACTTTGAATAAAATTGTTTTGAAAATGGAAAAATATTGTTTTGAAAATAAATTGGACTAAATTTTGAAAATCACCGGACTTCTTTTTATCAAAACCTATGTCACTCAATTATCGACTTCGGTCATCGATTGAGGGGGAGAGTGTTTTAAAATATAGTATTTTCAAACAATATATCATCAAAACAAGTCCGGTTTGTACAAAATAAGTGGTGATCTAAAGATTTAATGTTATGTCATGGTATGATTTTCTTTAAAACTCAAAGATCTTAAAAAATGAAATTTTTTCTGTTCTTGTTTGATTGTGAAATTGTTTTATTTTACTTAAAGATCTCTTAAAACTTTCATACCTGACACTAACAATCTTTAATGTCTTAAAATGGTCCTTATCTGTCATTTTTCAAAATCAAATCTTGCCACGTCTTTCCCCAAATAAATGATTTAAATCTTTTGGCATCACAAATCTCAAATGGTTTGAAATTTTTGATCGCGGGAGAGATCGTGATTTAAATCTCAAATCTGTTTTAATGGAATTGGTTTTAGTCCTTCAAAGGCACTCCTGCCTCCATGTGCCAAACGATTTCAATATATGATGAACATGATTTAGGAGGAGCATTTATCCAAAAACAAGATGAGTATTTAAAACAAGGCCACATTTTCTCCCATGTTTTCTAGACCTAATTAAATCACTTGAGATCCAAAATCTCAAAGGGTTTGATATTTTTTATCGGGGGAGAATTTGTGATTTAATAATGAAATTTGATAAAAGGTGATCGTTTTGATTCAATTGTGCAGGCTGCTCTCTCATATGTGCTAAACACTTTCGAATCTCGAAGCATATATTGAGGGGGAGCATTTTAATGGTTTTGTGATCGTGGTTGTGCTTCAAAAGAACTCTTTCCTCTATGTGATAAAAAATAATTTCAAAAATCCTAGGCACATATTGAGGGGAAGAATTTACCAAGAAAATTAAATGGTTTTTTCTATGAAAATTGTGATCAAAGAAAATATTTCAAAGTCCTCTTGCCTCCATGTGCTAAAAAATTTCTAAATCATATGCACATGTTGAGGGGGAGGTTTTCTAAATAATCAAAACTATTAAGGTACAAAATGCTTTGATCTCGTATCAAAAGTACCTTGATTGATTTTCTAAATGATTTTTCTATTGGTTTCAAGAAAGAATGAACTATACCAAAAGACCGACCATTTTACTTTATGCATGGAGTTATAAGGATGGTTAGGTTAGGTATTTGTTCCCACGATCCGCCAGAACCGGAGGGATCTACCCAGGGACAATCCACTAGATAGTGTAGAGTCCTTAGGTATATTGAAAAAAGGAGAAACATGAGAATATGGGAAGAGTGCCGACTGAGACAGAGCTAGTACTGGAACAAACCCAATAAGGTTCTAGTTATGAAGTCTCGGTAAGCACTGAAGGGGTTGAAGAATGAAAAAGAATTGAATGTGAAAGGGGTGAAAAGAAATAGCCCTCCAATATTTCAACCTTGGGGCAGAAACCGGGTTCAATACATATGCTACTGGTGTTTACTAAGGTAACACCGGTATTGAAGAGAAGACGTCATGGACCCAGTGACGCACTGCACTACAACTTCCCAAACTACTCAAGTTCCTCTTAAAAGGGCTTGTTTCATTCTCACGGGGAACCTACATAATCTATCAACTTTCTCTTAGAGATTGTTGATATTGAAGAAGGAGACCCTCTCCCTAGTCTCCGGCATAGGAACCAAAAATGCACAATTGAGTCCTGGACCCAGAGACAAGAGATCATCCACAATATCTCATTAGGACACAAAATTAATGAGGACTTGCTGTTTCACACAATGTAGAAAGTAAGTATATATTGAGAGTCCTACGCATTATCCTTGTGATATTGCCAGAACATCCGAGTGATATGTAAAAGTATTCACGATGAAGATGGAAATCCTTCTAGAGCCAACATCAAACAAGCTCTTGGTGGGTGACATGTGAGATCTTTTCTAAAGATCAAGCTTGTGACAACTGGACAGAAACGATGGGGCGATTCACTCTTGAATCAACCTTGGTCTAGGAAATGAATTGACGAATACTTTTGGAAAAACCGTTCGATGTGCAAATCTTCTTTTCTCTAGCACATCGAATGTGTACTCTTTTCAAATACAAAAAGTATTTTTGATTGAAAATTGATCTTTCTCATAAAACCTTCGTTGTATTGCAAAACTCTTTCTTCTAAGCAATACGCGATTTTTTTCAAATAAATTTTTCATCAATCAGTGAATCTCAATTCGATGGTTCACTCACTCCGTGTTGTCTTCTTTGAGACGTTCTGGTTTGAGAACAGCTAGAACAGCTGCGAAACCCTGTCAAGGAGATTCTTCGAAATTATACCTGATCACAGGCAGTACTTGTACTGATCAACGGGGAACCGTGGGTCGTGTACCTCAATTCAACGAAAGTGATCAAAGACACTTTTGTGTGTTTTATTGCTAACTGTTGTTTGCAGGTACATTTGGACGGTTACAGCTGATCAGAATTGAGGAGTCAATCCAAAGCCGCATGCTCACAACATCCACACTTAATTGAAGAAATCATGACTGGTGCATATCTACATAACCTGGTTCTGATATTTTTATACTATGCTTCTGATACGCTGCTGCAAATATCATGAACCAGTAAAGCTTCCGCTACTCTGATGGAAAGATGTCATGATCCTGAAAGTGTGAGCATGTCGGTCCAAAAGTCACAACATCACATGAAGGCAACACAATAAAGGGTGATCCAGAGATTTACTGTGGCTGATGATCTCCATAATGCTCGAAGATCATCAAAGATGTGGATCAGTTCAAAGACCTCCACTGAAAGTACAAAATAATCGGACTATGAAGAGTCACTACAAAAGCACAAAGAATGCGGACATTGAAGAATTGAAGTCTACGAGCTCAGAACCGAAGAAAAAATTGAATGCTAGGATTTGAAATGTAAAACATGGGGTGACCTCCCTTAGGGGGAGATTGTTAGGAATTAGAAAATTCCATGTTAAAGTGTTGGTCACCCCAATTATGATCTAGCATATGTTAGCTCATAGACGTGTAGTTATTTACGTTATTCAGTAGTTTATTAGTTAGTTTGTAGCGTAGAATAGTTTAGTGTAACTCCGTGGAGGAAGGACGGGTCTTTACCCACTGTATGCCTGATCCACAGTCTGATAGGAGGACGTAGTATTTGTAACTATAAATACCCCTTCCATCCATGGAAGGGGTGTGGCTTCTTTGAATCTAACCTTTCATTTTGTAAAGCAACTCTCTTTCAAGAAACCTCCTCTCTACTCTCTTCATCTCTCTAATGGCTCTCTTATTTAATCATTGTTCTAGACCACCCGAATCATCAAACAACATAAATATTCACGATCCTACAATACCAAAGACTATCTCACAAAATTTGACCCAAAGTCTTATGAAGGTGTAATTCTTGGTTACTCACAAACTAGTAAAGCTTACATAGTTTTAAACAAAGAAACAATGAGAGTCGAGGAATCGTTGAACATAACATTCGACGAAAATCCACCTCGTTCTAAGACATCACCTTTGGTAGATGATGACTTAGTTGAAAGTCAACTTGTAGAAGGTCAAGAAATAATTGAAAATGACAAGGAAGATGAACCAGTAAATAATGAAATTATAAACATCAAAGAATCCAAAAGTCATCCTTTAGAAAAAGTCATAGGACAAGTAAATCAAAGAACGTTAAGATCACAAGCCCAAAATCAAAGTAACTACTTTTGCTTTGTATCAACCATTGAACAGAAAAACATAAACGATGCAATAAAAGATGAATCTTGGGGTAATTGCTATGCAAGAAGAGCTAAACCAATTTGTTAGAAATGATGTTTGGAAATTGGTTCCAAAACCTAAAAATCAAACTATAATTGGAACGAAATGGGGTTTTCGAAATAAAATGGACGAAAATGGTGTAGTGTCTAGAAACAAAGCTAGGCTTTTTGCACAAGGTTCTAATCAACAAGAAGGGATTGATTACGATGAAACTTATGCATGCGTAGCTAGGCTCGAGTGTATTAGAATCTTACTTGCATATGCATGTGCTTATGACTTTAAATTATTTCAAATGGATGTTAAAAGTGCATTCCTAAATGGGTTCATTAACGAAGAAGTATACGTTGCTCAACCTCGCGGTTTCACCGACTTTGAAAAACCACATCATGTCTTCAAACTTAAGAAGGCATTATACGGACTTAAGCAAGCACCAAAAGCTTGGTACGATCGGCTTAAGACTTTCTTAGTAGAAAACAAATATACCATGTGATTAGTAGACAATACTCTCTTTACCAAGAAAAAGGAATCACACATTATCATAGTTCAAATATACGTTGATGATGACATCATATTTTGCTCAACTTGTCAAGAGCTATGTGATGATTTTTCTAAAATCATGCACGACGAATTTGAGATGAGTATGATGGGTGAGTTAAATTTCTATTTAGGACTTCAAATTAAACAACTTGAAGATGGCATATTCTTTAACCAATCTAAATACATAAAAGATATGCTTAAGAAATTTGGTCTTGAAGACTCAAAACCAACTAAAACACCCATGTCCTCAAACACAAAACTCACCAAGGATGAGGAAGGTGAATCGATAGATAACACTAAAGGAATGATCGGTAGCCTACTCTATCTCACGGCTAGTAGACCCGACATTATGTTTAGTGTTTGTTTATATGCTCGCTTTCAAGAAGATCCCAAAGCATCACAATTAGAAGCCTTGACAAGGATATTTAGATACATTAAAGGAACGACATGTTTAGGATTATGGTATCCCAAAGGAGCGGGTGTAGAAACTTTAGTGTATGCCGATTCAGACCATTCCAGTGACTATGTCGATAGAAAACGTACAAGTGGTATTTGTACTTTTGTTGGACATTGTCTCACCTCATGGTTTGCAAAGAAAAAAACGGCTCAAGCTATCTCAACTACTGAAGCCGAATAAGTGTTAGCTAGAAAACCATGTCAACAAGCTCTTTGGATGAAGCAAGCTCTCGTAGATTACGAAATTCATCTCAACGACATCTCTATACTTTGTGACAACAAAGGAGCTAGTGATCTCAGCAAAAATCCCGTCCAACATGCTCAAACGAAACATATTGAAATTCGCCATCACTTTCTTCGTGACAATGTTCAAAAAGGAAACATCTCAATTGAGAAAGTATCCTCCGAAGATAACATTGCCAACATCCTACCTAAACCTCTCAAACGAGAACCATTTAATCTTCTTAGACTTGGATTAGGATTAATGGAACCAAACATGTAGTTAAAACATAGCCTAAACCTTAGAATAACCAAAACAAAACAATTTAGCTTATATCTGCTACTGTTCCCACGGCACCAAACGACCAAACGGACGGAACCAAAAATTTGGGTTCGTCTGGTCCGTGGTGACAATAGTAGCAAATATTCTAAATACAAAACAACTTCTTCCTCATAATTCTCTTTACCAAAACGAATCAACAACACACCTAACTCATTGTTAAGACTTTTTCTCCTACTAATCACTGAAGAAAACATCATTGTAAGTATCCTAACTACATTACTTCTCTTAATTCTGAGTCTATGATTCTAATTTGTGCACAAAACCATTACATGGAGATTATGTATATTCTTGTACAAAACATGAATTCAATTGGCAAATTGCATAACTAGTTACTGAAATTAGGTACTACATTGCCACATTGCATAAACTAATCATATTTCCCACTACTTAAAAGATAATTACTATAAGGCATTATTCTAATTAAACAAAAACCCCATGTCAAAATTTTGAAAAGCTTCTCACTTGTAGGAAAACAATTTTTCATTGTTAATACAAATAGAAATGTAAATTTTTCATCACTTGCATAATGTCTCTTGAATACTAAAGGTAATGCATAACTAATATGCATTCCCGGGTATATTCAAATGAAGCCACATTAAATTAGGAGCGTTTAGGTTATCTCTCGCCTTTTGCCAAACACCCCCATTAAAAACCATTTTATGCATAAAATGAGTCGAGATAACTGCAACTCCAAATTGTTTTCATATAGGCACACACTAGAACAAAGACGCTAAGTTTGTTTTCATTTTTACTAAAACTTACAAATTCTTGCTCATAGGAACAAACATGGTAGCGGCAAAATTTTACGACCACAAGGACACTCTTAACTACATCCTCGAACATCACAAAACCAAGGGCCTCACCAAGTAACAAGTTGAAATTTTTAGGAGTCTAGAGAAAAGGTACTTCCATGAGGGTAGGACCATTCATCCCTCTTTTGTCGACGGAACTAATCTCCGTCAAGAGCTAGCCACTATCAACTTCGATTGTCTCCTTGACATCGATGAACCCATTTGTCCTAGGTTTGTCCTAGAATTCTATGCTAGTGTTGTCTCTTTCACAAATGAGGATAATCAAATGGCTCTTAGGTTTAGGATCAATCAAAATGACTACTCCATCTCCCTAAACCAATTTGCTCAAGTGCTAGGAATTCCTAACTGTGGTACATGTGTTTACTCGGATAAGTGGTCACTCACTATCTTTGATGCTATCAATGACCGCTCTAGTCCCTACCAAACTCCTTTGGTAGACAAGGACATCATTCGTGAGCACCTTTTTAATGAAAGGGTAGCTCCAACCCGTGTCACTCGAGCGGGAAAGGAAGTAAACCGAGATCCATACGGTATGGAACTCAATGAGATCAAGCCCGAATTCAAAAAGTGGGAGGAACTCCTTAGAGCCAATGTCATTAGTACCATAAGAACTAGAGACCATATCAATGCTTGCCTTTGTCACATGCTCTACAACTTGTCCACTCGTCAACCATTCAACTTAGCTTACTACATTGCTAAGAGAATGGTAGATATCCCCACTCAAGGCTCCGTCGCTCTTCCATACGAGATGTTACTCACCCGTCTCTATAGAGCATATTCACCCATTCTACCGAGTCCAAAAGGGTTGAAGCTAGATTATTCTCTTATCCCTCACATATTTGTGCCCTTGAGTGATGAGCGAGTGTTAAAGACCAAGGCAAAAGGTAAAAGGCCAAAACCTCCAACTCCTCATCATCACCATCAAATAGCTCTGAAGACGATCTCCTTAATTCTCGGGGTACCACCTCAAGAGTACTATGCATCTCTTCCTAAGATTGAGAATGAATCGGCAGAGTTCAAGCAAACCAAGGGGATGTTCAAGTGCCTTGGAAGGATGATGACAAAGATTTACAAAAAGTTGGATAAGTGAGGTTTTAAGGAAGTGTTTGGAACAAGACAAAAACAATGATGTATGATACCAGTTGGGTGCTTTTACTTTGTAGGATGATAAACTAACTTGAAACAATGTTGTATGCTAACCGGTTCATGCAGGGGGATAGCACACGAGTGTTATCAGATTTTACCCATTTTCACTTATATGTGAAAATCGTTAGCCTTGGTGAAAATCAATGCTCCATTATGTTTGTGTATGTGTTATTGAATTTTCCTAACTAGAAATAATTAATGCCATATGTTTTAAGAAAAATTTCAGGTTTCGGAAAAGTCCCCGATGGTCAAAAAAGTTGTCTGTGAAGATTTCTGGGCACCACGGACCAGACGGCACCAATTTTTTGGTCCGTCTGTACACAATTTTGGTGCCGCCATACCTGTACAGGCGGACCAGACGGCACCAAAATTTTGATTCCGCCTGTGTAAAAAATTGGTGTCGTGGGGACTGTAGGTAATTTTATAATGTTGCTAATTTCAACATTCCAAATTACCATAATTTGCTTCTAGGATAGTTTTTATCCATATTAGAACTATTTTAACACACTTAAACATATACGATATCCATTTCCCACCAAACTTAAAAAATTCCAAAAATTCACCCAAGGAACCCTTTTTCATAAAGGAAGGAACCAAAAATTTGGTTCCTTGTAATCCGTGGGTGATCTGATTATGAAGATCCAACATTTATTAGAAAAAATTTATTGCATATGTTTGTCTCTTCACTCCATCCTTCTTGTATGGCTTGACTTAGATGATATGACTAGCATTAAAAACACTTCCAAATCATTAGAAACCTCCTTTCTTCTATGGATTAACATCAAATCATACACATTTCTCCATAATTTCATAATCCTATAAATTAAGACCTTCTAAGATGATCATCCTCACACCTTCAAAATTTCTCTCATCTTCTACTAGAATAAGCTTAAGCAAAAATGACTAAGTCATCCACTTCTTCTCCATCAAACAAGCCTTACAAGAGAACGACTAGAATGAGTGTTAGACCATGTTGCTTTGTCAACATTAGCTCATCTTTTAATTCCACTCCCCTAACCATCTCATCTCCCATAAGAGATGAGAACTTTCTCACTTTGACTACTCCTACACCACCTCCAAAATCACCCATTGTAGTCACCACTCCACCACCAACAAAAACTCCCATCACTAGCTCTCCACCACCGGCTCCTATCCAAATATCCATGTCACCATCACCTCCTAAATCTCCAACTCTCATACCATTAGAGCTATTCTCTACACCACCTACATCTCCAAACCCATTTTTGGAGGACTTGTGGGACTTGCCTCCTAGGCCTAATAATCCACCTCCACTACCATCCTTTGGTACAATTAAGCGAATAGCTCATGAGTCTCCACGTCCATCCTTTGAGCCAAACGCCCCGTTAGGGCCTCAACCTCGTCTTTTCCATCCTATTCACCATGACATTCATGGACCTTTGTATGGGGATCATGCCCTACCTCCAACATCCTTGTCTCCTCATATAAAGGACATCGATGAATCCATGTGGGAAGATCACCCACATTCTAAAGCGGAGATAGAAGCTGAGCTAAACCATCTCCACAACTTCTCCAATATGGTGGACTCTCACCTTAGTGAAACTATGCAAATGCAAAATGCTTTGCTAGCCTCCCTAATCACCACTCCAACCACCAACATCAAAAACTCCACCATTCCACTACCACAAAATCATGAACCGTATTACCTTCCTAGACACGGTTGCTCAAATTGCGAGCGGACCGCCCACATTAGCGAACGGACCCGGGTGATGGTCCATGAGCTACAAGATGAAATGAGGTTCATCCTCAACCACATCCTAGAGCGAATCAATGCTCTTGCTCATCCAATCGCCTCAATAGGAGGTTCCTAGTTTATCTTTTAAATTCCAAGTCATTTTTTTTCTAGGATTTTCTTTATATTTTTCTAATTTTCTAGGATTGTCTTTTTTTATTTATTTTTATAGGATTTTCTTTATGTACTAACACATCATTGTGTTCCATTTCATGATTTTCATATCATGAAAAATTTAACAAGTGAATGGTGTTTCTTATATTGTTGTTCATTGTTACTTGGTGATTGAAAATGCTCATATACTAGTGATGATGCTTATTACTAACATCTTTTTTTGTAGTTTTTTTTCACAATCCATGTATCTTTCTCTTGGCACCCAATTTAGGGGGAGCATTGGCCAAAGGGGAGATAATGGCTCGGGCTTATTACATTTTCCGCCTCGCCTCTTCTTTTTGTATTGACAAAAAGGGGGAGAAATATTATAGAACTTGGACTTTGACTTTCTTAAAAAGTCAACTGCATACTTTGACTTGTGAAAAGTCAAAATCATACTTTGACTTGTGAAAAGTCAAAATTGGACAAACTAGTCATAAGATAAAATAAACTTTTTATTATCATCTGTATATAACTCACTAGTTATTTCAAGTTCTATACTTAATTTCATATTTTTATAAATCTTGTACAAATTTTACATCTTTTATAAAAATAAAATTTATATTTTGTCCTCAACAAAAAGGAGGAGATTGTTAATATGAATATCATCATTAAACGTTATTTATATTTTATGATCTTTACCTAAGTTTTGTTAACGACAAAAGTAAATTTAATTTTTGTAAAGCATAAAGCTTGTCAAGATTAATAGATATTAAAACAAGCTTTTCCTTAAATAATATCTTCATCACTCAAGCATTTACATTTTGATTAATCATATATCAATTAACTTTGATGTTCCTCTAAACTATAATGTATGTTAACATTTTTAGATCAAGCATGTTTTAGTTTCATAAAACAAAAAATGTAGTTACATTTAAACATATTCCTAAAAATAGAAAAACAACATATGACATCATGTGGTGCATCATTGAAATCTCTAGAAGATTTCATAAGATATCTTGTGTGGATTTGGACTCTACATATCTTACATGATCTAGGTTGGATTTGGTTGACTTTGGTAAGATTTTGGTAATCTTGCTGTCAGACCCCGGCGGCACCAAAAGTTAACACGGGCGGGACCAAATTTATGGTTCCGTGGTCCGTGGTGACTGCTGTATGTTTTGGCTATAAATAGCAAGCCAAACCAAGTTGTTTTCTCATCCCTTTCTAGCATAATCACATACATTCCTTCTTTTTAACATTTCTAACTCAGTTTCATATCATTATAGTGATCCTCTTTTGTAGCAAAGAAGATCAATGCATATTCAAGCTTTAACAAATAGTTGGAAGTCTTGTTTGTTTTATTGTTGTATGATCTAGTCTTGTTCATACATCATTGTTGTACCAAACCATCATAAAATTGTGAGTGTAAGTAGTTAGTATATTAGTCCTTAAAATACATTGTGTGTGGGAGTGGTTGTACCCTTGGAAAAGAACTCGACATCTAGCTTAGTGTCGGAAATAGTGTGTAAGCGAAGTGTAAAGGTTTCTCCACCGGTGAAAGGAGCTTGTTGACAAGTGAAGTTAAAATCTCGAGTTGGAGAGTCGGGGAGTGGAGTAGGGCAAGGAAAAGGAGTCCTTGTAAACCGAACCACTATAAACAACTTGTCATGATTTGATTGTTTCTTTCTCTATTTACTCTTTATATATTGCTTGCATATTGTTTGATATCTTTGATCAATATCAATTGATCATTACAATAAGTTTCAAAACAAAGTTTTTAATCGGTAAACTATTCAATCCCCCTTCTAGTTTTCCACAACCTTTGATGCTAGCCTAGTTATGATTCTTTGAATGTATTGTTTATGTTTTCAAGCTTTCGTATAATTGTTTCTAGTGTATACATGCATAGTTCATTGGTAGTTACCCTAGCTTTGGTAGTTTCGAAATGCGTTCGCATCTAGTTGCTTAGAAGAATTGACCAATTGACCCAAAGTAATTAGGTAGAGTTTGAAAGGGTAAGAATTGACCAACTGACGACTCTTCCTCTCTTATGCGAACTGACCAAATGATCATCGGTCGCCCGGATGAACTTAAGTAGTTAGGGATGAGTGTCTAAGATGCTAACGCCCGGGCACTTATTATTTCGAATCTTGCATGTAGGGTACTTAATTACTTTCCTTAGGTGACTTTAGACCCTCGACTCCCCAAGGAGTAAACCTTTGACGTTGGGTAGGAGCCTTTATTAATAGGTTAGGACGAATTGACCAAATGATGTCCTAGCGACTTAAACCCCTACTTAAATCAATTAGAAGTAATAAAAGATATACATTACACAATAAGATAAGTAATTAGGTTAGCACACTTTCTCTTCAATGATCATAACCTCTATTTACTTTACGCATTTTATTTTATTTCTTAGTTAATTAATCATTTCAACCTCAAACCAGTTAAAACCAGTGACACCTAGACTTCATATAGAATCCGCTCACATAGCTGTTAGGATGACCTCAAACCAGTTACTACACTACACACGACCGGGTACACTGCCCGTGAGTGCATAAGGTAGACCATAGGTAAACGAGACAATTATAGATATTAAAACCTGGTCAGAAATCCTGCATCAAGTTTTTGGTGGCGCTGCCGGGGAGCTATATTAGGATTTTTGTTAAGTATTTTATTTTTGTTTTTGTTCATTTTAAATTTTTTTTTCTCACGATTTTCTTAAAGTTTCAGGTACCATGGTAGTTGTGGACATTGATAACCTGACTCTCGAGGAATATTTGGCTATGACTAGGGATGAACAAGGGTCAGGACTTGTTCGGCTAGCCATTTCCGACGACACTCAGTTCAAAATCAAGCCATAATTCATGAGAGCTTCGTGCGAATCCCTTTCCGGAAGCATTACCCATGATGTTTACGAGCACGTGGATAATTTGGAATACATTGTCAGCCTATTTAAATTTTCAAGAGTCTCTAATGATGTTGTCATGTTACGTGTTCCCTATTACACTCACTGGAGCTACTAAAAGATGGGTCGACAGATTGCTGGCCGGGAAAGTTAATACATGGGCTCTCCTAAAAAGGTATTTCATTCAAAAGTACTGTCCTCCGTCTAGGACAGCAAAGCAACTCGATGAGATCCATAATTTCAAGCAAGAAGATGATGAGACGTTGTACCAGGCTTGGGAAAGATACAACGAACTCCTATACAAATGCCCTACTCATGACCTTAATAGCCAGCAAAAGATAAATGTCTTCTACAAGGGTATAAACATCTCGTCAAGGCAGATGCTCGATTCGCAGGGACCAATTCCTGGAATGACTCTTATAAGAGCTTTGGAGGCTATTCAAAATATGGCTGACCACTCTCATAAGTGGCACAACAGAGGAATCAATAGAAGCATAATTGGGAATATGGAAGGCATTGCAGCAATAAATAATAAACTTGAAAGTCTTGGTAGGGACATAAAGAAGCTGAAAGAGAATGTGCACTCTATACAAGTTGGTTGCAATAATTGCAATGGCACTCACCTCGCTAATTAATGCCCGCTTAAAGAAGAAATCAAGAGAGTTGAAGAGGAAAAATATGGGAATGGTAGGCCATTTAACGGATATAATGGTAACGGAGCTAAGTACCGTGAAAGGCCTTCGGGATATTACACGAGAATTAACAATAACTCGTCTAAACCCAGTCTTGATGAGTTGGTTCATAAACACATCGAAGAATCTGCAAAAAAAATGACAGGTTCAAGGAATGGATGATCAAAATGAAAGAAGACACAGATATGAACCTATGAAACCAGGATGCCGCAATCAAAAACTTAGAAACCCAAATCGGGCAGCTTTCCAAGAATTTTGGGACTAGGAATGATGAAGCTGTTACATGCAAAGCCGTGTTTGCACAAGATGGGCCGGAGGAAGAACAATGTACCCCTACTGTTACAAATGACCTTTGTGGGATTAATTACCTAAGAGAAGATGAAGGATCTGAAAATGAAAAAAACTTGTCGTGCCAACTTCCTGAAAAAGAGCTTTATCAAGAAAGCTTTTTATTGCCTTACACTATCGGTAACCTAAAAACTCCCGCTTTCGTTGATTTGGGAGCCGGGGTAAATCTTATTTCCACTACATTGTTTGATATCTTGAAACTAACCAATTTAAAAGAAACAACAATGATGATTGAAATGGTTGATTCTTCTAAGGTTGTACCTCGGGGGGTTGTTGATAATGTTTTACTAAAATTGGCAAATTCCTCTTTCCTACTAAGTTTGTGGTTATTGACATTGGCAAACGGGAGCATTACAACTTAATTGTTGGGAGACCCTTTTTAGCTACTTGTCGCGCTCATATAAAAGTTTTTGAAAAGCAAATTTCTGTAGGGACAATGAGTTAGTTTTGACATGAATGAACAAATGAAACCTCATCAGGAATTTTCAAAAAAGGTTGACGTTGTCAATATACCATTACTTGACCCACCTTTATGCTATGAACTCGGGACTATCAATTGTGAAAAAGATGTTGATAGTTGTAAACATGAACAGGGAACAACTGATCAAATCAGGGACATCGATAAAGTTATAGATCTTAACAAGCATTACTGCATTCCTATAGTAGCCGAGCATGACGGATCTATGAAAGCATGGCCCACGTGTAACCCTTTTCGCGAATATTGTAATGAGGATATGAATATGAAAGAATGGACATGACCCCATTAGATTGGGAGATATGACATAAAGTTTGGGAATATATCCTTTCAAGATTGGTACAAAATTAGGTTTGGGGACTCTAATGTCAATACAGGTTTGATCAAAAGGCTAAATCTCGATTACAACGGATAAGAAGACCGTTGATAAAGGTTTAACCAAAAATGACGTCCTCAATAACAATAATTCTATGATTGAAGACGATGACTGTGGAAAGTCGTGTTTATCATTCAACGAATGGCTTTTGTGGAAGTTTGGTACCTGCAGCGTCGGCAACATAGTCAGGAAAAAGTTTTTGCTAAATGGATGATTGATTGCCGCCAGAAAATAGGAGAAGCTGGGATGAATGCAGAAAGTCTATTGAGCGCCACTTCTGGTGGTGGGTGACGTAAAACCCCATGGCTTTGATTCTAACTTACAAACTCGGTAATAAAGAAAAGTGCTCTTTCGGGAGATAACCCGAATTATCCCTTTCATTTTTATTTCATTTTCGTTTTGTTGGGTTTTATGTTTTAACATTTTTGCAGGAGTTGGAGACGAATTCACAGTGATTAAAACAGGGACTTGTTCTGTCCAGAAGTTATGGCGTAACTCATCCTTATGGTTACGCCATAACATCTCCTCAGTTGCCGATTCTCTCCAGGTTATAAACCATTACGGCGTAATCTCATTCCATGGCTAAGCCGTAACAGCTTCTCAGTAGCTGATTTCTAGGTTTAACCACAATTACAGCGTAACTCCTCATTATGGTTACACCATAATTCTCCCTGCAGTATTGTAAGATATAGGATTTCACAAACACATCAAACCATGATCATATGAGGCGTTAACAAGTTTTAGAGAGAGAAAGTTCTAGTCAGAGAAATAGAAGAGAGTTGGGAACTATGTGAAACAAAGAAAAATGGTATTGAAGCTCCAACCCTCTACCTTGGGAGGTAGAGGGTATTTATAGTATCTTACAATAAACGCCACCTACGGGCTGTGGATCAGGCATACAGTGGTTAAAGACCCGTCCATCGTCCACGGTTTTACTTAACTAACAACTTACTAACATTAAATAACTACGACTACGAGCTTTCAAATGATTACATATACTTGAGGTGAACGACACTTTAATGACTGAATTTTCTAATTCCTAACAATCTCCCCCTAAGGGAGGTCACCTCAATTTACATAGAATACAAACAGATATTACATTAAGATTGTTCTAGAATTCTTGTTTAAGTTCTTTGCTCAGTAGCTCGTAGTCTTTGATTCTTCATGTTATCCATGTTTGAATAATTCAAGTAGAGGTCTTTAACTGATCCACGTGATGATGAGTTTTGAGCCAGCTTTGAGATCATCAATATACATAAATCTCTGACTATTGTGGTGTTGACATTATGTGACGTTGTGACAGTGGACCGACATGCTCACATTCTGGATCATGATTTCTTCTTATCAGAGTAGTGGAAGCTTTAGATGATTCATGATATTTGCAGAAGCGTAGCAGAAGCATGGAGTGAGAATATCAGAGTCATTGATGCACTAATCATGATTTCTTTTGAAATGAATGTGTTGTGTGAGCATGCGGCTATGGATTGACCTCTCCATTCTGATCAGCTGCAAACATTGGGTGTACCTGCATACAACAGTTAGCAATAAAGCGCACGAAAGTGTCTTTGATCACTTTTGTTGAATTGAGGTACACGGCCCACGGTTCCCCGTTGATCAGTACAAGTACTGCCTGTGATCAGGTATAATTCCGAAGAACCTCCTTGACAGGGTTTTGCAGCTGCTCTAGCTGTTCTCAAACCGGAACATCTCAAAGAAGACAACACGGAGTGAGTGAACCAGCGAATTTGAGATTCACTGATTGATGAAAAGAGATTTGAAAAACAATCTTGTACTGCTCAAAATAAAGTGTTTTTGCAATACAACGAAGGTTTAAACGAAAATCAATTATCAATAATAAACACCTTTTATTTTTGAGATATTAATACACAGTCGATGTGCTAGAGAAAAGATTTTTAAGCACAACGACCGGTTTTTCAAAGATATCCGTCAATCCATAACCTGAACCAGGATTGACTCAAGAATTTGAATCGCCACATTGTTTCTGTTCAGTTGTCACATCGTTGATCTATTGGATAGATCTCACATGCCACCTACCAAGAGCTTGTTTGATGTTGGCTCTAGAAGGCTTTCCATCTTCATTGTGAATATGTTAGTATATCACTCAGATGTTCTGGCAATACCACAAGGATAATGCGTTGGAATCTAAAAGTATATTCTCTCTTTCCACATTGTGTAAAACAGAGAGTCTTCATTG
This sequence comes from Chrysanthemum seticuspe, assembly GCA_019973895.1. NCBI lineage: Eukaryota > Viridiplantae > Streptophyta > Magnoliopsida > Asterales > Asteraceae > Chrysanthemum > Chrysanthemum seticuspe. Next base: position 176,223,553 of record BPTQ01000009.1, on the reverse strand, counting down.
ATTGTGTCCTTAATGAGATTTATTGATGATCTCGTGACTCTAGACTCAATTGTGCACATTTGGTTCCTATGCCGGAGACTAGGGAGAGGGTCTCCTTCTTCAATATCAACCATCTCTAAGAAAAGGTCGATAGATAATGTAGGTTCCCTTGTGAGAATGAAACAAGTCCTTTTAAGAGGAACTTGAGTAGTTTGGGAAGTTGTAGTGCAGTGCATCACTGGGTCCATGACGTCTTGTCTTCAATACTAGAGTTACCTTAGTAACCACCAGTAGCATATGTATTGAACCCGGTTTCTGCCCTAAGGTTGAATTATTGGAGGGCTATTTCATTTCACCCTTTTCACATTCAATTCTTTTTCATTCTTCAACCCCTTCAGTGCTTACCGAGACTTCATTACTAGAACCTTGTTGGGTTTATTCCAGTTCTAGCTCTATCTCAGTCCGCACTCTTCCCATATCTCACTTTTCCCCTTTTTTCATCATACCTAAGAACTCTACACTATCTAGTGGATTGTCCCTGGGTAGATCCCTCCGGCTCTGGCGGGATCGTGGGAACGAATGTCTAACCTAACCATCCTTATATCACCATACATAAAGTAAATTTGGTCGGTCTATTTGGTATTGTTCATCTGCCATTGGAACCAATTGAAAACCATTTGAAAAACAATCCAGGTACTTGAGATATATTATCAAAGCATTTTGTACCTGAATCATTTTTGATACTTTAGAAACAGCTCCCCCTCAACATGTGCATCATAATTTTAAATAGTTTTGGCACATGGAGGCAAGAAGACTTGAGAATCTCATATTAAAAGAACGAAAGATTCGATTCTTTGATCAACAATTTCTAAAAGATATCAACATCACTTTCCCGATCAAGATTAGTAGTTTTCATACTTTGTTAAGAATATTTTAGGAAAGGATGTGGTTTTCAAAAAAATTGCTCCCCCTCAATATGTGCATCGAGATTTGAAAGAGTTTTGCACATATTAGGGAAAACCTGCACTTTGGAACAAATTAATCACGTTTCAAAAATATATGCTCCCCCTTAACATGTGCATGGAAAATTTGAAATCGTTTGGCACATGAATGGAGGAGATTTTGCTAAACACTTATAAAACCAATTATCGAATTATCAGTTTAAATCCAATTTAAATCACAAATTCTCGCCCGATCACAATTTTCAAATCCTTTGAGATTTGTGATCTCTATTGATTTAAGTTGTTTTTGAAAGCTTTTGAGAAGAATTGTGACTTGCTTATGAAAACATTTAACCGATAAGGATCAAATCTGAGACTTTAAACTCCACGGATTAAACATGCTTTGATTATCTAATGTAACATAACAATAGCCAAGGTCTTAAACCACTTGTATAAAACATTGTTTTTGATTATCCAAAAGTAGACCTTGCTCGTTTACGTGCCAATTGTTTGAGAAATACTCTTTTTAATTCGATTGAAATCATTCTCCCCCTCAATCAATGACACAGGTTGTTGATTGAGAGATAGAGATTTTGACAGATGATAAGCACATTTGATTTTTCAAAAATAATAGAGTACGAGGTATTTTCAAAGCAATTATGTTTTCATTAAATGACAAATATTTTTCAGAAGAATCATTAGACGGAAAAATATTTGGAAAGAAAACATTTGTTCTTTTGGTGACAAACATTTGTTTTAAGAATCAGAGCATGAGATTTGAAAAATAAGATTAAGCATGGCTCTGTTCTTTACTTTTTAAAACGGGTTATTGCCTGAAATAACAATAAGCCACCATTTTTCTCCGCCTCATTTTTTTTAAGCAATTTATGTACATTCGAAGAACATCTAAACACCCGTGACATTCTTTGAATGTCAACACAAAGTCCGTAGATGAAATCGAATAAAGAAAAACATGACAAAAATAATAATATTTTTGGTAATTTTCAAGATTTTCTTTTCTTTTTTTTTTATGGATTTTTTGAAAATTTTATATTTTTCTATTTTCTTTTGTAGGTTTTGAAATTTTGTATTTTTGCTTTTTGAATAAATATATACAAGAGATAGATGAAGAAAAAAAACATTTACTCCTCGTCTTCCTCTTGAAGACGTTTGAATGTTTCCGGTTGTAGGCTCTTTAGACCAAGTCGTGGAAGGATAAACTCAAAACGTTCTCTAGGAAGAGATTTGGTGAAGATGTCTGCTAACTGGTATTTAGACCTCACAAAATAGAGTTCTACCACACCTTTTTCCACTTGTTCCCGAATGAAATGATGTCGAATGTCAATGTGCTTTGCTCTTGAATGTTGAACGTTGTTGCACGAGAGAGCAATGGCACTTTTGTTATCACAATACAGAGGGATTTTGTTGAATTCAAAGCCATAGTCAGATAATTGGGATCTCATCCATAGGATTTGAGCACAACAAGATGACATGGCTATGTATTCAGCCTATGTAGAGGATATAGAAGTACTCATTTGTTTCTTTGAAGACCAGCTCACAAGCTTATCACCCAAAAACTGAGCACCTCCAGACGTACTTTGACGTGTATCTTGACATCCTGCATGGTCAGCATCTGCATAGGCTGTTAGTGACATACCGGTGTCCTTCAGGTACCAAAGTCCCATGTTGATGGTTCCTTGGAGATACAGAAAGACCCATTTAACCGCTTCAAGGTGCTTTTTGGTAGGCTTAGCCTGGTATCTAGCACACATGCATACAGCGAACAGAATATCAGGTCTACCAGCTATGAGGTACATCAGGGATCCAATCATACTTCGATATTTCGTTTGATCTACCATGATCCCTGAGTGGTCCTCATCCAGTTTGGTACGTTCCACCATGGGAGTGTCAACGGTGTCACAAGTGTCAAATCCAAATTTCTTTAAAATTTCATGTGCATATTTATATTGATTAATAAAAATGCCTCCGGGACTTTGTGAAATTTGTAATCCCAAGAAAAATGACATTTGTCCCATCATTGATATTTGAAATTTGGAGCCCATCTCCTTAGAAAAACGGTCACATTCATTAGGGTCAGTCGAGGCAAAGATAATATCATCAACATATATTTGAACGTGAATTAAATGTTTGCCTGAATTTCTGGTGAACAATGTCGGATCAACTGCTCCTTTGCTAAATCCAGTAGATAGAAGAAAATTTGATAGCGTGTCATACCATGCCCTTGGAGCTTGCTTCAAGCCGTAAAGAGCCTTCTTCAAGCGATAGACATGAGTTGGACGCTCTGGATTCACAAAACCTTCCGGTTGGCTGACGTATACGACTTCTTTAATATCTCCGTTAAGAAAAGCCGTCTTTACATCCATCTGATAGACTACCATATTCTTACTTGCAGCATTAGCCAGGAAGATTCTGATTGCCTCGATGCGTGCAACTGGAGAAAATGATTCTTCAAAGTCAATACCTTCCTCTTGACGGTATCCTTTTGCAACCAATCTAGCCTTGTTCTTTAATACATCGACATGCTCATCAAGTTTTACTTTGAAGATCCACTTTAGAGCAATGATCATAGCACAGTCAGGAGCAGGTACTAATTCCCATACATCTAGTCGATCAAACTCATGAATTTCATCTTGCATGGCATTGAACCAGCTGTCTTCATTCATGGCAGTTTTAACATCTTTTGGTTCGACCTTGGATAGTACGGAGTTAAAGAAGCACCATAAGGCATCAGTTGCAAGTTGTTTGCGAGTGGATACTGGACGAGAGGGATTTCCAATGATGTTGTCTAATGGGTGATCATGTGTCCATTTTCTAAGGTGTTCGTGTGGTTGTTGTTGAGGAACTGAAGTAGCAGTGTCGATTTCTCCTGATGAATATGGTTCTGATGATGATTCAGGAGCAAATATGTTTTCAAAGGGGGCATTTTCAGGAGTAGCAAAGGTATTCTCTCCATCAAGGGTGCCAGAAACAATTCCATGATGTACACTTGATGATTGATGATTTTTTGATGAGTCAGACTGATCAGCAGCAGGTGCTTCTTGACTTAACAACATAGAAACTGAAGGGTTGACTTCATTGACAGGGATAGAAGCAGCCTCTGTTAATGGAATTGACAGATCATTAGCAATTGGCTCATAGTGTTCATCAAACATTGGATCAAACAGTTTCTTCAAGTCATCTTCCGAAGGACGTACATAAGGAGTTGCTGGCGAAGAATCGTATACAAGAGTAGAACTGATGGGACTACTTGATGATGCGGGTCCAGAACTGGGTTGTCCATGAGCCATTTGACCGGTCAGTTCGTCGAACGTAACGTGAATTGTTTCCATGATATTTCGGGTTCTTTTGTTGTAGATTCGGTATCCTTTTCTGCTTGGTGCATATCCTACAAAAACTCCAATGTCCGCTTTAGCTTTAAGTTTGCCTAAGTCTTGACCTTCAATAGTTGGATAACACAATGCACCAAACACACGAAGGAATGAAAGATTAGGTTTTCGATTGTGGACAAGTTCATATGGAGTTTTTCCATGAGAAGTGTGAATTAGGGATCGATTTTGAGTGTAGCATGCAGTGGCAATAGCTTCAGCCCAGAGAAACATTGGAACCTTTAAGTAAATCAGCATTGTTCTAGCGGCTTCCACAAGAGTTTGATTTCGTCTTTCAACAACACCGTTCTGTTGAGGAGTTCGTGGAACACTTCTTTGATGACTGATTCCAACACTTTCATAAAACTCACAAAGTTTTTTAATGACAAACTCAGTTCCATTGTCTGTTCGGATGATTCTGACAGTTTTGTTAAGTCGAACCTGCAGCTGTTTGATAAGTTTAATGATGATATCTGGAGTTTCGTCATTTGTCCTTAGGAACTTAACCCAAGTAAAACGAGAGTAATCATCAACCACAACTAACACATATTTTTTCCCAAAAATATTCTGCACTCTCATGGGTCCACATAAATCTATGTGAATGGTATGAAGAACTTCCATAACTGAGTTTGTATGTTTGGGTTTCTGGGCATACTTCTTGCTTTTTCCTAATTGGCATGCTGAACAAAGATGATCATTTTCATACTTTAGTCTAGGTAAGCCTATTACTAAGTCCTTTCTGGAGAGATCATTTATGGTGCCAAAGTTCAGGTTATTTAGACGACGATGCCATAACCATGACTTTGTTTTCGAAGCCTTTGACAACAAGCAGATTGGAGAAGACTTCATCATATCTTCGATAGAGATGGTGTATAGATTTGAACCACGTGTTCCTCTTAAAAGTTCTTTACCATCAAGTTCTCTAATGAAACAAGTATGTTTTCTGAAAGCCACTTCTAGATCAGAATCACAGAATTGACCGACAGAGAATAAGTTATGACCAAGACCTTCAACGTAATATACCCTGGAGATAACACTATCACCGACAACATAATCTCCATAACCCATAATTGCACCGAAATGATCATTCCCGAATCTAACAGTCCCGATGAATTTACTCACAAAGTTCATGAGCCATGACCGGTCTCCAGTCATATGCTTGGAACAGCCTGAGTCCAGGTACCACAGAACGATTTTAACGATCTGCAATTGAACACAGACAAGAATGGATAACTGGATAATTGGGATCCCCATGCAAGAATGGGTTCCATTTGGTTAGTAATAGTGATTGGAACTCCCACATCAAAAGTAGAAACAATGGACTCATCAGGGATAAATGCAGTACTAGTGTCAGTATTTGACCTATTCAAAGTATGTTCATTTCTTAAAGGAATAGTTCTACCAGTAGGCATGCATTTCCTAATGGGCATTGATCTAGATAATTTAGGGCACATCTCATTAAGATTGAATTTGCGGCCAGTAGGTATCCACTGATAACCTATGTTACTAAATTTCCTTCCTGTGGGATTCCAATGTTTTCTAACCTTCTTCCGCCATTGCTTTCTACCCTTCTTTGCTTGATTTTTTGCATTAACAATACTAACATGGCATTTAACAGCATTAATCAACGCATTCACACCACATTCATGATTAGTAACAGAAACCAAGCAATCATCATTACATGTTTTGCCAAAAGTAGCAGAATTTGAAATTAATTACAGTACGCTTATAGCTAATACTAGAATCAACACGATTCATTTTATTCAACTCAAACTTAATGTTCCTAGGGTGATCTTCTACTTTCTTCCATTGCACATTTTTAGCTTGCGAGGTCCTATCTTGCTTTGTATTGCCTGGAGGCTTTGACCCTCTTGCTTTTGTGTCACTGATTACTCCTGTAGAGGGAATTATAGGAACATTAGTTGGTTGGGCTACCTTATGCATTCCTGAACTAGAAGTGCAGGGATCTGTACTACTTGTGGGCACTTTAAAGTTCACTTTCTTAACACTGGGCATAGAATGGTTTGCATACTTAGCACTAGGCATAGAACAAGGCATCACAGCTTTATTTTTCTCACATAAGGATTTTGGACATGTTGCTCTTAAACATTCTAACAGCTCCTGAGATCGTTTGGCCTGAATGCAAGCAAACCTAATTTCACTATCAAGTGGCTTGTTTATGTAATCTTCTTCAACAATCTCACGGAGACATTCTAGACTATCCTTAAGGTGAGCGAAATAGTTATGAAACACAAGTTCGTTATTTCTAAGATGAGGAGGAATATATTTAACAGTCATAGTATATTTGCAGTCTGTAGATGACTTCGATGCAACATTCTCATTAAAGACAAGTGGCATTTTCCCTTTTTCCTGACTCTTCAGATTCTCAATTTCCTTTTGTAAAGACGTTATTTTTTTGTTGTTCTTGTCACGAGTGACTTTCATTGAATCATATAACTCTTTAAAGTTTTGTTTAACTTTTTCATTTTCTTCTAGAAAACTCTCATTTTACTTTTGTAAAACATTAACCAAGTTTTGAAGATGAAAAGTTTGAGAACACTGAGAATCTAAAGGAGGAGGCATTTGGGAGCCAGTCACATTGTTCTTTTCACCCTTTAATTGTGAAATTTGGGTTCTCATTTTTCTAATCGTGTTACAATGAGCTCGAATCTGTTCATCACGTTTGCTAATTTCAAAAACTGCATCAAATTCAGTAGTATCCAAGGATGTCTTGATATTTGAGGTTTTAACATTTTCTTTTAGATGTTGATATTTTAATTGTAAAGCAAGATGCTCAACTTCCAATTTAGAAAACTGTTTCACCAGGTTATCATGATCATCCTGTTCAACTTTATCATGCAATTTAGAGTTAGTTTTCTCAAGCTCAATGACACGATCATGGGAGACTTTTAGAGCAACAGATAATTCATGAAATTGAGATGCATTAATTGAACAGTTCGTGGCAGTGTAAAACACATCTTGAGTGATACATTCAGAAATCAGATTCTCATTTAAGGTAAGCAAGTTCTTCCTCTCAATCTCATTATATTTTAATTCTCGCTCATAGTCATTGACTTCAACTATCATTGCATCAAATTCCTTTTCCATTTCTTTAATATCTGAATCCATCCCCTTTTTAAGACTCTCAAATTGACCTTTTAATTGTTTAAAGAAAGGCATGACCTCAGTTAAATAGCATTCTTTAGTTTACTCAAAACCCCTTTCCCCTTTAGTTATCCTTGTAGGTGTGATTCTCTTCTTACATGTCTTCTCAAAATCAACAAATAGTTGATAAACAACATACAGGCTGATTAAGGTCTTGCTATTAGTGGCAATAGTTCTAGGAACTAAGTGCATTGGTGTAGTTGGAGGATACACAGTGGCTGCAGGCATTTTCCTAAGGGGAATGTTTGTTTCAACAAGTACATTAACTTTTTGTTTATCCATATCTTTCTTCCAAAAAATCTGTTCTGGGGTTAATTGAGTTTGATGCTTAAACATGTTCAGGGAGATCAAATTTTCCTTAGTGTAATCATGGGGTATGATCGTTATGTTATTCTTTTTACATGCAGGATCGTTAAGCTTCTTATCCATTTTCTCCCTAGATGCATCATCTAATATTCTATCCTCTTCCGTGCTTCCAATACATGATGGTGTTTCCCTAGGCTTAAGAATCTCATTACCATCATATAGTACCTTATGAGCAGCTCTATCATTTTTACCTACCTCAGGATTTGGTTCTTCAAAAATGGGAATACTATGCTTATCGCTTAAGACTCTATGCTTATCGCTTAAGACTCTATGCTTAGTGATCATGTGTGCAGTCTGAATGGTATTCCCTTGTACGTACAACTTATTTTCAAGCTTTTTTTTCAAAGTTTTTAGGTTGGAAAATTCATTTAAAAGTTTTGATTCCTTAGCATTAAATTCGTGCTTAAGCACTTTCACATTTTCTTGAAGTTCTTGTTTTTGCTTAGCAGTTTTAGAAAGCTTTTCTTTTAAGGAATCTAGCTCTTGTTTTAATATTTCTTCCCTAAAATTACTTTTTCTAATAATTGCACGCATTTGGTCATCCATTTCCTGCTCACGGGTAGTTAACACAAACTTAGCACGTTGTTCATACACAGCAACTTGTTCTTTATAGGCATTCAGTTCAGAGATAACAGAATCATCAGGGGCACATGTAGTGTATTCATCAAAGACATAGTCATCATTGACTGCAGAAGATGCATCACTTGGTACAATCACACTTTCACTTTGTGTCACATATTGATCATATGGGACAATATTACTATTACCCACATTATCCATATCTGATTCATTAGTTACATGTGTTTGTACATTGATATGTATCTCTTGCTTATCAACTTCATCGTACAGTTTTAATACCTCAGAGATGATTGATTCTTTGGAAGGACCAGCCTGCTTTGATGATGAGACCATTGGAGAAATGCTATCCATGAAGATTGTCTGGGCAGTAGGTTCATCATCGACATCAGAGTCATATGCATCACAATCGGCAACTTGAAAGGCATTTTGATGATTGTGACCTATTTCCTGAATTGGCTGCTCATCCACATCTGCATCATATGTCTTAGCATTCCCTTCTGCAAGAAATAACAACTCCTCTTCATCCAAAACTGCACCATTGTCCTGAGCTTGCACAAGCAACATCTTGTCTCTGAAGTATTCTGCATTTTAAGGACGTTTTAGAGATGTGCAGTTCCTTGCAATGTGTCCATCACCACCACAGTTGTAGCACTTGATTTGCTTTACTTGTCCCTGATTGGTAATTCTTCCACGATTCTGATTAGCCACATACCCTCCACCTACTCCTCCTCTTCCCTGTTCATACTGCCTTCCTTGAACTGGTTGCACCATAACCTTTCCATCTCTGACAGTAGCTTGATTGTGTGGGTTGGACGCTGTTCTGAGGTTATTGTTGGTGTGAGGAGTGGTATTCAGATTTTGACTAACCATGAGAGACAGTTGATTGATGAAGTTTTCCATGATTGTGTTTGAGTCTGGAGGCTTATATGCTAGATCAGGAATGAGCTTGTATTTACCATTACCCGTAGGTATGACTTGAGAAGCTTTGGTGGTAATTCCAACATTTGTGTAAAAGGCTGTTGAATCATTTGAAGAACTTGTTTCTCCCTGTTTAGTTTTGAACTGTTCAAGAATCATTCTTTCAAACATAGCATGTCTCTCATTCTGAAGAAGGAAGGCATACAGTTGCTCATAGTTGGTGTTCTTTAATCCTTTGGTTAGCTTCACAAAGGTGACAAATTTGTGCCATTCGGGATTCATGTTGTTCACAAACTTTGAGTTCAGCTGAATATTTGGCTTGGTCATTTTGATGTTCCTCATGTCATTTACAAGCTTGTCGAATCTCACGTAATATTCATAGACACTTTCTTCTGGTTTCATCTTAAAGTGCTCAAATTCATCATACAGTTGTGATTCTATGTCTTCCTTAGTTAATTCAGAACCCAAGAGAAGCATCTTGACATTATCCCAAACCGCCTTGGCTTCAGTGTTGTGATTGATAAGCTTGTAGATATATTTTGGAAGACCTTGAAGTATAATGTTTGAAGCCCTGATATCAGCATCAAATCTCTTTTTCTCCTTATCACTGAGCTCATCATACATCTTTGGTCTGTCCAATCCAAAGATCATTGTTCCATCTGCAGCAGTATCAATTATGTCTCTTGTAGTCTCAATCTGATAAGGTCCTTCATCAATTCACTTGAGAATGTTGACTCCATTTTCCTTTCCCAGACAATACAGCCTAATTCGTTGAGCCCATGAGTCATAGTCAGTTCTGTCAAGCATGGGTGGACGAGTGTCTGAACCAGCTGCTTGAACGTCCTCAGCTACAGTAGAGATGATTGTAGGCACGTTGGTAGACATGTTTACAGATTTCACGGTATTTTATAACTCTATGATTAAACCGGGAAATAGATTCGTTCACGGGATTTTACTAAATCAAGAGAAAACCATATTAGAAACAAATATTAACCAAGTCACTAAAACCCTTGAACCAAGTCGCTAAGCACCAAGTCGCTAAGTAGCAACTCGCTAAACCTCAAGTCGTTGTGAATCAAGTCGTTAAGCACAAGTCGCTAAGACCCAATTCGCTAAACACAAGTCGCTAAAGCACCAAATCGCTAAGCAGACAAGTCGCTAAAGAACAACTCGCTAAGTATCCAAGTCGCTAAGAAGCAAGTCGCTGAACACAAGTCGCTACTGCACCAAATCGCTAAGTAGAGAAGTCGCTAATAGAACAACTCGCCAAGAACTATAAAGCCAGGTCGCTAGAAATAATAGAAACAAGTCGCTAACCCAACCAAGTCGCTAGCCGAAGTGGAACCTCCACTAACTTATACTGTTTGTTGGCTTGTCTCAATAGACAAGTCGCTGGACTCAAGTCGCTACTCCTCTAACTACAAGTCGCTGGAATTAACAAAGTAACTCGCTACCAAGAAAACAACTCCGAGAGCCAAGTCGCTAGGTAGAAAACTTTAAGAACAATGCTTTTCAATCCAAAACAAGCCCAACCACAGTGATTCAAGCTTTACAAATCAAAACCCAAGCACATACAATGATTCTAAACACAAAAGTACACTCAAAATTTAAAGTTTAACACAAGAAATGATCTAAATGATGAAAAAATCACTAAACTTTTTCAAACCCAAAAACCATATAAAACCACTAGAAATCCAATGATATGTAAGAGAGATGATCAAACCATGGCTCTTGATACCAATTGTAAGATATAGGATTTCACAAACACATCAAACCATGATCACATGAGGCGTTAACAAGTTTTAGAGAGAGAAAGTTCTAGTGAGAGAAATGGAAGAGAGTTGGGAACTATGTGAAACAAAGAAAAATGGTATTGAAGCTCCAACCGTCTACCTTGGGAGGTAGAGGGTATTTATAGTGTCTTACAATAAACGCCACCTACGGGCTATGGATCACGCATACAGTGGGTAAAGACCCGTCCGTCCTCCACGGTTTTACTTAACTAACAACTTACTAACATTAAATAACTACGACTACGAGCTTTCTAATGATTACATATACTTGAGGTGAGCGACACTTTAATGACTGAATTTTCTAATTCCTAACAAGTATAAACTTTTTTCCAAATATTAACATAATAACCTTGTATTAGTTTTAAATGAACTTTGTGGGTATGTTCCCTGTAAGCTCTCACGAGACTACACTCGTCCACTTGGGACACCAAGTGGTTTAAAAGGCTTGTTGCATATGCTAAATGCAACCGTGATTCCTACGAAAGTGAGTTATATTTCTTTTGGTCATTTTTGTTTTTATTTTTTTTTAGAATTATGCTTGTTAGTTAGTTGTGATTTCAGGGATTGAAGTTTGCTCATGGTTGCTTTAGCGAAGGCACGATTTTCTTCGTAGGCCTTCTTTCTTTGTAGGAGCGAATTTTAGGGAAGTTCTCGCTCTAATTCTACTTTCTCTTCTCCTTTATTTATGTTTAGTATAAAAGGGACTTTGTACATCTCAAGTGGGGGGACGTGAGTAGAATTATTACTTGAACTTATTTGCCCTTGTTTTTCTAGTTTATTTTGAAACATTATGCCATTTTTAAAAACTTTACATGTTTTTCTTAACCTAACTTGATTAGACCTTAGTCGAGCACATTATAACTTTTGATATTTTATGGTGAGATTAGCCTTATCCGTTTCCACTTATTTACCCAAATCCACCAAATTATGAGTGTGCCGGTAGCTTGTAAACTTTAGAACTTAGCCTTTGCATCATTTCGAGACCATAGATGAGGTATGTTGAGTTCGCTTAATGTATATAGAATAATCAGTTTGAGAAGGCAATATTTTTAGGATTATCACCCAAATAGCCTATCCTTGTGTGTCTATCGATTAGTCACCTCGAATTTTCGACCCCCTTGTTAAACCCTTTTGTTGCACTCTCCTTTAGTGCAAGATACCCCTAGATACACCTGTCTGAGCCATTCCTTTCATTTTGTTCACTCAATATATGTTTGTTTCGTTACACCCATTCACCTTAGCCTACCGTGTAGTCTTAATTTGTGATCGGGAAGTCATTGTCTGCCCAAGTTCAAGGTTAAAGTAGAAAGGTTCAGAAATCACGCTTTCATCAAAGACTTATATTTGAAGATCATTGAAGACCCTCCATATTCTCATTATATGTTCATCTCAAGTGGGGGATGTTATGTTGTAGTTATGAAAAAAATGTGATGATTCGAAAAGAAAAAAAAAAGAGTAGTTTATTGTTTATTGTAAATTGCAACGTTATAAGCAATAAGATTGGAGCTCATCAAAGATTAAGCATCAAGGAGGCCACCTCGGTCACATTTGAAGAATTGAGTTGGAAATTATTATGCCAACAATTGGAGAACAAGTAATGTGCCCATCATGACGTCCGCTAATGGCACATCTACTTGTTATATCATGATCCGGTTTCTTCACCTTAAAGCTTGAACTTTGGATGAACGGTAGGCGGTGAAAACTCGGTTATAAGTTAAGACTATTTGTTTCATTATTTTATTTTTATTTTACACCAATTATTTCCCATGTCTTATCCTACCTTTTTAGTCATGAAGCGTGTCTAGGTGATGAAGTGAGCAATCTTTGGTGTCTTGGCCATGGATTTGGTCATGTATCATTGATTTTGTTCACTTTTCTGTGACACATTAGTAATGACATTTCACCCTTAACCCATGTTGTGTCCACCCATATTGCCTTCAAGAATTGTTTAGTCCTTAACTCTAGTGGTGGAAATTTGTGTAATCGCCAAGCTTATGATAGAATACATGCTATGACTGTGCTTTGAGTGATCACCCCGAAATTGACACTTAGACTAGATGAGAGAATTTGAGTGTTTTGTTCCCATTTCGTGAGGTGTTTGGATTTGATTTATTCTAGCATAAGGGATTTTTAAACTCATGTCTTCCAGGTAATGGGGGATATCTTTTTAGAAATTTTTCTAATAAGATCTACTTGAGGGCAAGTAGAGTTCAACTGGGGGATATTTGATATCATCAAATAGTCCTGACTTTTAAGTGTCAATTTCCCCCGATAATGAGTAATGAAATTAAGTGTGTCATGATGGTGAAACCCTAAAAAGTGTTCTCTCTCTAGGGGGGAATTCCGACCACTTCTACTGATTTAACGGTATTAATTCTTCCTATCTATCCTGTTAATTCTTTAATCTCGTTGGGATTACTGATTTAACGTTTAGGTTCTGATTTTTTAGGGTGGAAAGTCGGTTTCTTGCTTATTTTTCTGATCGCCCATTTTGTTCTTTATCGAAACCCTAAAAACCTTCCTGCCTAGCGATCATCCTTCATATTAATTTTTCGACGAGTTTCAGGATTGTCGTTATATTCTTTTAGGGTTTAGGTAATGTATTGGTTCGATTGGTGTTCCTCATGATCTTTATTGTATTATTTTTTGGAGGTTCGGGTTGCGAATCTGCTGGTCTTGAATGCTATACGAAACCCTAATTTAGGGTTTTGTTTATTGTTGATTCTGCATGATTGTGATGTTCCTTAATGATTATTGACGAAACCCTAACTTCTTTAGGGGTTCGTCTATACTTTTGAATGGCTAGTGATCGTTAATCTGATTGTGACCATGCATGTTAACCCATTTTAGGGTTGGTTTGTTGATATATTCATCTGGTCCTATTATGATTCGTGGGTTTCAAGAGAGCTGTAAGTTAAGTTTGTAGGGTAACTTATTCAAAAACCCTAGTTACGATCAATTGGTATGTCCCATCTATTTTCCATTGATCGTCTATGAGTGGATCAATCTACATACTTGGTTTCTTATTATGTTTTGATCGATGCTGCTTTGGTTTACTGGACGTTAGGGTTTTGATCCTATGTTAGTCCCATGATGTTCTGGGTTCACGTTATTGGATGTTCCTAGGCATGATGGATCACCATTTGTTGATTATTAGTTCGATCAATGATGGTCCTATGCATGTTGCTGTTGTTTGGTTATTGGTATTCGGTTTAGCATCTCAATGCACACGTTTGGAGTGAGTTTATGCTTGCTGCTCTATCCGTGGTTTTAGAGTCTTCCACCAATCGTTGTGCGAAATTTGTGAACTGATTCTTATTTGATAGATACATGATCATGGAGTGGTATGTTAGGGTGTACTATACCCTATTCTTTGTTTTATGGCTGCTTTTGTTTGCTATGGTTTGCATTCGGATCTTCTTTAGCAAACAGATTTTATGTTGAAGATCGCATGGATTTCTCTACGTGGATTCTTCATGGAAGTTAAGATGGACCACCATAGTGATATAGAAGGCTCAAGTGTTTTTCTTAATCAGTTGTGTAAATTTTTATGTACTTGTGTCATTATTGGTAGGTTCATTTTATTGTAAGTTATAGGAATGGTGTGTCATTCTTATATTCGAGTCTGTAAGTGTCCTTAGGGACTGAGGTGAGGGACTCACTCTCATCCGTTGTACTTCAATTTGTTTGGTTAATATACTTTACCAGGGTGCAGGATTACTCCTCTTTACCCAAAAAAAAATTCCCCTGATAATACTCATAATTATGTCATTTATATGGATTTACACTTGTATTCCTTTATATTTCACTTTCAGGTAAATTATGAGCATTGGAGCTTAAGAGAAGTGGATTTGGAGATTTTCCTAACGGTTTATGATAGTATCCTACTCATGAAGAAGCTACGGCGTAACTTATTCTCTCACATTACACCGTAGCTAGTGTTTTATCTTGGATTTCCTACTCAACAGCAATTACGGCATAACTCCCAACTAAGGTTACGCCGTAATCATCTAGGTCAAGAAATATCTCGCGCCTCCATCAACTACGTCGTAACTCCTCAACAAGCATTACGCCGTAATCCACTTAAAAGAGTTATGTATTGAAGATATGGCGTAACCTTTCCCAAGTGTTACGTCGTAGCCTATTTAACGAGAGTATCATTTGGAGGATTATTAAAGTTACGTCGTAACTCTTAACTCAAGTTACGCCGTAACTAGGATCGTGCCTATAAATACAAGCCCTAAATTCTGGATTTCACATCATTCACTCACAACTCAAAGTCAGAGAACGTGAAGAGGGTTCCAAAGGCATATCATTTGGAGCATACGGAGCCATCTCCAAGGGAGGAATCACTCCATATCGATAAGCATTAGCGATCATTTCTATCTTTTACTTTTAATTATTCATGTCTTTCATTATCTTAAACAATGAATTCATTGTTTCTTTTAATATCATAGGCTAAGCACCTTTGGCGCTAGCCTAGTTATGATTCCTTGAATGTATTGTTTATGTTTTCAAGCTTCCGTATAATTGTTTCTAGTGTATGCATGCATAGTTTGTTGGTAGTTACCCTAGCTTCGGTAGTTTTGAAATGCGGTCGCGTCTAGTTGCTTAGGAGAATTGACCAACTGACCCTATGTAGTTAGGTAAAGTTTGGAAGAGTAAGAATTGACCAAGTGACGACCCTTCCTCTCTTGTGCGAACTGACCAAATGATCACCGGTCGTCCGGATGAACTTAAGAAGTTAGGGATGAGTGTCTAAGATGCTAGCGCCCAGGGACTCATTATTTTGAATCTTGCATGTAGGGTACTTAATGACTTAGCTTAGGTAACTTTAGACCCTTGACTCCCCAAGGGGTAAACCTTTGATGTCGGGTAGGAGCCTTTATTGATAGGTTAGGACGAATTGACCAAATGTTGTCCTAGCGACTTAAACCCCCACTTGAATCAATTGGAAGTAATAAAACATAGACATTACACAATAGGATGAGTAATTAGTTTAGCACACTTTCTCTCCATTGATCACAACTTCTATTTACTTTACGCATTTTATTTCATTTCTTAGTTAATTAATCATTTCAACGTCAAACCGGTTAAAACTAGTGACACGTAGACTTAATATAGAATCCGCTCACATAGCTCTTGGGACGACCTCGGTTTTACCGATTACTACACTACACACGAACGGGTACACTTCCCGTGAGTGCATAAGGTAGACCATAGGTAAACGAGACAATTATAAATATTAAAACCTGGTCAGAAATCCTGCATCACATGTGTCTCCCCACGAGTTTGAAAAATAAGTAAAAAGTGGGACTATGAACTCACCTTGATGATACAGTAGTCTGTTTTGTAAATAAATCATGTTGTGAGAATAAACGGCTCTGACACGCGACCTGAGTTGGTATGTCAAGTTTCAGTATTCGTATTCAAGTATATGTGATGTTAATTACAAGCGTTTTGTCGATGATTAAGTGTTAAACGGGTTAACATGAAGTCTCTTCAAAATTAGTGAACAAAAATGTTTATTATGTTTATTCCTTTATAATCCGATTTATCGTTAGTGAAAATAGACCATATCGTATAAAAGTTTATCAAATCCCGGGTTATTAAGTATTATAATATATAATATATAAAAGGTTACACATTATACCCTTATAATTCCAAGTATTGACGGTTTATGCCCCTACTTTTATAAAATGACAATTTTTACCCTTTGAATTTCATAAAAAGACAACATATACCTTTCAACTTTCATAAAATGACAACTCTTACCCTTCAACTTTTATAAAATGACAGCTTTTACCGCTCGACTTTGGTAAAATGACAATTTCTACCCTTTAGTTTCAAAAGTGACACTTTATACCCCTATGTCTCAAGTTGATTACATTTTTAATCCTTGTTATAAAAATAATAAGATTTTTTTTTGCAATTTAGGCCCTTGACGCTTTAGGTCGTTTTCAAAAAAAGTCATTTCATTTTTATCGCGTTTTAGGTTTAGAAAAAGGTGAGGCTTTAAACGGCTTGTCAATATGAGTTGATAATAGTCTGAAAACAAGCTTATAACGGCTTATTAGCTTATATTTTAGCTTATTTTGGAAAAGTGCACAAGTAGGGTACGTTTAAAAAGGTTCGTGAGACACCCTTTTCACGACCAAATAAAAGCGAGGAAATTAGAGTTTTTAAAGACGTTCTTGTTGTTTTGAAATCTTTACTGGGTGATCTTTAAGATGGCAAAAGGGTTTAATTTAGGGTGCATTTCTTATAGATCAAAATATTTATCAAAGTGGGGGTGTTTAGACGTTTTGCGATAAAAAGAAAAAGTAAAGAAATGAATTTAAAACTTTGAAAATAATGTTTGGCTTGTTAGGTTTTATATATATAAGTTGTTTTAAGCATATAACTAATCAGTGGAGGCTTCTTAGCTTATTATCTAGCTTATGGGCTTTAAAGCCCAATACAAGTGTGTGTTTGGTTTTCTAGCTCGCGACAAAGAAAAACAAAGAAAAAAATAGACGATGCCTTTAGGGATTTTGACAACGTTTTGGTATATCTATAAATTTTTCTAGGAGATTTAATTGGCTTAATCTCGTAGCTTAAAGCTTTTAGCTTATAGGTTAAATAAATGGCCAAAGTGGGGCGTTTGGAGTAATTTTCGACAAGAGGAAAAAGAAGATAAAAACTAGGCCGATCCTCTTAAAGACGTATGGTTTATTTTTAGAGCTTGTTGTCATGTATACTAGCTATATAAAGGATTAAAGGGGTAGTTTAAGCTTAAGGTTTTGAAAGTAACAAAAATATTTGAATATGGTGTGTTTGGTTAGCTACGGTAAAAAAAATGTTGGAATCACTCCTAAACTATATTTCAAGTGTTTGTAATCAATATGTAATAGGTTGCTTATTTAGGCTTTTATGTTAGTATTAATGGCAAGGCTTATGTAGAAAGCCCATAAGCCTTAGCCCAAATCCAATAAGGAAGGAAAGGGACTTGTTGTGTTGCCCTAGTCCCTTCCCCTATAAATACCTTTGTAAACCTTCATTTGAAGGTTGGTTGTTCACATTATCATAATACCTACGCATAAACTTTCTCTCATTATATTCGTATGTGTGATTGTATGTTCATCCGCTCTATCTCTTCTATATTTCTTACATATTGATGCTTGTGTTACAATATGGTGACCTAACAGTGGTATCAATCGCCATCTAGTTGGGTGAAACATATAAGTTTTTGAAAGTTATTGTTATATGCGTGAGTTTCGGTGTTCTAAACTTTCATACGCTTAAAAGCTTCAAATTTTACACTTAAAACTCAAGATTTTTGTGGTTTAAGGTTTATTTAGTGTTAAAGTTTAAGTTTTTAGCATCAAGTTTGAAACTTTACATGTGTAGAATAGTTTTTGGGCTTGGTTTTGATCGTATACTTCTGTCTACGCATAAGGTGAAAAAGGGTGTTAGATTATCAAGTTTCAAAATTTTGGGTTATTTTGGTGATATTGAAACTCTTTCATCATTAAAATCAGGTTTCTAAATATATTTAAGCATAAAAATCAGTTTTGGTGATAGTTTGTACTTTCTACTCGTAGTAAAACCCTAGTTTTACTCGTAAGCTATTTTTCTACGCCTAAGCTTATGTTACGCGTAAGCTGCTCATCATTTGATCTTCAGTTCTATTGGTTTACTCAGTGTTTTCTTGCTTGGATAAGCCTGAAAACACTTCGACTTTGGATATCTTATACACTGGTATTAGTGTAAAGGATTTTTGGGCAAAACCCTAGTTTTACGCCTAAGCTAAACTCTTACGCGTAGCATCTCTTTTGCCTAAGCATTTTCTTACGCCTAAGCTTGTCTTACGCCTAAGAAAATATTACGCATAAGGATTCTACTACTAAGTCTTTGGTTTACGCCTAAGCTATGTTTTCCTCAAGTCTACGCGTAAGCCATTGTCTACGCGTAAGTTGGGTATTACGCTTAAGGTGATTTCTAAGCCTAATCTGGTTTCTACGCATAATGTTACTTCATCAACATTGTTTCATTCGACTACAAAGATCCATCATCAACACAAGTTTCAAGATGTCTCAACCACCATACTCTAGCTACTTTCCTCATGAATATCCTCAACAACAACAACAACAACAATTCTATCAACAATATCCTCCACCATCTCCACAACAATTGCAACAATTTCAACAACAATTTCATCACTTTCCTCAAGGAGCAAACCCTCTTCCACCACAAATGGTTCCACCAAACCCTCGTCAACAAGTACAACATTACACATACTTTCAAAATCAGTATCCCGCCAAGTATGCTATGAATGTTACAACACCAAAGGAACCGTCTTGGTTTGCAAAGATGTGTCAAGCTTTAAGTAGCCAACAATCCATTCATGAAGCTGGATCCCTTGACATACCTCCAATGCTCACTCCTGGTAACTACGATCAATGGGTGATAAGGTTCTTTAGGTTTTGTGATCTAAAGAAGCCACATGGAAAGTTCTTGAAGAAGGTCATCCTTGAAGGTCCTTTTCAGATGCCTACTCTCAATGTACCCGGAGATCCGAATGCTAATCCACCAAGAGATGATATTACCAACGTTGTCGGTCTTGATCAACTTACTGCTGACCAACTTCTACACTTAGAAGCCGATGAACTTGCATGCAATATATCCTTTTGGGATTACCCAATCCGATACTTCGTAGTGTTGATGCTCAGAAGACTGCTAAAGCAATGTGGGAGCACATTCATCTTTTAATGGAAGGCACAGAACTCAATCAAGAAGACATGGAATCAAAAATCTACTTAGCATATGAACACTTCATGATTGAACCAGGGGATACACTAGAGTCTTATCATCATCGATTCTCAGACATCATCAATGACTTGGAGAAACATAATATCATTATGCCAAGGATTGCAGTCAACACAAAGTTCCTGAGCAGTCTTGGTCCTGATTGGGAAAAGTATGTTATTTTCATCCGTCAAGCAAAGAATCTTCATCAAGCTACATACGGATTATTGTATGATTAATTGAAGCCCCACCAAAAGGAAGTTGACAGAGAAAGGATCATCCGTGGAGTCCCTGCCTCGCCTTCACTCCCAGGTTATCAAACTCTAGCTTTATGGGCTCAAGCATGTTATCCTCAATTCCCGACCTTACCAACAACCTTCATAAACCCTCCACAATCAACTGTTCAGATTACACCATATGATCCTTCACAACAACAATCACAAGAAACTCAATTTGTTCCATACAACAACAACAATGATCAGGCACTATACAGTGAATCAAATGAGGATGCAGATGCCTTCGATGCAATGAATCAAGGATTTTTTATGCTTGCAAGAGCCTTCGGACGATTTGCTAACAAATCCAACAACCGCATTCGCACCTCGTCAAATACAAGGAATCAAGTTGTTGTTAACAATGGAAGGGTTGAGGTTCAGAATCGTGGAAATGGTCGTCAGATGAGTAGTGGTCAAGGGTTTAATGTTAATGGAAGGAATAACATGGGTGCTCCACAACGGGTTCAAGTGGTTGATCAGGGAAATGCTCAGACTGGGGTTAATGGTCTCCGATGCTATAACTGTAATGAGAAGGGTCATTTGGCTAATGCATGCCCCAAGTCGAGGACAAGAGGCAACACTTATCACAAAGAGGCTTTACTCTTGGCTCTCAAGGATGAAGCTGGTGGAACTCTTACAAACAAGGAACAGAGCTTCATGGCTAATGCAGATTCTGATGATGACATGGAGGACTTGCAGGCTAATGCAGCTGTATTGTTAATGGCAAACATGAGTGACACAGGCCCAGTGTATAACACTGATGGCTTGTTTCAGGTACCGGATCCAAACATACTTTTACATGATCTGATATCTCCATCAACACTTGCATATGACAAGGCACAGAGTGTTCAAAATGAGCCCTCTACAAATCATTCCGACGATAATCAAATGGATCCCGTAGTTATATTTGACGATCAAGATGACCTTATGGTTAATATTGATAATCAAGTTGACTCCGTGGTTATATTTGAGGATCTAAATAATGATCATGTTGAGACTCAAGTTGAACAAAATGAACCTTCGTCTAATCCAGATCTTGAGCTCATGACCAAATTATTTCAGACCACCCAATCTCAATTTGAAAAGTGCAATGACATCAATAAGCAATTGCAAGATAAAATTGCACTGTTAACTAAGGATAATGAATGCTATAAGTTTCAACTCAACATTTTTCAAACTAAAGAGAAACGTGAAAAAGGTTTTGAAGTCGCATTTGCTAAATCTTACCAAAATGAAAAATCTTTGGAAAAACATATCTGTGATCTAGTTGCATCCAAAAATGCTTTGTTGTCTCAAATAGAACAATTGAAATATGATCATAAACAACAACTTAACGCCCTCACTTCGAAAACTCAAAAAGCCAAGTCTGAGTTGTTAACTTGTCAAAAACAGTTTTGTGAGTACAAAAAGCATTCGAGGAAACAAATAGATGACTATCTTTAGGAAATTGTCGACTTACAAAACAAAATCAAAGAGTTTCTAAATGTTGTTTACAAACATGGTGAATCAATCACAACAATTCAAAAGTTTTCTTTTAAACCAAATCCTAATGGATATGGACCAATTCTTGCTGATTACAAACCGCATTTTTCAAATAGAGCATTCAAACCAAATCCTCAAGTTTACAGTGCAGAACATAGAATTGATGACTCCATCATGACTGTTGTTGAATATAATCATTTGGAGGAATTAGATGTAGAAGACGCGAGTCGGTCAAAATTGGAAAATGTTGTTTATTGCAAACCATTTAACTATTCAAAATCCATAACTTTCGTCACACAACAGGATCATTCTAACACACCTTGGGTTGTCACACCACCTCCAGAGTCCTCTTCTAATGATGATTCCCGACCCAATGTTGCACAAATTAATGGTTCTTTACCTTCTTTTAGTGAAATAAAGCCATTAGCTGAACGATGTCAGATTCTAAAATACTTTGACTCTTTCATGTCTGACATCAAACTTTTGGAACATGCAATTGAAGTTAATTCCGAAATTAAATCTAAACATTTTCAATCGCCATTTGCGCGACAACAAAGGGATATTTTTCAGAAAGGACTTTTACCACATGTCCGAAATCTAAAAATGTGTGCAATATATTGGGAACAGGATCTTCAGAAGGAGATTGGTCTTATGAAAAAAGTTTTTGAGCAAACAGAAACATCGATTTCAAACACTAAACGTAAAAAGAAAATGTTACTGTCACACCCCCAAAATATCGCAGCGGAACGATAGTGTCATTGGGGTATGACGTCATAGCACAAAGTATGGATACAGAAAACGACCTCTATAATGAGACGTTTTGAAAAGTTCACCATTCGATTTCATATGCCAAAGTTTACACGACAAGAAATCCCAAAGTTTGATAATACATAAAGAGTTTACAAAACATGTCGAATGGTAATTGTTAAAAACACAAGACTCCAATGTATGCCATGTGACCCAAAAGCTCCATGAAATGCTATCACCTTAAGACCTGAGATAAAACATGCTAAAAAGTGTCAACACAAAGGTTGAGTGAGTTCATAGAGTTTGTGTTGAAATGTAAAGCCTTTAAAGAACGTTCATGCAGCAAAGTCTAAGTTTTTGGTCATATAGAATAGTTCACAAAGCAAAGGTATCGTAAATCCACTCAGTTCCAAGTCCCGCCCATACAAAACTTGCAACCTGTGTGTTTACAACCCACTGCTAAAAATAGTATGTCAATCATGTATGCATGTATCATAGTAGTTAAAAGTATAAATGTCACCACAAGGGTCTTCCAACACTCGTGTTGGGATGTATCCATAAAAATGGCCTTCCAACATATAAATATTGGGATGTTTGTAAATTAATAGCCTTCCAACAACTTAATTTGGAGCCACTAATTCTTGTATGTTTGTAAATTAATAGCCTTCCAACAACTTAATTTGGAGCCACTAATTCTTGTATGTTTGTAAATTAATAGCCTTCCAACAACTTAATTTGGAGCCACTAATTCTTGTATGTTTGTAAATTAATAGCCTTCCAACAACTTAATTTGGAGCCACTAATTCTTGTATGTTTGTAAATTAATAGCCTTCCAACAACTTAATTTGGAGCCACTAATTCTTGTATGTTTGTTCCAAATATGCATATGAAATCAAGTATAACCCAATCAAGTATATAACGCAATCAAGTCTAAAGTATAAGTAATGTTGTTTGGCAAAAGAGTTTAAATGTTTGGATAAATAAGCATATATCTCGCCCCAAATAGTTTATAGGAATATAAATGAGTAAAAGCGGGGTATGAACTCACAGTAATATGTAAGAGTTTAAAGTACTTGTGAAAGTAAATGAAAATAGTTTGAGCATGTATCTCCCCCAAAAGTTTGTAAACAATTAATAGGAAGTGGGGCTATGAAAACTCACTTGGTACAATGATGCGATGACAAAAGTGAGTACACTGAAATGAAGCGTGATTCTCGAAAATGACCTATTATGAATGATATGATACGTAATGAGTTATGATGAAATGTTATGCATGCAATTCGTATGTTATTTATACCACTTGTGAATTTTGAAAATAATACTCTTCGTCGAAAAGTACTCCTTTTGACGTCTTGACCATTCTTAAATTACTTTGCAAGTATTTACGTCAAAATGTCATCCTACAATAGTTTCTTAATGATTTATTGTGAAATTATAACTTTTCGTCGTAAAATAATGTCGTTGGAAATTTCATGAAAGTGACAAAAATGGCCTCGAAAAGCTCGTCGTAAAATGGTGTACGTCGAACGTTAGGAAACGAACTCAACGGTTTTGGAAAGCTTGTATCAAAATCTCAAAGTTTTGGCATTTAAGTTTTTATCCTAGAGGTCTCTTTCATAAAGAAAAACATAGGTTAAGTAGGGTGATTTTGTCCAAAATGTGGTTTAAAAGTGAGTTTCGGCAAAGTTTAAGCAACCGTAAATAATTTATTACAACTCCGCTATACAAACGGTTGGTCGTTTTGGAAAATATGCTTGATGATCTTCATTTTATTAGAAGACATCTCGTTACAAAAAGTTCTACGTCATAGTTAAAAATAGCCTTCAACCTGGTCGTTTTGTTTACCGTAACACTTGTCTCGTAAAAATAATATAGTTTTTCTTAAATAAGTAAGTTACGGCAATTTTATGAAAACGTGTATATTTTAGTCGTTATAAATCCGTTTTCTACGTATTATACGTCCTTAGCTTCGTATCAAAGTATACTAATATATTTTTGATAAGTCGAAATAATTTATGAAGCTTAAGACTCGTTTTTGACTCGTACAACACGAAAACTGTTTGCTGAAATTTTCAGAAAATGTATATTTCGTCGTCAAACTTGAAAAATTCATAACTTCTTCGTTATAACTCCGTTTTAATCCGTTCAAGCGGCCACGGATTCGTTTTAAAGTATATTTTCTAAATATCTAGGCCAAAAATTCGTGTCTACTGTCGGATTTTCCAGAAATACAAAACAAGATCAGACCACTTTTTATACTTGTCGAAAAGAGTTTTTCTCGTACTAAACCTATTCCAATCCCTTCAAAACAACTCCAAAGCTATTCTAATCCTACCATACACCTTCTTAGGGTGTCATGGGTTCCTAAACATCATCAAGACCAATCTATAACAAGGGATAAATTATAGGATGACTTATATATGTAAAACTCTAAAAACAATGTAAAAATGGTATAAATACCCATAAGTCTTGCATGCTTGCTAATAAAATGATGAAATACATATGAAATGATAAGGAAAGATGTAAATGAAAATGATATGCTTACTAGTTACTTTGATGAGGTGATTAGAACAAGGGATTAACCTAAACACCCTAGGTTTTTATTTCAAAACCTTTAATAAGAGTGTATCCTAGATTGTTATAAACTTGAGCTTGAAAATTTTGGTGATTTCCTTCTACTCCTATGTAGAACCGGTTATGGAGGATGAAACAAAGAGAGAAGAAAACTTTTTGCTAACTTGAATTATTATGAGTGAATGAATGAAGTGTGAAATATAGATGAAGTAAAGATCTAAACAATCAAGGAAAAAAACTACCAAACATTAAATGCTACCCCCCCCCCTTGGTCGGCCAAGGGGGGAGGTATTTCAAAAATATCTTTTTTTTTCTTTTATATATTGTACATAATTGTTAAAAAGTGTAAGTAAATGTTTAGGTAATAATAACTTGTAAGGTTTGTATATACATTAGTGTATTTAAGGTAGTTTTAGGTAAAAGTAATTTTTAATAGGCCAAAGTAGAATATATTGTAGTTATAAAAATGATAAAAATATGTTTCTTGTAAAATTTGAGTGATATAATAATTATCGTGTAGTTTTTAAGAAAAGCGTCGTAATGATATAAATTTAACGATTTATATACAAAATAAATTTAAAACACTAGGTAAACTCAAAATATTATTTTTATAACTAAATGTAAGTATAAAAATATATCGGGATCATTTTTGGAAGTATCGGATTAAATGTTCAAAATAATAACTTACGCGATAACGTTTAATTAATTATGAAATAAACGTTTAATGTGAAATGCAAAACCATGCACGAACCGTTATGAAATGATGAATATGGAGTATGAGAATTGACCAGAAATTGAGAATTGTGACAGTTACGAAATCATGTTGACCGACTCTTGGAAGATGTTATCTGTGCTGATATCATAAATGTTGTGTTACTACATTCCGTTGCATATGCATTTGATTATATCGCTGTTGATTATGTTGATTCTGTTGAAAATGTTAAGAATACCGATAATGTGTCACAAATCAAGTCTTTAAAAAATTGAAAATGAGCAATTGTTAAATGAGCTTTCCAATGCTAAACGTCGTCTTCAATGGTGTCAAAAAGATTGTTAAAATCGTGAACTTGCTTTGCAAAACAAGATCAACCAATTGCGTTCAAAATCTCTTGATCCAAAAATAGAACAACTCGATGATGAAAACGTGTCTTTAAAGTGTCAAATTTCAAAATATGAACAAGAAATTGCCAAAGTCAAAACTAAATATGGTGTCATATTTGATTTCCTCAAAAAGACTCGTGCTCAAGCGTCAAAAGATGCTGATGATCATCTTGCATATACCAAAGAAGTTTTACGAAATAATGGAGATACTCGCTCTGAAAATCAAGATTTGTTACACACTATCCATGACTTGAAAGCAGAGTTGGTGAAACTTAAACAAGATAGGATTAGTAACACACATGTACTTGTCCCAGGATTGCTTAAAATGGACACTAGAACGCCTAATGACAAACCACAAGATACTAATGTGCTTCCTTCCACTGAAACAGGAATAGTTGCCTTTTTTCCCAACGCTAGCACTTCACAGCTTAAGAGCACATCAAGGAAGAATAGGAAGTTGCGACGTAAGAAAAGAACAATAAAGACCTCTGAAGTAGAAGAACACCTTAGGACTTTGAATAAGACTCAAGTTGCACCCACTTTAGACATTGCGTTAGACAAATGTAATAGAAAAAGTGATGTAACGAATGCTGAACCTTTAAGTACTTTGAATGTTATGTTTGAAGCATCTTGTGTTGGTTGTCATAAAAGCATGTTTTCTGGTTGTCATGATAAATGTGTTGTTAATGCTATCTTATCTCGTAAGCATAACAATAGAAAACGGAATACCTCTAGGCCCACTAATTCTTCTAAGTCTGTGCTAGGAAAACCGCCTTCTAGTGTTTCTGCAAATATCATTGATGTACCCGTAGAAGCCACTTCACCTCCTAGGAAGAACTTATCACCTAGTGCATTCACTAAGACCAAAGCTAAGACTAGTTGGAGATGGCAGAAATGGTTACATAATACACTTGGTTTTAAATGGATACCTGAAATCATTAACATGTGTGTGTCTTCTGTAACTGTAATGGAACCCTTTAACTCTTCGGGTTCCACCTCTACTTCTATTCCACCTGTGTCGTCTGTGTGTAATGGAGGTGATACAGATCATTCTCTGGATTGTTGATAGCGGATGTTCCCGACACATGACAGGCAATCTCAAACTGTTATCAAACTTTTTTTCAAAGTTCATCGGTACTGTCAGGTTCGGGAATGATCACTTCGTAGCTATCATGGGCTACGGAGATTACATCAATGGGAACATCGAAATTAGCAGAGTTTATTATGTGGAAGGTCTCGGTCACAATCTCTTTTCTGTCGGTCAATTTTGTGATGGAGATTTGGAAGTTGCTTTTCGGGAGAAAACTTGTTTCATTCGTGATCTACAAGGAAATGATCTTATGTCTGGTACCCGCACATCAAGTCTTTATACAATCTCAATGCAAGAGATGATTGCTTCATCTCCCATCTGTCTACTTTTAAAGGCAACATCTACAAAATCTTGGCTATGGCACCTTCGTCTCTCACACTTAAACTTTCAAACCATAACCAATCTTGCACGATACAAACTTGTTGAAGGTCTCCCAAGATTTCGGTGTTCTAAAGATCATCTATGCTCAGCTTGTGAACAAGGGAAAAGTACTCGTGCTCACTTTCCTTCAAAGGTGGAACACAGCTCTCAGCATGTGCTTCATCTTCTTCACATGGATTTGTGTGGCCCGATGCGTGTGCAGACGATTAATGGTAAACGCTACATTTTGGTAATTGTCAATGACTACTCAAGATGGACTTGAGTTTATTTTCTTCGAAGTAAAGATCAAGCTCCACAGATGATCATCACCTTTCTCACGAAAATTCAAGTTCAGCTCCGGAACACAGTCAGACAGATCAGAACAGACAAAGGAACTGAATTTGCAAACCAAACTCTTCGTGCTTACTATGAGAAAGTGGGAATTGAGCATCAAACATCAATTTCACGGACACCAGAACAAAATGGAGTTGTTGAAAGACGAAACCGTACGTTAGTGGAAGCTGCAAGAACGATGTTAATAAATGCTAAACTTCCAGATTACTTGTGGGCTGAAGCCGTGTCAACTGCATGCTACACATAGAACCGTTCAATGATTACCAAACGCCACAACAAAACACCTTATGAGCTTATCCACAACTGCAAACCGAATCTAAAACACTTTCATGTATTTGGTTCTCTTTGCTACCCAAATAATGATTGTGATGACTTTGGTAAGCTCAAGGCTAAAGCTGACATTGGAGTCTTTGTTGGATACTGTGAAAACTCTAAGGGATACCGAATATGGAATCATCGTACAAGGGAGATTATGGAAATGATCCATGCCAATTTCTATGAGCTTAAAGAAATGGCTTCTGAGCAAAACAGCTTGGAACCCGGACATAACTGTCTAAACTTCCCCCAAACCCCATCATCAGCTGAACCAAGCCTACTGCTTACTCGTCGTCAAATGGAACAGCTATTTGCTCCTCTGTTTAGTGATGATATTGATCAACGTGCTCCAGATGTATCAAATGTTTCCGCTGCTCAACCTGATAATACTTCAATCCCTGATACACCTGAAACGACAACAACTGTTGAAGAAGCACCTCCAATTGATTCTACAACAACAGCCGAACAAACCGCATCCAATGACGCTGAACCAGCTGATGATCTTCTGAACCATGAGGTACCTACACCTGCAGATTATGATCCAAATGCGTTCTTCAATCCTTTTGCTAATGAATCTGCCACTTCTGATGTTGCAGAATCATCCACAAGCCATTTGAATCCTCCTAATCTGCACAATGTATATCAACATCAACCCTCCACACATCGTTGGACTAAAGACCATCCTCTTGTGAATATCATTGGAAACCCGAATCAACCAGTCGTAACTAGACAACGCCTACAGACTGATGGTGAACATTGCATTTATGCACTTACCATTTTCCAATCTGAACCCAAAAACATTAAAGAAGCAATGACTTATGACAACTGGATAGAATCCATGCAAGAAGAACTTAATCAGTTTAAACATCTTGAGGTATGCGAATTGGTTGAAAGACCAACAGGGGTCTATGTCATTGGTCTTAAATGGATTTGGAAAAACAAGTTGGATGCTGAAAGTAGGGTTATCATAAATAAGTCACGTCTGGTGGCTAAGGGTTATAGACAAGAAGAGAGGATTGACTTCGAGGAATCATTCGCACCAGTTGCTAGACTTGAGGCTGTACGGATCTTTCTGGCATTTGCGGCTCACATGCACATCACGGTCTATCAGATGGATGTCAAAACCGCTTTTTTGAATGGTCAACTGAAGGAAACGGTATATGTTAGTCAGCGGGAAGGATTTGTTGATCCATAGTTCCCAAATCATGTCTTCAAACTGAAAAAGGCTCTCTACGGTCTTAAACAAGCCCCTCGGGCGTGGTATGATAAGTTATCATCCTTTCTCATTGCCAATAATTTCACTAAATGATTGGTCGACCCAACACTTTTCATTCAATATCACGGGGCTCACATTTTAATCGTTCAAATCTATGTTGTTGACATCATTTTTGGGTCAACACATAAAAAGTACTCAAACAAATTTTCAAAACTTATGAAAAAACATTTTGAAATGTCCATGATGGGTGAACTTAGATTCTTTCTAGGACTGCAAGTTCATCAATCACCCTGTGGTATTTTCCTAAGTCAGTCCAAATATGCTCTTGAAATTTTAAACATACATGGAATGCAAAATTGTGATACCTATGCCACACCTATGGCACATACCAAGAAATTGGATGCTGATTTGCATGGGAAATTGGTTGACCCTACCAAATACCGAAGTATTATTGGGTCTCTCATGTATCTAACAGCCAGAAGACCTGATATTGTATTTGCTGTATATCTTTGCTCTCGTTATCAGTTGAGACCAACTGAAACTCACCTCTCTGAGGCTAAAAGAATCCTCCGATACATCAAGGGAACCATTAATTTGGGAATCTGGTATCCGAAGGATTCTGGTTTTGAACTAATAGCTTTTTCAGACGCTGATCATGCAGGCTGCTTAGATTCTCGAAAAAGTACTTCAGGTGCTCTACAATTTCTTGGTGATAAACTGGTGTCATGGCAATCAAAGAAGCAGGATTGTACATCGTTGTCCTCAACCGAAGCAGAATATGTAGCCATGTGAGCGTGTTGTGCTCAAGTCATTTGGATGAGAACACAACTCAAAGACTATGGTTACGTATTTGACAGAATTCCGATGTACTGCGACAATCGAAGTGCTATTTCAATCTCGTGCCACTCCGTCCAACATTCGAAGTCCAAGCACATCGATCTTCGATATCATTTCATAAAGGATCATGTGGAAAAGGGTACCGTCGAATTATATTTTGTGGGTACTGAACACCAACTGGCGGACCTTCTCACCAAAGCCTTAGCTCCTGCTAGGTTTACTGAGTTGATCCATCGGATTGGTATGAGGTGTTTAACTCCAGAGGAACTGGAAGAACTTTTGACACATTCTTAAAACCAGTCAAACACCAAAACTCCTTTTGTAAATATTTTCTCAAAAACAAAATAGAAAATTATAAAATTTTATAAAACACAAAAATATTCTTCTATCTAAAATTCTTTCAACATTGCAAGTACAAATCTTCCGTCAACACTTTGCTCTTTCAAAACAATTCAATATTTTCACGGACAAGTGTTGAGGGGGAGAAAGTAAATATTTTTCTGTTTCATAAAACCTTGTACTTGCATGTTACCCTAATTTGGTTGTATCTTTGATACTGGTGGATACGTTTCTTGTTTCAAAACACTTCTCGGACTAAAATTTTTAAAATTTCTCTATTTCTAAAGTCGAGGGGGTATGTCATCAACTTTCTTTTCAAACTTACACTTCGTGCTTAACCATAATGGAAATTGTGGGTTGTGGATGACAATGGTTGAGGTGGAGGGGCCATACTTGTCAAATGCTTAAACTTAATTTTACAAAACTCTCCACCTAATACACTTTAACATTTATTTCTAACATTTAAGACTCCAACTACATCATCTACGCCCCAAATTTCATCCTCAAATCCGTGTTATAAACATCAAATTTGTAAGTGTTTAAAGCTTCTTTGAGCAATTTCAAACATTGGTTTTAAATCGTTTGCAAATCCAACGGGTTGATTTTCATCTATGAATGATTTTAGTTTTACGCGTAAGCATATAAACTTGGAATCATTTTTTAGTTGATTTTGATGAAATGGATTGTGTTTTCAAAATAAATATCAAGCTTTAAAACTATTTTCATCAAGAAATCTAACCCAGAAACAAGTATGAATCACTTTTCAAATTTAGGGTTATGCGTGAAATTGGGTGTTTTCTATAGGGTGTGTTTCAGGACAATTAGAGGCTTGTAATATTCTTAACATGTGTTTAATTAACCAATAACATCTTTGAATTCAACCCAGAAACAACATAATGGTGAAATTGAACTTTAGGGTTTAAACATTCATAAAATTGGGTATTTTTTATTCTTAAGGAGTTTGATGTTAAAACATGTTGAATGCAACTTATTATGCCGCTAAGTCATCCCAGAAATCATTTGGTTGTGTTTACATGGTTAGATTTTTTAGGCGTAGATTTTGAATCTTTAGGGTTTAACTTTACGCGTAAGCAAATTTCACGCATAACAACATTCAACATAAGATGCCATGTGACTTTGAAAGGGATTGAATAAAATGTTAATGAAGATGTTATGAATGATTTATTTTCAGGTTTTACGCGTGCAAAATCAGAATCAAGGGTAAAATATGGCCTTACGCTTAAAGGATCACCTTATGCGTAGCAGTTACGCACAATAGAAATCTTACACGTAACCTATACGCATAAGGTTCTACATTTGGACCCGCGTATCCTGTGAAGGATATGCGTAAACTTGGATTCTTACGCATAAGGTTCACTCTTACGAGTAAACCTTACGCATAAGCTCATTACCTACGTTTACGCGTAAGCCTTATGCCAAGTGCCTTCTCCTACGCGTAAGATTTCTTACGCATAAAAGGGACTCCTACGCATAAGCTTAGATCTACGCGTATGATTACTATGTTTACGCATAAGCTTACAATCTTACGCTTAAGCCAAAATTTTAACTTTACTTATGAAATGTTACGCGTACAAACTTGTAAATAAGTTACTCATAACGTCACAAGACCAAAATGTCACTAATAAGCTATAATGATTAATCTGTTATGTGAATGAGTGAAAATTTGGACTTTAAAATTCAAAAAAATTAATATACTCACGAAACTTATCACGACTACTTTGGACTGTTGGACAACAAGTGACATTGGACTCGTAACATTCATTAACATAGCATATTCAATAAATTTGACAATAAAATCAACTTTTGACTAACATAATGTCTTTCGATATGTTGGTACTTTTGTCTCAATATCTTTCAGATCACGATATGGACATCACCATGGAAAACGTTAACGCACCAAATGAGCTCACAATCGAAGACATATTCCCTACTGGTTATAGTATGAAGCTTGGAAAGAACAGCCTCAAGGTTGACTTTGAGAACTTCACCTGCTCAGAGTCTTCTTGCCGAATTGCAGTGGATATTCTTAAGTCTCATCCCTACAACAACATGCTCACCAACTCAGAAATTGTACCAAAGATTTATATTCATCAGTTCTGGCACACAATGAAGAAATTTGATGGTCAAGATGTTGTTATAGTGACTCTCAAAGATAAACAAGTCACTGTCACTGTTACTGATTTACGAGCAATTCTTCTGCTTCCTGCTATCAAGCATGTTGAGTATGTGCCAATTCCAACTGAAGAGGCTACACTACAATTCATGGTCGATATTGGCTATGATGAAGCTGCGGGAATCATTACCAAGCATTCTTCAGTCGATTTAAAGAATATTCCTCAGCCGTGGAGAACTTTATACATCATGATCGCCAAGTCTGTTTTCGGAAGAGACAGCGGTCATGAACATCCGAAACTAATGCACCTACAAATCTTCTAGGGCATGGTCAACAAAATGCACATAGACTATGCAAGTCTGATCTGGGAAGACATGATGTCTTACCTCAAGAAGCCTGGCACAAAGGTTCCTTTCATTAGATACACGAAGTTGTTGATCCAGAAGATACTCGAGAATAATCAGGACATTCCCTTGAGACTTGATGATCCCAATCATCATTCTGCTTTGTTTGAGGCTACGCTAAATGTTGTTAGATGTAAAGACTCTTCAATAAAGAAACAAGGTGTAGTACTGACTGACTGCCTTCTCACTGATGATATTAAAAGACTTCCATCGTATTCACGATATCAAGAAGCAGTGGCCCTAGGCAAAGTCGGTTTTATGGATGAAAAGTCTTCAGCCATCCCAGTCAAGAAGACCAGGAGATCAGACAGTGCTGGAAGTGTTGCAAGCACTGGGAGTACCTTTAAGTATCCTAAGTGGAATCCTCCCCGCAAAATAAAAGTTCCATCAAAGGGTGCCATTCCTAATCCTCAACCAGCAACTAAACTAGAGGAAGAAGACTCTGAGGATACTGAGACTGATGAGGAGGTTCACTATTCAGAGTCTGTTACTGATGATACAACATCACTAAGGATAGCTGACAAACCATCAAGTCCTAAAGCTGACAAGGGTAAGACTCCAGTGGCAGAAGAAGAAGAAGAAAGCTAGGATGATGAACCTAAGGATGAGGACAGAGAGTACCACAAGACTCTCAAAGAGCTAAGGTTAAAGCATGCTGCTTCTGAATTCAATTGTCAACAAACTAAAGGCCCTGGAGGTTCCAGTGGTGGTGCACTTACCATACTAATTCGTGATGCGTTTAATCAACCCGATAAGCAAACTGGTGCCACCTCTAAGGAATCCACAGAGCAGCAGCAGCAAACTTATGAGGTTCCGTTTACCTTTGAGGAAGAAGAGGGACAAGAAAAGGATGAGAAGATCTCTGATAAAGATATTGAGGAAGCCGCTAGGGAAAGAGCTGAAGAAGAAGCTCGGGCTAAAGAGGAAGAGGCAAAAGCTCAAGAGGAAGCTGATAATTATCTACTAGATAATCCTGAGCACAACCCGGAAGAAAACTCTGAGCCACCTAAAGACCCTAAGCCTTCTCATGATTCATCTTCATCAGATTCATCATCTCATTCATCACCACCACCATCCAAAAGAGCTACCACCAGATCAACCTCCAAATCAGTCAAGAAACCAACCGATACTTGGGCATCACGTGCCAAGACAAAGATTGTCAAAGCTGTCAGACAAGCAAGGAAACGCAACGTTGTTAACAAGAAACTGAATCAACTTGCGGACAAAGTCAATCTACTTCAGAATGTGATAAACAAGTTTTCGGAGGAAAGAGAACAGATCCAGCAGTTTCTCAATCAAGATATCCAAGGGGAAATGGACAAGACAATAAGGGACTACACTCACAAGTTCCTTCTCGACACTGTCCCTGGAGTTACAAGAGAGATGTTCGCCAGAAAACTCTTTCCACATCTCATGTCATTTGTCAAACATACACTGGCAACTACCCCAGCGGTCATGGAAATCAAACCAGTACCGTCTCCGGTTGTCTCCGATGCTGAATTGATCTCGAAGCTGGTAATGCAAATGTCTCAACGATCCGCAACTTTCACTTCGGACGAAGCTAAACTTTTTGAGGCATTGCTAGAATATCAACTCAAGACATCGTGTAAAGAGTCGGCTAGTAAGGTTAAACGACCAAGAGACAACGATGATGCGGACAAGGATTCTGAGCAAAAACGCAAAAAGAAAACTGGCGAATCATCATCTA
Source organism: Chrysanthemum seticuspe (assembly GCA_019973895.1). Classification (NCBI taxonomy): domain Eukaryota; kingdom Viridiplantae; phylum Streptophyta; class Magnoliopsida; order Asterales; family Asteraceae; genus Chrysanthemum; species Chrysanthemum seticuspe. Next base: position 176,188,703 of record BPTQ01000009.1, on the reverse strand, counting down.
TGCCTCCACCACCCCCAAGGACCACCACCACAAGATCTTCACAACGTCCTCCTGCATCAGATAAACCTCGGGACTCTGAGTCCTCACAACCAAAGGAGAAAACTGGTGACTATTTTCAATACACCAGTGGTGATGACGAAGAGATTCCTGAGCCCCAACCACAGCCCTCACCTAAAACATCAACTGAGCAACAATCAGAACCATCATCCACACCTAAGAAGAAGAAGAGATCCAGATCTGTCATTTCTTGGTTAGATGAAGATGACACTTCAGAATACGACTAGTTCAGCAAGCTCGTTGATGCTACTCCGCGATTACCGGAAGGCCAAGAACCGGTAGATGGTCGTACTATGGAGCAGCTTATCCAGGATGAATTCCGGATCAAAAAGATGACGAAGGGATCCGGCAGTGCTGTTGAAGTTGAGTATCACCTCGACAACATTGCAAGAGCTATGTCTAACAATATTGAGTGGCTCAACCCTGAATCGAACATTGACTTCAGAAAACCGGATAAGGCTCCATATTACACAGACTGGACCAAACCACTACCAACCATTGGTCGACTAGATCAACCTAGAATCCCTTACCAATACTTCTTCAACAACGACCTGGAATTTCTACAACATGGTAGCAAAGTCAGCAAGAAGTATGCTACGTCACTCACTTTTAACATCCCAGCTGCGAACTACTCCAACAATGTTGCCATTGAGGAAGAAGCCACAAGAATGTTCATTGAAAATGTGGTGAATTATGACCCCGACGCACAATATGGCATTCATCATTGGCCTGAACGAAGAATAATTTACTACCGCAGCCGCCAAGTTCAGAAATCAAACAAAGAAGTGTATAGTGACAAACGAATCGTTGCTATCATGAATGTCGAATTGGCTACTAAATGGGATTATTCATTCCTGAAGAAAATCACCGTCAAACGCCAAGACAAACAAGAATATGACTTTACTGAAGCTGATTTTCCTAGGTTGTCACTGAACGACATCGAATACATGTACCTTGCTAAGGTACAAGGTCGCACGAGACAATTTTCCACACATATTCAGCTCGAGTACATCACTGCCTTGTTAATATTCATTCGAAGCAAAGTAATCCAGGAACGTGTTGAAGATCTTCAACTTGCTGTGGAATCATATCAAAAACAAGTCAACCTCACTAAACCATTACTACACTTTCTCGACATAAACCAACTTTCTCAGTACACCATTGTCAAGAAACCATAATTTGGAGTTGTTTACCGCAGTGAACTTCACCACAATTGTTTCATGGCTTACAACGAGATTCACAAGTTTTACGATCACACGTTGAAGTCGGTTTGTGATGGGTTAGCATATCGGTTGAAAGACATAAAGCAAGGTATTGGGTCAAAGAAGCGTTGGAATTCTAAGGAAAGGAGGGATGCTAGGAAAATAATCACACGGATTGATGAAAGGCTATTTCACCGGGATCAGATGCGGAGGCTAGAGAGCTTTGTCGGTGGAAGAGTGAGTTTCCCTCTTACGGGATATCAATGTCAAGAGAGAACTCCCGGTCTCATTGACAAATTGCTTGGTACTCCTTAAACTCTTTCATTGATTGATTCTTTTGGATATTATGATCTGTATAATTGACTATGGCTTGTGCACACATAACAGTGTACAACCCATTCTTGTAATGAAAGGACCCTGTGGTACGCTTCAGTGCCACAATCCTATAAAAGGAGCGAAAGCTTCTTACTTTTGAGTAAAACTTATCAAAACTTTCATTTTTCAAAGTTTTGCTCAAAAGAACAAGTACTACCCCTTATGTTTTCAAAACCTCAAAAGTTAGTATTATTTGTTGCGGGGGAGTACTTGCTAAAATCTTTGTTCACAAATGGTTCTTCGTGGAAATCTTCCCACAAAACTCAAAATAGTCATATTCGATATCAAAATTTCATCAAAAATAACATTTATATGCCATTTTTGAGGGGGAGAAAAAATGTGTGATACAAATATGTTGTAAATATGATTGAATCATCGTGTGCTAAGACTTAACCCATGAATTGACGAGATCTGAACTGTCATACATCGAAAAGATTTGTCTTCCAAGACTTATCCGAGTAGATTGTACCCATTCGAGAAGCTCTTGATAGACATGAACTTTGACGGGTTTGACAACCTTTCGAGGTTTGTCCACACCTTCAAGGTAGTTATTAGAGCTAGTTGTCACCTAAAAGCTGACAATGCAACTCTTTAACTATGCAACGTAACTGTGTCTCGTGGGGAATTGTCTATCTTGAGTCGATCAATTCAAAAGTGCGAGCTCTACCCTCACTGTGCAGATTTTTGTCAAAATACTTGAGCACATGTGGAGGGGAGTATTTCTGAAAATGCAAAACTCTCAAAGTGTTACAAAAAAATTTCACTCATAGACACTTTGAGAGATTTTTTTCGAGAAAATGGTTTTATGGCAACTTAGGATAGTCATGGTGTTATAAGGTGACTAAGGTTAGGAATAACCATCCTATGATCCGCAGAGCCGGAGGGATCTACCCAAGGACACCTCCAATAGTTAGAATTTAGAAGTCCTTAGGTATGATTATAAAAAGGAGAAAATGAGAATCGGAAAAAGAAGGAGTTGAAGAATTAAAAAGAAAAGTAAAGAAAAGGGTGAAAAGAAATAGCCCTCCAAATTATTAAACTTAGGGCAGACACCGGGTTCAATACATATGCTGCTGGCTGTCACTAGATGACACCGGTATTGAAGATCAAAGTCGTCATGGACACAGTGACGCATGCACTAAACCTTCTTAGCCACTCAAGTTTCTCTTAACAGAAGCTTGTTTCATTCTCACAGGGAACCCTACGTAAACTATCGGCTTTCTCTTAGGGATTGCTGGTATTGAAGAAGGAGACCCTCTCCCTAGTCTCCGCTTAGGAAAACCAAAGCGCTCTATTGAGTCTAGAGCCACGAGATTCATCAAAAGATCTCTTAGGAACACTCGAAATTTCATCGCTTGTCGTTCAACAATAAGGACGTAAGTGATACTATTCTAGAGTCCTACACAGATCTTAGCAATCTGTCGAGAACATTTATGAGGGGTTCACAACTGTGATCCTCAGTGATTGAATGGAAACTCCTGCCAGGGTCAACATCAAACAGCCCTGATAGTAGGTCACTTCGGTAACTCCTTGTGGGTTACGCTTAGTGTTGTCTCAAACGGTATACAGTCGTGAGGTGATGCTTCAGTGTACCTCAGCGACTCACCTGAACTGTAGGTGTACTTAGGTACATCATGTTATCCTACTTGAGGGACTCTAGTTCAGGAACAGCCTTTGCTAGAATTAGAGATGTGTTTTCACACTATGTTGTTAACATGCTCGAAGTTCGAACTTGTAAGTGCTGGAAATCCCGCTAAGGAGATTCCTTTCAAGAATCAAGTCCTGAAGATGTGGGTCATTACTTGAACTTGTTCAATGTAATGCCAACTGTCCCTTATGGGATTCGGACGGCTGATTCGCCCGACCAAGGTGAATGGAATCAAGACATTCATCAGAAGAACAATCGTAGTGGTCACTTCTCTAAGAAACGACCACAATGATCGATTGGTGTTTATTACTAACCCATTTTTATGTTTTCTTCTTATGGATGCTCCTGGGAGATGATCGTGTAGATTCTCCACATGCTCATACCAACAATAACATAAATTGAAGTTCTCTCGAAAGGCAACACAAAAGTCAGAATGATTCTTCGTCAAAGCCAAAGAATCTACAAAGTTTAAAGACTTAAGAGAACTACATCAACATTGTAATCTAACGTCAAAGAGCATGTGAGCATGTTGGAGAAGGACGTGGAGACACCTGAGCAACGAAGCAGACCTGATGCAGATTACAACAACATAACATCACCATATCCACACCAGAACAAAGAACAAAGATAAATGAAGACGTCGAAGCTGAAAACTTCAAAGAAAAACAAGATCCTCACACTGGGGAGATTGTTAGAATCAAGGCACTTCTTCTCACAAGAAAGAAGACTGTCAGAAGACGTCAAAGCAACTATTACATCAGCACCAACAACGTTTCAAATTTCTTAAGTCATTAATTACCAACATTTAGGGGGAGATTGTTGGAATCACTCCTAAACTATATTTCAACTGTTTGTAATTAATATGTAATAGGTTGCTTATTTAGGCTTTATGTTAGTATTAATGGCAAGGCTTATGTAGAAAGCCCATAAGCCTTGGCCCAAATCCAATAAGGAAGGAAATGGACTTGTTGTGTTGCCCTAGTCCCCACCCCTATAAATACCATTGTAAACCTTTATTTGAAGGTTGGTTGTTCACATTATCATAATACCTACGCATAAACTTTCTCTCATTATATTCGTGTGTGTGATTGTATGTTCATCCGCTCTATCTCTTCTATATTTCTTACATATTGATGCTTGTGTTACAATATGGTGACCTAAAAAAAAGGAAATTTTAATTAAGGCAATGCTATCATCATATGTAGGTGTGATTAAAACCTATACAAGAGAATGAAAAGGGTTTGGGGGACTTACAATCTTACTAGAACTCGATTGGGAGAGAATTCGACCCGAGAGACTCCAAAGTGAAACAAAGCTCCAAAGCTCCTAGATTCTAATGAAACTTCTACTTCTCTTGATCTTAGAATTCAGTAGGTATGTGAGTGTAAGAGTGGTATGTGTTAGTAAACAAGGAATGAGTTGAAATGATATGGTTTAGGGTCGAATTTATAGGCAAGAAGATTTAAGGTTCATGGATTGTAATTTGCCACATGTAATGGTGTGTCTATGGTGTAAACTTGTTTGATCCTTAGCCACAAGGTTAGGGTTTGGTTTAGAAAGAACCACCTAGTACATACTTGTTTTATTTATGGCCATTAGGTTCGAATGGTTTAGAAAGGACCATGTAGATGGCTCAAAATTATTGACCATGGGTTTAAAGATGGAGAAACATGGTGAGGTAGCATGCAATGTGGCTTAACTTGAGCCTTATTAGTGTTTAGTGGCTTAGAAAACTAATTAGGGCTTATTTGCTTTATGTTTAGTTCGAAGTGGACAATAAGAAAGAACTAGGGCACGTTTAAGCTTAGGGTGGTTGTACCTAGGCTAGTTGTTGTTGTACATAATATTTAGATGGGTAGGAAACTTAGTTAGGGTCTTAGGTTAGATTTTGCAAAGTTTAGATAGGTTTAGGTAAGTTTAAGGTAGTGAAAATATAGTTTTTGTAGTTTCATGCATTAGGTACTTGTACTAGGCATTAGGGAGTTGTAATTAGGCTTATAAAATATATGAAATTTCTTATTTGAGACTTGTGCAATAAGGACTTGTATGGTGTGTTTTAAAGTGAGTACACTAAGGTTTATAGTAGGTTTTATATTAAAAGTTAGCTTTCATGCATTAAAGACTTATACATAGCCTTGAAAGACTTGTACACTTATATTTTATAGAAATCATGCATATACTAACTAAGGTTTGTGATTTTTTTACATGAAATCATAGTTTTGTATATTTAGGGCTTGTACCGAAAAATATCACAAAGTTAGGGTTTTGTGCTTTAAATACTTGTACATAAGCTTTGAAGTATTTTACTTTAGGGTTTATGATTTAGTTACTCAAAATCATCGTTATCATAATTTAGGGATTCGTGAAAACTCAAATAGATAGAAAATGTTTAGCTTGAACGTTTAGAAATCGTACGTTAATGAATTAACGTAAAGTGGAAAATAAAAGTTAAAAACTTTTGGTACTTGACATATAAAGGTGTTTATGTGAAATAAACATAAGTTCGTTGGTTTCGGTCCGCATGTGAGCACGTTTATTGAGAAATTCATTTATGTCACATGAGTGGGTGCTTGTTGTGATCAAATAAACTGATAACATTTAAAAAAAATGGACGTAGAAAATGGATAAGTATTCTTTATGTAGAATAGTGTATTAGTTTAATAAGATGTGAAATTTACTGGTGGTTACAGTCTCACCCCCTTAAATGGAATCTCGTCCCGAGATTCAGTCCGTGCTAGATGTTGAAGTAATGTTGATGATTATGGTTTATAAGATAACTAGTGAGGTATTTTACTTTTGAAAACTTATAAGTTAGAATTTATTGTTTTATTGTTTTACATGTGAAAAACACTATTCCAATGTTAAAATAGATTTAGGAAAAATTCATTTTGAATGAAAACTGTTATTAGTTTTGAAAATTGACATTGAAAACTGTCTTAAACAATGAAAATTTCGGATGAGAATTTGATGGATGTAGAGAAAGATGTTGAACTTCAACTTTTGTAGATTATGAATCAGTTTGTGATCCTCGAATTCATACTTATGTCATTTCAGATACAAATAAGCCCACTCATTTATAATTCATTACTTACATTGAGAGGCATCCCAAACAATGTAAATAAAGGAATATAAACTTATGTCTCGGCGATTTATAATTTCTTTATTTAAATAAAAAGGCGTCCCAATCTATTCAAATAAAGACATTGTAAATCATCCTACTTAAGAATTCCTGACTCAACACTCATACTTAACCGATGAGTTACAAGGCGATTTAGTGCGTAGCTGATCTGAGGGTACAGAAAGAGTATTTACACTCATCTTAAGAGATGAGAGTATGATTTAAGGAGAATTGACGTAGTACTCAAAATAGTTGGCGAGTATATATTTAACATAGATAGGGTAAGAATTGCGCAACCCACAATGTCTTGAAAAAGTTTCGTAAATTGCAAAATGTAGAAGTAGATACATGCTCGGGGAAATGTGATTGAGCCATAATGCCTTAGAATAGGCATATGCAGGTATGTTTATTCTATTGTTTGTATAAAGTGATCGAAAGTATGTCGTGTGTATATATAAATGTACTAAAGTCTTTGTGTAGTATAAATTACCTAGAAGTCACATAACCATCTAGAGGATGGAAGGCACGGAGAGCGAAAGGCTATAAAATGATTTTGTGAAAAAGTAGTTATAGTTTAGGTCTCAATTAGACCCGTTTCTCTATTACTGAAGCTCTGATACCAATCTGTAACACCCCCAATTTCATGATACACAGCGGAATTCAAGCTGGGTGTTACTTCATAGCTCAACATTTATAATAGTAAAAAAAGGAACTCTAATGGTGTCGTTTTAAAATATTTATCATTTGATTTATATAAATATCAAAGTTTACAAAATGAGGTCCCAGTGGTTTCGTAGTTTATAAAATAAATTTTCGAATGATAAAATATATTATAGCCTTCTTGAGTATTCGTGACCCTCCGTATCACCCTCATTCATTATGGACCTGAGAAAAACATGCTAAAAGTGTTAACACAAAGGTTGAGTGAATTCAAAGTGTTTATATAATAGTCAGTTGAACACAAGTTGAACAGTAGTAAAATCGTAATATCGTAGTACAGCATATTCCGCTAAGTCTCATGAAACGCAAACCTTAACAGTCGTAGTCGTTATAATGAAGTTGGTTATAAACATCATAATGATGATGTGAGCAACCGTGCCCTCATGTAGGAGCTTGCCAATTCTCCTATTTTTTTCTCAAATAAAGTGCATTTGGTTACCTAACCGGTTAACACAAATGGGGCGTCAACTGCCAATAGATCTATTCACTATATTCGCGTTCACTTGCAAGTGATTAATGGTTCATAATATGAGGGACTTTTAGTGGCATTCGTAAGTAATTTAGGCAATAGCAATTAGGAATATCATACAGAAAAGTACTTATGTTCGGGTTTGTAGCATGTATCTCCCCACGAGTTTGAAAAACAAGTAAAAAGTGGGACTATGAACTCACCTTGATGATACAGTAGTCTGTTTTGTAAATAAATAAGGTTTTGAGAATAAACGGGTCCGACACGCGACCTGAGTTGGTATGTCAAGTTTCAGTATTCGTATTCAAGTATATGTGATGTTAATCACAAGCGTTTTGTCGACGATTAAGTGTTGAACGGGTTAACATGAAGTCTCTTCAAAATTAGTGAACGAAAATTTTTATTATGTTTATTCCTTTATATTTCGATTTATCGTTAGTGAAAATAGACCATATCGTATATAATTTTATCAAATCCCGGGTTATTGAGTATTATAATATATAATATATATAATGATAATATATGCCCTTTGACTTTCATAAAAAGACAATGTATACCTTTCAACTTTCATAAAATGACAACTTTTAACCTTCAACTTTCATAAAATGACAACTTTTACCCCTCGACTTTGGTAAAATGACAATTTTACCCTTTAGTTTCAAAAGTGACACTTTATACCCCTATGTCTCAATTTGATTGCAATTTTAATCCTTGTTATAAAAAGAATAAGAGTTTTGGCAATTTAGGCCTTTGACGCTTTAGGTCGTTTGCAAAAATAGTCCTTATTTCGTTTTTATCAGCGTTTTCGGTTTAGAAAAAGGCGGTGCTTTCTACGGCTTGTCAATATGAGTTGATAATAGTTTGAAAACAAGCTTATAATAGCTTATTAGCTTATATTTTAACTTATTTTTGAAAATTGCACAACAGGGGTACGTTTGAAAAGGTTCGCGAGACACCCTTTTCACGACCAAATAAAAGCGAGGTAATTAGAGTTTTAAAGACGTTCTTGTCATTTTGAAATTGGTGGGTGCTCTTTAAGATGGAAAAAGGGTTTAATTTAGGGTGCGTTGCTTATAGATCAAAATATTTATCAAAGTGGGGTGTTTAGACGTTTTGCAATAAAAAGAAAAAGCAAAAGAAATGAATTTAAAACTTTGAAAATAACGTTTGGCATGTTACGTTTTATCTATATAAGTTGTTTTAAGCTTATAACTAATCAGTGGAGGCTTATTATCTTATTATCTAGCTTATGGGCTTTAAAGCCCAATAAAGAGTTCGTTTGGTTTTCTAGCTCGCGACAAAGAAAAACAAGGAAAAAAAATAGACGATGCCTTTAGGGATTTTGACAACGTTTTGGTGCTTCTATAAATTTTTCTGGGAGCTTTAATTGGCTTAATCTCGTAGCTTAAAGCTTTTAGCTTATAGGTTAAATAAGTGACCAAAGTAAGGCGTTTGGAGTGATTTGCGAGAAAAGGAAAAAGAACAGAAAAACTAGGACGATCCTCTTAAAGACGTATGGTTTATTTTTAGAGCTTGTTGTCATGTATATTAGCTATATAAAGGATTAAAGGGGTAGTTTAAGCTTAAGGTTTTAAAAGTAACAAAAATATTTGAATATGGTGTGTTTGGTTAGCTACGGTAAAAAAAATAAAGGAAAGAAAATATGGTTTTTTATCTTGGTTTTTAATTAGGAAAATTTTATCATCATATGTAGGTGTGATTAAAACCTATAAAGGAGATTGAAAAGGGTTTGGGGGACTTACAATCTTCCTAGAACTCTATTAGGATAGAATTCGACCTAAGAGACTCCAAAGTGAAACAAAGCTTCTCCAAAGCTCCTAGACTCTAATGTAACTTCCTTCTACTTCTCTTGATCTTAGAATTCAGTAGGTATGTGAGTGTGAGAGTGGTATGTGTTAGTAAACAAGGAATGAGTTGAAATGGTATGGTTTAGGGTCGAATTTATAGGCAAGAAGATTTAAGGTTCATGAATTGTAATTTGCCACATGTAATGGTGTGTCTATGGTGTAACCTTGTTTGATCCTTAGCCACAAGGTTAGGGTTTGGTTTAGAAAGAACCACCTAGTGCATACTTGTTTTATTTATGGCCATTAGGTTCGAATGGTTTAGAAAGGATCATGTAGATGACTCGCAATTATTGACCATGGGGTTAAAGATGGAGGAACATGGTGAGGTAGAATGCAATGTGACTTAATTTGATACTTATTAGTGTTTAGTGGCTTAGAAAACTAATTAGGGCTTATTTGGTTTATGTTTAGTTCGAAGTAGACAATAAGGAAGAACTAGGGCACGTTTAAGCTTAGGGTGGTTGTACCTAGGCTAGTTGTTGTTGTACATAAGGTTTAGATGTGTAGAAAACTTAGTTAGGTCTTATGTTAGTTTTTGCAAAGTTTAGATAGGTTTAGGTAAGTTTAAGGTAGTAAAAATATAGTTTTTGTAATGTCATGCATTAGGTACTTGTACTAGGCATTAGGGAGTTGTAATTAGGCTTATAATATATATGAAAATTCTTATTTGATACTTGTGCAATAAGGACTTGTATGGTGTGTTTTAAAGTGAGTACACTAAAGTTTATAATAGGTTTTATATTAAAAGTTATCTTTCATGCATTAAAGACTTATACATAGTCTTTCACTTATATTTTATAGAAATCATGCATATACTAACTAAGGTTTGTGATTTTTTTACATGAAATCATAGTTTTGTATATTTAGGGCTTGTACCAGGAAATATCGTAAAGTTAGGGTTATGTGCTTTAAATACTTGTACATAAGCTTTGAAGTATTTTACTTTAGGGTTTATTGTTAGGATTTAGAAAATCCGGTAGTTAAAGAGTCGGTCACCTCAAGTATATGTATTCATTATAAAGCTCGTAGTCGTTGTCATTTAGTGTTAATAAGTAATTTGTTAAGTAACACCGTGGAGGACGGACGAGTCTTTACCCACTGTATGCCTGATCCACAGCCCGTAGGAGGCGTGTCATGTATGAACCTATAAATACCCTTTGCCTAGCAAGGCAAAGGGTTGGAGCTTTCATAATACATTTTTCTTTGTCTCACTAAATTTCCTAACTCTCTTCCACTTTCTCTCTCTAGAACCTAAACCATTCGACCCATATATGTATTATATTATGTGATTGTGAAAACTAATATGTTACAATTGGTATCAAGAGCAATGGTTTGATCATTTACCTTACATGTTCTTGGATTATTAGTGGTTTTCATAGGTTTTTGGGTTTGAATGAGTTTTGAGTTGTTTTCATAATTTTGATCAGTTTTATTGTTAAAGTTTGAATTTTGATAGTACTTTTGTGTTTAGAATCATCATAAGTGTTTAGGTTTTGGTTTGGAAGGCTTGAATCATCGTGGTTGGACTATTTTTGGATTGAAAAGTTTAGTTTTTGATAAGTTTCTTTGAAGCGGTTTGTCTCTCGGACCTATTTCTTGTATGTGGTTTGTCCCTTGTTTCAAGCGGTTTGATCAAAATTCTATGCGGTTTGTCTCTCGGGTTTATGTCTCACTTTTTAAGCGGTTTGTCTTATTTTGCTGAAGCGGTTTATCATCTAAGCGATTTTTCTGTTGAGACAAAGAGACAAGAAAGGACAAAGTAGTGGAAGTAGTGGACGTACTTGTGTTCCCCTGCGGTTTGTGTGTTAAGCGGTTTGTCACTTTAAGCGGTTTATGTGCTAAGCGGTTTGTCTGTTAAGCGGTTTATCTGTTAAGCGATTTTTCTGGTAAGCGGTTTGTCTGTTAAGCGGTTTGTGTGTTAAGCGGTTTGTGTGTTAAGCAGTTTGTAAGTAGTGCGTTTTGTCTTTTAAGACTTTTCATTTCTTCATGATACGTTTTACGGTTTTCTCTTGATTTAGTAAAATCCCGTGAAAGAATCTATTTCCCAGTTTAATCAAAGAGTATTAAAATCCCGTGGAAATTAGTAATCATGTCTACAATAACTTCTTCCGTTGCTGATGACGTTCAAGCAGCAGGATCTGATACTCATGCTCCAATGCTTGATAGAACCGATTATGACTCTTGGGCTCAAAGAATCAGACTGTATTGCTTAGGAAAAGAGAACGGGGTTAACATCCTTAAGTCAATTGATGAAGTACCATTTCAAATTGGAACGAGTAGGGACATTCTCGAAATGGGAACTGATGGAAATGTTACATTAGGGTTGGATAGACCAAGAGTGTATGATGAGCTTGATGATAAGGAAAAGAAGAGATATGATGCTGACATTAGAGCCTCAAACATCATACTTCAAGGTTTACCAAAGGACATTTACAAGCTAATGAATCACAACACTGAAGCCAAGGTTGTATGGGATAATTTCAAGATGCTTCTCTCTGGTTTGGAACTAACTAAGGAAGATAGAGAATCTCAGTTGTATGATGACTTTGAGAACTTTAAAATGAATCTAGGAGAAAGTGTTACTGAATATTATGTGAGATTCCACAAGCTTGTGAATGATATGAGGAATATCAAGATGACAATGCCAAATATCCAGCTCAATGTAAACAACATGAATCCCGAATGGCACAAATTTGTGACTGCAGTCAAACTAAACAAAGGATTGAGGAACACTAATTACGAGCAATTGTATGCTTATTTGCTCCAACATGAGAAGCATGCTGTATTTGAACGAATGATCATGGAAAAGTTCAATACCAATGCTGGAGATGCAAGTTCTTAAAATGATTCAACTGCATTCTACACAAATGTGGGAATAACTACCAAAGCATCACAAGTCATACCTACTGGGGATGGTAATCACAAACTTATTCTGGATCCAGGATATAAGCATTCAGACTCATTCATGGAACACCTTGTCAATCAACTGGCTCTAATGGTTAAGCAAAACCTGAATCTTACTCCCCCACACCAACAATCATCTTAGAACTGCATCTAACCTACACAATCATGCTATGGTTAAAGATGGAAGGATAGTAGTGCAAAACGTGCAAGGAAGGCAGAATGCTTATCTATACTACTTATAATGGAGGGATGACCCTCTCTCCTAAATATTTTTAAGATTTCATTAATGTGTTTTTTAAGCATTACAAATTTTAATGCATAATGTACAAAATAAATAGCTTTTACTAATTTATCTTCCACAACATTTTAATGCTTCATTTATTATTTCTTTTTGAATTAGTTTAGTTTTAATGCAAAAATGCACATATAAATGAACATGATTTTAAAATCCATGCAAAACTACAAAGTTCCAAAACTATTATTATATCGTAAGAGTGTTTCGAGAACCAGTCTAAATAAATTTTGAATTATTTTAAATAAAATTAACCCAAAAGTAAAAAAACGGTTTTTTGTAAAAGTCGGGACAATTTTTTTTTAGACAAATGATGCAAAGATATAAATTCACAAGTGATAATTTATTTGATTTTATACATATTACACATATCTATACTACTTATAATGGAGGGATGACCCTTTCTCCTAAATTTTTTAAGATGTCATTAATGTGTTTTATAAGCATTACAAATTTTAATGCATAATGTACAAAATAAATAGCTTTTACTAATTTATCTTCCACAACATTTTAATGCTTCATTTATTATTTCTTTTTGAATTAGTTTAGTTTTAATGCAAAAATGCACATATAAATAAATATGATTTTAAAATCCATGCAAAACTACAAAGTTCCAAAACTATTATTATATCGTAAGAGTGTTTCGAGATCCAATCCAAATAAATTTTGAATTATTTTAAATAAAATTAACCATACAAGTAAAAAATGGTTTTTTGTAAAAGTCGGGACAATTTTTAAAAACAAATGATGCAAATATGTAAATTCACAAGTGATAATTTATTTGATTTTATACATGTTACACATATCTATCTATACTACTTATAATGGAGGGATGACCCTCTCTCCTAAATATTTTTAAGATGTCATTAATGTATTTTTTAAGCATTACAAATTTTAATGCATAATGTACAAAATAAATAGCTTTTACTAATTTATCTTCCACAACATTTTAATGCTTCATTTATTATTTCTTTTTGAATTAGTTTAGTTTTAATGCAAAAATGCACATATAAATGAATATGATTTTAAAATCCATGCAAAAATACAAAGTTTCAAAACTATTATTATATCGTAAGAGTGTTTCGAGAACCAATCTAAATAAATTTTGAATTATTTTAAATAAAATTAACCACAAAAGTAAAAAACGGTTTTTTGTAAAAGTCGGGACAATTTTTTTAAGACAAATGATGCAAAGATGTAAATTCACAAGTGATAATTTATTTGATTTTATACATATTACACATATTTATACTACTTATAATGGAGGGATGACCCTCTCTCCTAAATTTTTTAAAGATGTCATTAATGTGTTTTTTAAGCATTACAAATTTTAATGCATAATGTACACAATAAATAGCTTTTACTAAATTATTTTCCACAACATTTTAATGCTTCATTTATTATTTCTTTTTGAATTAGTTTAGTTTTAATGCAAAATTGCACATATAAATGAATATGATTTTAAAATCCATGCAAAACTACAAAGTTCCAAAACTATTATTATATCGTAAGAGTGTTTCGAGAACCAATCTAAATAAATTTTGAATTATTTTAAATAAAATTAACCACAAAAGTAAAAAACGGTTTTTTGTAAAAGTCGGGACAATTTTTTTAGACAAATGATGCAAAGATGTAAATTCACAAGTGATAATTTATTTGATTTTATACATATTACACATATTTATACTACTTATAATGGAGGGATGACCCTCTCTCCTAAATTTTTTAAAGATGTCATTAATGTGTTTTTTAAGCATTACAAATTTTAATGCATAATGTACACAATAAATAGCTTTTACTAAATTATTTTCCACAACATTTTAATGCTTCATTTATTATTTCTTTTTGAATTAGTTTAGTTTTAATGCAAAAATGCACATATAAATGAATATGATTTTAAAATCCATGCAAAACTACAAAGTTCCAAAACTATTATTATATCGTAAGAGTGTTTCGAGATCCAATCCAAATAAATTTTGAATTATTTTAAATAAAATTAACCATACAAGTAAAAAACGGTTTTTTGTAAAAGTTGGGACAATTTTTTAAGACAAATGATGCAAATATGTAAATTCACAAGTGATAATTTATTTGATTTTATACATGTTACACATATCTATATCTATATCTATATCTATACTACTTATAATGGAGGGATGACCCTCTCTCCTAAATATTTTTAAGATGTCATTAATGTGTTTTTTAAGCATTACAAATTTTAATGCATAATGTACAAAATAAATAGCTTTTACTAATTTATCTTCCACAACATTTTAATGCTTCATTTATTATTTCTTTTTGAATTAGTTTAGTTTTAATGCAAAATTGCACATATAAATGAATATGATTTTAAAATCCATGCAAAACTACAAAGTTCCAAAACTATTATTATATCGTAAGAGTGTTTTGAGAACCAGTCTAAATAAATTTTGAATTATTTTAAATAAAATTAACCCAAAAGTAAAAAAACGGTTTTTTGTAAAAGTCGGGACAATTTTTTTTAGACAAATGATGCAAAGATGTAAATTCACGAGTGATAATTTATTTGATTTTATACATATTACACATATCTATACTACTTATAATGGAGGGATTACCCTTTCTCCTAAATTTTTTTAAGATGTCATTAATGTGTTTTATAAGCATTACAAATTTTAATGCATAATGTACAAAATAAATAACTTTTACTAATTTATCTTCCAAAACATTTTAATGCTTCATTTATTATTTCTTTTTGAATTTGTTTAGTTTTAATGTAAAAATGCACATATAAATGAATATGATTTTAAAATCCATGCAAAAATACAAAGTTCCAAAACTATTATTATATCGTAAGTGTAACACCCCAACCCGACAAGGGCAAAGATGTCACAAATACAGTTTCATATCAGAACTTTAAGTACTATACAAAAGCGGAAGCCTTTACAAAACTTACAAAAGAAAATATAAATAACTTAATAATCAAAATAAATCTAAGATCCCTATTTTCAAATCTTGCTCTCAGCTCTACTCTCAACCCAGATCAGCTATCCCATAAGCTCATCTTGAATGCTTAACACCTGCCGCAGGAAAAGAAAATGCGGCTGAGCTTACAAAGCCCAGTGAACAGATATAACAAAACAAAAACTAAACAAAAACAGAAATACGAAATGAAATAAAGAAACGAATAACGAAATCACAGTGGAATGAGGATAATGAATCACTGAGGATTCTGCGGAAACACAGACACACAGAAATCCGGAAGAACAAACAACAAATAAGAACAAACACATAGCATATTGATGACACAAACTGAAGCACATCATAATCAACAGGAAATTAATGAATCAGTCAATTTAAGTACATATAAGTCAAACGAAATACCGAAAGCTAGCAGAAACAACTACTAGAAGTAAACATGTCCTTTACACAAGTCAATTAATCTACATTTAACACACTTATCCAATATCGTAGCAGCGGAACAATAGCAGTCAAACGTGGCAGTCACACATACAAATAGAAAACACAGTAGGAAAACTATAACTAAATAAGCAAAAGACATAGCATAGCAATTAGCAAGTTATCAAATCAGATATCATAAGTTAAACCATTTCCCAGATCAAACTTTAGTATAGACAGAATTTAAACATGGCAGATCAAACATAAGCAGATACGAACACCAACGGATAATCAAGGTTCACGAATTATCTGAACAATTATACATAATGAACTTACAGAACAATCAATTATACACTAGCATAATCATCATACAGATCAACAAGGTCACATAATGGTAAACTAACATATAATCAGATGACAACACGCGAATCACATTTAAGCATATTAATCATATCCTAACATGGCAAACGGTAGTCACATAAACATGTCAAAGCATAAACACATTCAATAAACATATAATAATTCAGTATGTAAATGGAAACATTGACAAATACGGAATCATAAACAGAATATCTAACACAGAAATAACAGATACAGATTTAGTTATCTACCACGAGCCCAGAACATATCATATCAGAAGTAACTTTCTTATTCGGAGGGGTGACCTCGGAATACCTTATATAATATGAGGGGAGACCTCAATAACAAATGGAGTAGCTAGCTCCCAGAATTTGTGAAGACGCGTATTGCACACGACATCATTCACCAGACAAATCATATCAGATAACAGATCAGATCTAGGATGCATCCATACGCCCCAACAGACAGATAGTGGCCATACTATCAATAAACAGATAACAGAAAGGGGCGTGGCAGAACATCACTCTACTGCCCTAGAGTCATGTCAGAGGTGCATCACTGACACGGACATGGAACCCCCATGACTAGTGAAATATTGGCTCGGGTGTCAAACTATCTTAGGTCAGACAGATTGTCATAAATGACACAGATCATAATTCATCATAAAGGTCAACAGATTTTTATATCAGAGGTTTCATATCCTAAAGTCCAAATCAGATATTTCATGGTTCACTAAACAGAAGTTTCAGATAAACAACGGATCAACAAATCAGAAAGGGTTCATAACAAATGTTCAGAAGTCAAAGGTTCATATCACAATCACATATCATACGTTCATAATCAGAGGTTCATAATCAGATGTTCATAATCAGACATAGCAAGGTTCAACAAACAGAAGTTCAGACAAACAGAGATTCATATAAACAGAAGGGAATCATAGAAATGGCATAGGGAATCCTAATAAGCATAGAAGAAAGGCCAAAGAAAGAAAAATCATGAGAAACCTTTACTGAAAAGGTCAGAATATCTGTACCTTAACGCAAATGAGGGAAAAGCAAATGAATGAACGAACACGAAGATACGACGCCACATCTTCTTCAATGAATCTACACGGATTACGATTCGTATAATACTTATTAGCCCCTTTTATAAGCTTCTTATGCCTTTGTAAGTGTGTTACTTATTGATATCATGTTTTATCTTTCATTTTCTTAGACTCATATTTGGACCAGACTTTAACGATTTTTATAAAATACTTACTTAGCTCAAATGAAATCAAACAAAATCCCAGTTGTTCCCAAATGAGTTAAAAGAGTCTCCAAAAATTGGTGGGTTCTATCTCTATGCCAAATGGCCTATGGAAAATCATAAGTCCAGACCTGCCCAGAAAGTGGTTAAAAAATACACCTTAAAAGTTTACGCTTATTGGACCTGTTTAGACACCTTGGAAAAATTCCCAAAACTCCCAGAAATTCATTTATATCCTAAATGTCACTCCTGTAAAAGGAGAGCTCCCAATTATTTATGGTTTGAAAATTAAAAATCAAACAATCCAACTAAATTTCAGACCCGTTTTCTCAGCTTTGACACTTGATCTTGTAAAATTTAAAAATACGACTTAGACAATTCCAAATTCAACCAAACCACTTGGAAAACTTAACTAAGACATAAAATAAAGTTTTCCAACAAAAACCCAGATTATTACACTTATAAATTTCGATCTATAACCCACACAAATTCGACATATGATGCTGTCCAGTTTTAGGGTTCATATTAGGCCATCATAACACATGTTTAGACCATTAATTATACTTAGGGTTACATTCCAATTAGGTTTTCGAATTTATTAGGCATGATAACATTTATATTCTCTTCACATGGGATTTTATACTATCGCCTTTTTAAGCTCTTGGGCTTTGGTTTTTTTTATCAGCTTTGTTGACTTGTGAGTTACAAGAATCAATATGAGTATTATTTAATATATTCTACAAAACATGGCATCTTTACGAACATGAGTTATATTTTAATTAAAAGTTATTGTTATAAGTAACAGCCATGTTACTTGATCTTATATTGCCATGCTCATCATTTTATGTGACGTTATACCTAGGTACATATTCATACGCATGGAATAAGGTAGCAACGAACAGGTATATGAAACAGAAAGGGAATTAAGGACGAGATGTAGATGTCATTTGTTACCTATGAAGTGTGCGTGATGGGGAAAAGAGAACAAGACCAAGACAATGACCAACACCTCCTCTTTGCCTAGCCAAACTCCACGAGCAGCAGGTCCAACACCCACGACCAACCCAGGCCAATACCCACGACAGCTCCTTTGAACTCACCTCGATCACAGCCTGTTGGACACCCTTGATGTTTTGATTTTCAAATAGGATGGAGGATAAGCATCATTGCCGTCACTTTTTAGGTTGAGGAGAATTAGGGTTTTGGTGTGCTTCAATTGTGTGGAGCGTACAACCAGAGAAAGAGAAAAAGGGATATATGGATTTTCATTAAGCCGAACAAAAGAAAAGGCAACATGGGCCAAGTCCAAAGGGGAAAACAAAGGCCTGGTTCACAACATGAATGGGCTTGTCATGCATTTGTGTAATAAACAAAAATTTGGCCCATTGAAAGAAACGTATAGACGTGTACAATGTGTTTTTATACGTAAGCGTAACGGTTTCATTTGTCTTGTACAAATTACATATTTACTAGTTAGGTTATAAACGTAATTTGATGAGCTTGACGTGTTTTACGTATTTTATAAATGTTAAATTGAGGGGCAAAATAGTTTTTTTCACGCGTTTATGATTTTTAGGGTTTTACAACTCTTCCCCTCTAAAAGAAAATTTTCGTCCTCGAAAATTGAACAAGACGGAACAGAACAGAAAACGAATCGGACTTCAGAATTTCAAGGAATAGAGCAAACGCGAAACTTATTTTAGAACAAACAGATTCTTGTCAGAACATTCATACTTATACTTTTCAGAAATCAATTCTACAGTCAAATACTTATAACAGATAATCATATACTTATCAAAGTAATGGCAGATAACAGATGAGATGCAGAAAATCAAACAACACACTCTAACTTATTCAGGTATCTAATGATGAAAACAACATATGCATAGACAGAACGAATCCTAACGGTCTTACTAATCGCAGAAGTACGTGGAGACATACAAACTTAGGGCAGACATAGCAATCTATAGGTTCACACGGATCATAACGATTTCAGATTCCAAGCGTACAAAACTTATATATAACAGTTGTCAATGAGAATCTCGCAAAGAGGTACAAAATTTCAATCGAACATGAGGAGCGACAAATAACAGATACAAGTCAAAGTCCATTCACGTATCAACCACAGGCATTTCCCCAGACGTCATATGATTTCAATAAGTTCAAATTATATGATCTCGGTATTATCACGTTGATCAGGCGTCATAATACTTGCATCACATAACAAGTCCTCATTATCATCATATTCTGTCTCGGTCATGGCAAACCACATAACTAATATCAGAACAAAACAGATAACATATAGATAACAAGTAACATACCAAAACAGACTGGGTACACATTCATGCAGCATATAACACATCAGACAACTTACCATATTACCAAACAAACGAAGCCACCAACTTGCATAAAACGGCTCCTCGTGACTCATTACTGACGATCCAGAAAGAAAAGCTGAGATATACCAGAATGCTAAACGATAAAACTTCACGACTCGAATCGAGTTCTGAACGAATCAAAGAAAAGTAATACAGATCAGAATCACTTAGCAGAATATCAAACCGTCACAAAACGCATGAAAAACGAATCAGAATATCACAAGTCGCGCCCAAATCATATGAAGTAGATGAACCTTCTCAGCCACCAGTTGAATCTTGTCTCCGTCTTTTGCGCCTTTGGTTGGTCCGTCCAGCTTCCTCCAGCAGCATCCTGATGCCTCCAGCAGCACGGCAGTCGAGTGTGGCTTCTGCTTCACGAGCCTCTCCAGCACAGGAACTGTTGCAGCAACGCAGGGTCGACACCATCTTCTTCGGCTCTGCGGGTAGTCTCCATCTAACGATCGACAAACGGACGAGCGAAAACAAAATAACAAAATTCGATGTGAAAAGAGGAGGGCCAATTCAGTAAAGGCAAAAGAATATCGACGTCAAATCTGAACGACCATCAAAAGGAATTGAAAGACATCTGAACAGACGGAAACCTAATGTCTACCTGATCCTCACAGGTCATAGCCTAAGCTCTAAGGGTCCTAAAACCTAGGCTCTGATACCATAAATTGTAACACCCCAACCCGACAAGGGCAAAGATGCCACAAATACAGTTACATATCAGAACTTTAAGTACTATACAAAAGCGGAAGCCTTTACAAAACTTACAAAAGATGTCATTAATGTGTTTTTTAAGCATTACAAATTTTAATGCAGAATGTACACAATAAATAGCTTTTACTAAATTATTTTCCACAACATTTTAATGCTTCATTTATTATTTCATTTTGAATTAGTTTAGTTTTAATGCAAAAATGCACATATAAATGAATATGATTTTAAAATCCATGCAAAACTACAAAGTTCCAAAACTATTATTATATCGTAAGAGTGTTTCGAGATCCAATCCAAATAAATTTTGAATTATTTTAATAAAATTAACCATACAAGTAAAAAACGGTTTTTTGTAAAAGTCGGGACAATTTTTTAAGACAAATGATGCAAATATGTAAATTCACAAGTGATAATTTATTTGATTTTATACATGTTACACATATCTATATCTATACTACTTATAATGGAGGGATGACCCTCTCTCCTAAATATTTTTAAGATGTCATTAATGTGTTTTTTAAGCATTACAAATTTTAATGCATAATGTACAAAATAAATAGCTTTTACTAATTTATCTTCCACAACATTTTAATGCTTCATTTATTATTTCTTTTTGAATTAGTTTAGTTTTAATGCAAAAATGCACATATAAATGAATATGATTTTAAAATTCATGCAAAACTACAAAGTTCCAAAACTATTATTATATCGTAAGAGTGTTTCGAGAACCAGTCTAAATAAATTTTAAATAAAATTAACCATAAAGTAAAAAAACGGTTTTTTGTAAAAGTCGGGACAATTTTTTTTAGACAAATGATGCAAAGATGTAAATTCACAAGTGATAATTTATTTGATTTTATACATATTACACATATCTATACTACTTATAATGGAGGGATGACCCTTTCTCCTAAAAAATTTTAAGATGTCATTAATGTGTTTTATAAGCATTACAAATTTTAATGCATAATGTACAAAATAAATAGCTTTTACTAATTTATCTTCCACAACATTTTAATGCTTCATTTATTATTTCTTTTTGAATTGGTTTAGTTTTAATGCAAAAATGCACATATAAGTGAATATGATTTTAAAATCCATGCAAAAATACAAAGTTCCAAAACTATTATTATATCGTAAGAGTGTTTCGAGAACCAATCTAAATAAATTTTGAATTATTTTAAATAAAATTAACCACAAAAGTAAAAAACGGTTTTTTGTAAAAGTCGGGACAATTTTTTTAAGACAAATGATGAAAAGATGTAAATTCACAAGTGATAATTTATTTGATTTTATACATATTACACATATCTATACTACTTATAATGGAGGGATGACCCTCTCTCCTAAATTATTTAAAGATGTCATTAATGTGTTTTTTAAGCATTACAAATTTTAATGCATAATGTACACAATAAATAGCTTTTACTAAATTATTTTCCACAACATTTTAATGCTTCATTTATTATTTCTTTTTGAATTAGTTTAGTTTTAATGCAAAAATGCACATATAAATGAATATGATTTTAAAATCCATGCAAAACTACAAAGTTCCAAAACTATTATTATATCGTAAGAGTGTTTCGAGAACCAATCTAATTAAATTTTGAATTATTTTAAATAAAATTAACCACAAAAGTAAAAAATGGTTTTTTGTAAAAGTCGGGACAATTTTTTTAAGACAAATGATGCAAAGATGTAAATTCACAAGTGATAATTTATTTGATTTTATACATATTACACATATCTATACTACTTATAATGGAGGGATGACCCTCTCTCCTAAATTTTTTAAAGATGTCATTAATGTGTTTTCTTAAGCATTACAAATTTTAATGCATAATGTACACAATAAATAGCTTTTACTAAATTATTTTCCACAACATTTTAATGCTTCATTTATTATTTCTTTTTAAATTAGTTTTGTTTTAATGCAAAAATGCACATATAAATGAATATGATTTTAAAATCCCTGCAAAACTACAAAGTTCCAAAACTATTATTATATCGTAAGAGTGTTTCGAGATCCAATCCAAATGAATTTTAAATTATTTTAAATAAAATTAACCATACAAGTAAAAAACGGTTTTTTGTAAAAGTCGGGACAATTTTTTATGACAAATGATGCAAATATGTAAATTCACAAGTGATAATTTATTTGATTTTATACATGTTACACATATCTATACTACTTATATTGGAGGGATGACCCTCTCTCCTAAATATTTTTAAGATGTCATTAATGTGTTTTTTAAGCATACAAATTTTAATGCATAATGTACAAAATAAATAGCTTTTACTAAATTATTTTCCACAACATTTTAATGCTTCATTTATTATTTCTTTTTTAATTAGTTTTGTTTTAATGCAAAAATGCACATATAAATGAATATGATTTTAAAATCCCTGCAAAACTACAAAGTTCCATAACTATTATTATATCGTAAGAGTGTTTCGAGATCCAATCCAAATAAATTTTAAATTATTTTAAATAAAATTAACCATACAAGTAAAAAACGGTTTTTTGTGAAAGTCGGGACAATTTTTTAAGACAAATGATGCAAATATGTAAATTCACAAGTGATAATTTACTTGATTTTATACATGTTACACATATCTATACTACTTATTATAATAGAGGGATGAACTTCCCTCATATTAATTATTTTAAGATTTCCTTATATAGAATTTTAAGCAAATACAAGTTACAAAGCATCATTTACAAGTATTTAAAGCACAACTAAAACTAAAAAAACACTATTTAACACATACAATTAATACACAATTTAATTTACCCCTTCACCAAAAAATACAACTATTTAACCATAATGTACAATCTAACCAACCTTCAAAAATATAAAATGCATATTGTACAACTAAATATAACACTTGATTTTTAACAAAATCATAAAATCAACACTAAATTAAACGCATTTGAATGTATTGACAATTTTAATAGCACATGATACGGCAACACAAGACAAGAACACTCACTTTTTCTTGTGAATCTAACTATATAAGACCATGTTTACTGGTGAAATGATCCGATCGATCGGAGTCTATAAGACAAAAAAATACTTTATATTATATGAAATGAATACAAAAGAAAGAAACCACAACATCATGCTCTAAATCTCCCAGCAAAACCGTGCCACGTATCACGCTCTAAATCTCCCAGCAAAACCACAACATCAAAACCATTACATTAGTGTTTGTTCTTCATTTACAACAGAAAGAAACCAATAAATTGTGTTCATATTTCGAATTGGAAGAAAGAAAGTAACCAATGAAATGATGGGGTTTTGTGTATAAGATTCAAGTTGGGATGTGAGTGTGGCTGTGGCGTATAAGATTCAAGGGAGAAATAAAGGGGCGGACGTTTTTTGTGTGTGTTATGTTGTTAGGGTTTGTGAAAATGATAGTGGCTTGTATAACTGAAAATGATAGTGGCCTGCTATCCGGAATTTTTATGAATGGCCTGTATAACTGAAAATGTAAGTTGGGCCCCAAGGTGATATCAAGACTATTATAAGAGTAGACCAAAATTAATCATCTTTGGTTGGTAATGTTGATTAATGGTAATATAAATGATTAATGGAGGAATAAGAAAATATATCATTTATGGTTTTCATTTTATTTCCGACTATTAATTCAGTATTGAATTAAATAGAGGAACTTTTTTTTTTCTTCTTTTTATGTGAAGTGATTAAATCGGTAATATTCTCAAATACTTATAAAGGGTCTAACACTCTCTTTTATTAATTGTTTTAAGACTATTATAAATAGAATTTTAAACAAATACAAGTCATTAAACATAATTTACAAGTATGTAAAGCACAAATTATTTTTATCTTAAAACACTATATCTTACATATAATTAATACACCCTTCACCAATAAATACAATTCTTTAAGCAAAATGTACACAGGCTTGTAGCACAATTACCACTCAAAAATTCAGCAGCCAAAAACAAAATAACATTTGTTCGTCAGAAAATTTAGTCACAGGGTACCCGCCGCCGCATTGCGCGGGTACCGTGCTAGTACTACTTATAATGGAGGGATGACCTTCTCTCCTAAATATTTTTAAGATGTCATTAATGTGTTTTTTAAGCATTACAAATTTTAATGCATAATGTACAAAATAAATAGCTTTTACTAATTTATCTTCCACAACATTTTAATGCTTCATTTATTATTTCTTTTTGAATTAGTTTAGTTTTAATGCAAAAATGCACATATAAATGAATATGATTTTAAAATCCATGCAAAACTACAAAGTTCCAAAACTATTATTATATTGTAAGAGTGTTTCGAGAACCAGTCTAAATAAATTTTAAATAAAATTAACCCATAAGTAAAAAAACGGTTTTTTGTAAAAGTCGGGACAATTTTTTTTTTAGACAAATGATGAAAAGATGTAAATTCACAAGTGATAATTTATTTGATTTTATACATATTACACATATCTATACTACTTATAATGGAGGGATGACCCTTTCTCCTAAAAATTTTTAAGATGTCATTAATGTGTTTTATAAGTATTACAAATTTTAATGCATAATGTACAAAAAAATAGCTTTTACTAATTTATCTTCCACAACATTTTAATGCTTCATTTATTATTTCTTTTTGAATTAGTTTAGTTTTAATGCAAAAATGCACATATAAATGAATATGATTTTAAAATCCATGCAAAAATACAAAGTTCCAAAACTATTATTATATCGTAAGAGTGTTTCGAGAACCAATCTAAATAAATTTTGAATTATTTTAAATAAAATTAACCACAAAAGTAAAATACGGTTTTTTGAAAAAGTCGGGACAATTTTTTTAAGACAAATGATGCAAAGATGTAAATTCACAAGAGATAATTTATTTGATTTTATACATATTACACATATCTATACTACTTATAATGGAGGGATGACCCTCTCTCCTAAAATTTTTAAAGATGTCATTAATGTGTTTTTTAAGCATTACAAATTTTAATGCATAATGTACACCATAAATAGCTTTTACTAAATTATTTTCCACAACATTTTAATGCTTCATTTATTATTTCTTTTTGAATTAGTTTAGTTTTAATGCAAAAATTCACATATAAATGAATATGATTTTAAAATCCATGCAAAACTACAAAGTTCCAAAACTATTATTATGTCGTAAGAGTGTTTCGAGATCCAATCCAAATAAATTTTGAATTATTTTAAATAAAATTAACCATACAAGTAAAAAACGGTTTTTTATAAAAGTCGGGAAAATTTTTTAAGACAAATGATGCAAATATGTAAATTCACAAGTGATAATTTATTTGATTTTATACATGTTACACATATCTATATCTATACTACTTATAATGGAGGGATGACCCTCTCTCCTAAATATTTTTAAGATGTCATTAATGTGTTTTTTAAGCATTACAAATTTTAATGCATAATGTACAAAATAAATAGCTTTTACTAATTTATCTTCCATAACATTTTAATGCTTCATTTATTATTTCTTTTTGAATTAGTTTAGTTTTAATGCAAAAATGCACATATAAATGAATATGATTTTAAAATCCATGCAAAACTACAAAGTTCCAAAACTATTATTATATCGTAAGAGTGTTTCGAGAACCAGTCTAAATAAATTTTGAATTATTTTAAATAAAATTAACCCAAAAGTAAAAAAACGGTTTTTTGTAAAAGTCGGGACAATTTTTTTTAGACAAATGATGCAAAGATGTAAATTCACAAGTGATAATTTATTTGATTTTATACATATTACACATATCTATACTACTTATAATGGAGGGATGACCCTTTCTCCTAAATTTTTTTATGATGTCATTAATGTGTTTTATAAGCATTACAAATTTTAATGCATAATGTACAAAATAAATAGCTTTTACTAATTTATCTTACACAACATTTTAATGCTTCATTTATTATTTCTTTTTGAATTAGATTAGTTTTAATGCAAAAATGCACATATAAATGAATATGATTTTAAAATCCATGCAAAAATACAAAGTTCCAAAACTATTATTATATCGTAAGAGTGTTTCGAGAACCAATCTAAATAAATTTTGAATTATTTTAAATAAAATTAACCACAAAAGTAAAAAACGGTTTTTTGTAAAAGTCGGGACAATTTTTTTAAGACAAATGATGCAAAGATGTAAATTCACAAGTTATAATTTATTTCATTTTAAACATATTACACATTTCTATACTACTTATAATGGAGGGATGACCCTCTCTCCAAAATTTTTTAAAGATGTCATTAATGTGTTTTTTAAGCATTACAAATTTTAATGCATAATGTACACTATAAATAGCTATTACTAAATTATTTTCCACAACATTTTAATGCTTCATTTATTATTTCTTTTTGAATTAGTTTAGTTTTAATGCAAAAATGCACATATAAATGAATATGATTTTCAAATCCATGCAAAACTACAAAGTTCCAAAACTATTATTATATCGTAAGAGTGTTTCGAGATCCAATCCAAATAAAGTTTGAATTATTTTAAATAAAATTAACCATACAAGTAAAAAACGGTTTTTTGTAAAAGTCGGGACAATTTTTTAAGACAAATGATGCAAATATGTAAATTCACAAGTGATAATTTATTTGATTTTATACATGTTACACATATCTATACTACTTATAATGGAGGGATGACCCTCTCTCCTAAATATTTTTAAGATGTCATTAATGTTTTTTTTAAGCATTACAAATTTTAATGCATAATGTTCAAAATAAATAGCTTTTACTAATTTATCTTCCACAACATTTTAATGCTTCATTTATTATTTCTTTTTGAATTAGTTTAGTTTTAATGTAAAAATGCACATATAAATGAATATGATTTTAAAATCCATGCAAAAATACAAAGTTCCAAAACTATTATTATATCGTAAGAGTGTTTCGAGAACCAATCTAAATAAATTTTGAATTATTTTAAATAAAATTAACCACAAAAGTAAAATACGGTTTTTTGAAAAAGTCGGGACAATTTTTTTTAGACAAATGATGCAAAGATGTAAATTCACAAGTGATAATTTATTTGATTTTATACATATTACACATATCTATACTACTTATAATGGAGGGATGACCCTCTCTCCTAAAATTTTTAAAGATGTCATTAATATGTTTTTTAAGCATTACAAATTTTAATGCATAATGTACACTATAAATAGCTATTACTAAATTATTTTCCACAACATTTTAATGCTTCATTTATTATTTCTTTTTGAATTAGTTTAGTTTTAATGCAAAAATGCACATATAAATGAATATGATTTTAAAATCCATGCAAAAATACAAAGTTCCAAAACTATTATTATATCGTAAGAGTGTTTCGAGAACCAATCTAAATAAATTTTGAATTATTTTAAATAAAATTAACCACAAAAGTAAAATACGGTTTTTTGAAAAAGTCAGGACAATTTTTTTAAGACAAATGATGCAAAGATGTAAATTCACAAGTGATAATTTATTTGATTTTATACATATTACACATATCTATACTATTTATAATGGAGGGATGACCCTCTCTCCTAAAATTTTTAAAGATGTCATTAATGTGTTTTTTAAGCATTACAAATTTTAATGCATAATGTACACCATAAATAGCTTTTACTAAATTATTTTCCACAACATTTTAATGCTTCATTTATTATTTCTTTTTGAATTAGTTTAGTTTTAATGCAAAAATTCACATATAAATGAATATGATTTTAAAATCCATGCAAAACTACAAAGTTCCAAAACTATTATTATGTCGTAAGAGTGTTTCGAGATCCAATCCAAATAAATTTTGAATTATTTTAAATAAAATTAACCATACAAGTAAAAAACGGTTTTTTGTAAAAGTCGGGAAAATTTTTTAAGACAAATGATGCAAATATGTAAATTCACAAGTGATAATTTATTTGATTTTATACATGTTACACATATCTATACTACTTATAATCGAGGGATGACCCTCTCTCCTAAATATTTTTAAGATGTCATTAATGTGTTTTTTAAGCATTACAAATTTTAATGCATAATGTACAAAATAAATAGCTTTTACTAATTTATCTTCCACAACATTTTAATGCTTCATTTATTATTTCTTTTTGAATTAGTTTAGTTTTAATGCAAAAATGCACATATAAATGAATATGATTTTAAAATCCATGCAAAA